>OZ038315.1:18099079-18126166 GCA_964035775.1 Osedax frankpressi | reverse complement strand
CCACCCGTAGGCCCCATCCATAGGCCCCACGCCGTAGGCCCTACGGGTGGTCCGTTGGTATGCTTGGCCTCTATCACTGTTTAATATATCGCTTTTAATCATTTATACATCTCTCGCACACAATTACGTACAGAGTTATACCGATAAGGTTATGGTGCAGTTATTCTCAGTATAGAATATAGTTTTCAAAATATCACGTTCATCGTGAAATCTCGAATTCTACGTTATATAATAATCCGTTAATTAATGACGAAGTGTTTCTTGGTTCGCACGTGTGCACAGAGAAAGCGAAATGATATTGCATAATAAAGGCATTATACCTATAGCTATTATAATAAGTTTATAATATATACATGTATATATATATATATATATATATATATATATATATATATATATACTGTGAGGTATTTAACAGGATTCATGTACGACATAATGCCATATATAAACATATAGTATATAGTTCGATGAAAATGACGACAAATACAAGACACAATGTATTATCATTATCATATGTCATGGGTTATCCAATATTAATTATATTTATATTTAAAAGTTGATGTATTAAACGTATATAATATAAGTGATCACGATTAATAATAATAATACATATTAGTAGGCAAATAGATTATACAATACAATGAGGTAGGTGTAGAAGTTACACATAGAAGTTATTGATAATTACATTTATGTATATCTACAACCTAGAAACTATATTATAATTATTATTGAATTAATAATACAATTTAAAGATAAATTAAATATATCTTTTGTTACTTAAAAAAACAAAAATGGCCTGGATGGTTTCTTGGGTATATATATATATATATATATATATATATATATATATATATATATATATATATATGCTATTATGGTAATAATAAATAAATGATAGTATGCATTATATACAGGATATATAATATAATATAAAATGTATATTAAGCACATTATTATACAGGGGTTATATTATATATTCGCTATTTAATTGATAACTTATAAAAGTAACTAGATCTGGGAAAAGCTACATTTGTATCGTGACATGGCGGTATCTAAAAGCTAACGTGAACACACACACATAGTTATATTATAATGGTACCGGTATCTGTCATTACATGGTCTGACCACTCCTTGCAATAAGCGTAAACAACAGCGTATCGCCCGTTAAGACGAACAATCGTACCTAGAAAACAATGCCCACCAATTATTACATAACGTGCACTGCACGTCGTGCAGCGGAAATGGAGATAGAGAACGGCTTGTTATCGATTTACTTCCGGGACACTAGGTTAAGATTACAATGGCTAAGGGACGTGGCTAGTGTCTTATCCGTTAAAGTTATCAAATATATATAGAAATCTGACTAACACTGCATATATTTACCATTAATGTGACAGTTTATAGTACTACATACATACATACACATGTACTACATACATACACCTACTACATACACCTACTACAGACATCTACTACAGACACCTACTACATACACACACACACACACACACACACACACACACACACACACACACACACACATATATATATATATATATATATATATATATATATATATATATATATATATGTGTGTGTGTGTGTGTGTGTGTGTCTGTAGTAGGTGTCTGTAGTAGGTGTCTGTAGTAGGTGTATGTAGTAGGTGTATGTAGAGGTGTATGTAGAGGTGTATGTATAGGTGTATGTAGAGGTGTATGTATAGGTGTATGTAGAGGTGTATGTAGAGGTGTATGTAGAGTTGTATGTAGAGGTGTATGTAGAGGTGTATGTAGAGGTGTATGTAGATGTATATGTAGAGGTGTATGTAGAGGTGTATGTAGAGGTATATATAGAGGTGTATGTAGAGGTTTATGTAGAGGTGTATGTAGAGGTGTATGTAGAGGTATATGTAGAGGTATATGTAGAGGTGTATGTAGAGGTGTATGTAGAGGTGTATGTAGATGTGTATGTAGAGGTGTATGTAGAGGTGTATGTTGAGGTTTATGTAGAGGTGTATGTAGAGGTGTATGTAGATGTGTATGTAGATGTGTATGTAGAGGTGTATGTAGAGGTGTATATAGATATGTATGTAGATGTGTATGTAGAGATGTATGTAGAGGTGTATGTAGAGGTCTATGTAGAGGTATATGTAGAGGTGTATGTAGAGGTGTATGTAGAGGTGTATGTAGAGGTGTATGTAGAGGTGTATGTAGATGTGTATGTAGATGTGTATGTAGAGGTGTATGTAGAGGTGTATGTAGAGATGTGTAAATACATTTAATTGTGTAATGTTTATTTACAAAGCTTTATTAAATGTCAGATGATCTAGACATTGGTGTATTGTATTGGAGGTCAGTTGAACATCTTCGCGTACTTCCGGTGTACAAAACACATTAGGTGACGTGTTTAATGAATGCGGAATGGTCAGAGAGATATGAAATCAACACGACAGATATGCAACTCGACCTATATATCCTATAGGTATTTATAGAAACCCTTGGACAAGCAAAATATAAGCAATATATACTTATGACTGACTGATTGACTGACTGACTGACTGACTGACTCACTCACTCACTGACTCACTGACTCACTCACTCACTAACACATAGCGTTGATGTATATGAATATAAAAATATTAACTATTGTTGTCATGTCATAATTTTAAAATTATGGATTTTATAGAATATATATACGATACTATTAAATACGATATGCATTGTATTATTTACAATGTACAATGCACAAATTAGTGCACATACTTTTGTTATATATGGTGGACATTTATTGTTCAGGTAATTCTTAACATTTAACATAGAATTTCATAACTGTGACTTATTAACGATATATATATATATATATATATATATATATATGTATATATATGACGGATTGGAATGTACCACATTGATATACTTTCTAGAGCATACTATCATTAAAATTCGTGTATATCTAGAATTTATAAGTAACTATATAATATATTATATTAAATAATACAATGTATTTGTTATATATATACTTTATTGTATATACATACACAATACATAACACATATGCTGTTTCCGTAATAAGACGGTATTTCTTTATACTATTTATATATATATATATATATATATATATATATATATATATATATATATATAGTGATATCATGTAACGTACATATAAGCCCAGGAAAATAATATTATGATATCAATAATTTAAACTTATGAAACTATAGTTTAACAAAATACTCCAATTTAATTACATAATGCATACGTACATAATATAGTATAGTATGTATATATGTATATGAATTATGTAACTAAATAGTAGTGCTGTGTAATCAACAGTTATTTGCATGTGAATCGTTTATTGCGATGATTAATAACGTCAAGATTGAACCATATCCACAAACGTTGCATAGATGTCTACAAATGACATTTGACATGTGACTACATCCGATGAAAATCTATTTATAGTTTGCGTCTAATGGCAATGATTTATAAATCCATATGACAATGCTTTATACAATGCCCTAGTCACTGTACAGATAAGAACACCGAAACAAGCGGTGTGTGCCTCAGAAGATAGAGTTGATAGAGTAATACCTGAAAAGTGTTTCTTTTAAGATATAGGCTTGGTAGAATGGTACGACGGTGGGTAGATTTGTTATAAATGCTTGGGTGGGTTTTATAGATATGAGTCATGTGCTATCTAATATTATATATTTAAGGGGTGTCATATGTTATATGCCATATGTCATATAATATCATGTTTTATCGACTTAACGTAGGAATAATACAAGCCATGCGTCATCCTATTCGCTATAGTATATCGTATATGTACCATGGCATATATATAATGTATGATGGTAGGTTGTATGTTTAATAGTATGTATTACATATCTCGGCATATATTACTCAGAATGCAGCAACTAGGGTGTATTACTTGTCACGCAGTGTCATAGAGTGACACGCAGTGTCATAAAGTGTCACGCAGTGTCATAAAGCGGCATGCAGTGTCATGTAAGTTACGCAGGGCAGTGTCATATATATACGGTGAATATACATTGCATATACTATATTATTGTATATGTACTATATCTACAATTCTACTTGCTTGCTACTTTTAATTTACTTCCACGCCATTTTATCATATACAATTATTGTTTTGATTATATTCGCAGTAAATAGTTTTACATTATTTATTAATCTTCTTTATTATAATCTTTAAATATTTACTAATAGCTTGTCATTCGCACTCTCCCTCTACCTTTCCCCTCCCCTCCATCTCCCCCCCCCTCTCTCTCTCTCCCCTATATATATATATATACACATATATATATATATATATATATATATATATATATATATATATATATATATACATTTATATACACACACACACACACATATATATAAACATCTTACATTCTCCATCTCAGTGCTAGTCAGTCATAAATAACAACCATTACTGACATGATTTTCTTTTATATTTGCTGTCCCCTCCCTCCCTCCCCTCCCCTCTCCAATTTCTCTAAATATTTTATATAAGTAGTGATAAGACAATAGTTTTGATATGATATGTTTGTATATATTATGTGGTACCCTTACTTTATTTCTTCCAATTCAATAAATTAATAATAATATTATCGGAATACTATTCGAAATTTTAAGATAATTGAAATTTATCATATAACTCACATTTTACATTACTAATATTACTATTTATATATATATATATATATATATATAAATATATACATATATAGATTGTGTGTGTATGTATATGCATATATATGTGTATATGTGTGTGTATATATGTGTGTGTGTGTGTGTGTGTGTGTGTGTGTGTGTGTGTGTGTGTGCGCGCGCGCGCACGCGTGTGTGTGTGTTTCTTTAAACTAGGATAAATAATATATATTATATAATATCATATTATATACTACTTGTGTCATGTGTTATATTTATTCACAGTTATATTTTTCAAATTGAATGAATCATTATAAGATAGTGGAATTTAATTGCAGAACTAATGTTGCAATAATAAAATAAGTATGTATTAGTGTACAGTGTACAGTACACATTGTACGGTGTACAGTGTAAACTGTACAGTGTACAGTATACATTGCGCATTGTATATAATGTATATCGTTCACTGTAGAGTAGAACAATGTATTTATATCATAATATATAAGATCTTATAAAAGAATCATATGCATTATTTAGTTTAAACTACAGTTATCAATCTTATATGATACGTGATACGCCATGCTATTATGCGAATGTAGATGTAACAATAGATAAGGTGATAATCAAATGCAAGTGAAGAAATGAGGCTACGCATATTCAACATACAAAATAGAATTATACACGATTCCCGATTAACAATTGCCACCACGGTGCGTTATAACTTCGCTGCGGAGAGGTAGAGGGGATTCTATATACCGTATACGGTATACACTCTAGTCGCCTTACAACGGGAAGCTACGCAATCGCCAACGGTGGGGGTGAGAAGGGCTTTGTCTATCTAATTCCTGTTGGTAAATCGATACGTTCATATGTAGTCATGTTACCGCTCTGCGAGCGCGCTTTTATTGGACTTAGTAGCATTTGCTTAGTATCGAGGGTATGGCGAGCACTAACCAGTGGGGAGCAGGTGTCGGGGTCCTACACTACACGACGTACAGTTTATATACACATATATATATATATACACATACATATATACATATATATACATACATATATATATATATATTGATAAAACGGGTATTGCTAGTACTGTAGTTAAATTAACGTACGAACGATGAATGTGCGATTAGCCGGTGAAGGAGTGCGTATCTCGCCGACCCCGGTGGTAAGTTCACGAAAAACAATCAATTATGTCGCTAAAACGGGTTCGTATATCATCGGCAGAAGATATCCTGATTCCAGCGAGAAATAGTGCAGTTATGAAATCGGGAGGTAGGGGAACGTTCTCGGTGGCCTATTTTACGTGAACTATGCGAATTAGGCGTATTTCCGGCCGCTACTTACCGAGATATCCAGGGCTTGAAAACGCGTTCAGTATAGGTTAATATGGTAAAACATCTAGATCGTAGAAGAATAGTGATTTCTGTTGTGCGCGCGAGAATTGCGTGTGCGTGCGTCTATCTGGCGCGCTCGAGCATCAGGAGATATTATAAACGCAATGAGTGGTGAGCCCATTATACATATATACACGCGCCTCCTGCAGTGTATATATATATAGAATCGACGAGTCTCGATAACCAGTGGCTAGCAGTATTATTCGTAAATAGCTAGGAGCTAGACGTTTCGAGATGAACCAGTCGACATCCGACCTATCAAAACACGCGTTTTGCTCAGGCCAACACGATTAAATGGAGGTCTCGTATGCTACTAGCAATAGTGAACTCCTAGATCCGATAATACGTGTCATTGTCGTAAATATAAGTCTGATGCACTTGTGCATTGATTATTTACAGTTATAAATGTATTATTCCATTAATATCGATATTCGATACGAAAGATCCTATGTTGTGTCCATGCGTACGATGTACGATGTACGTATACTGATAATAATCGTTGAAATAATAACGAATATAATATGCAAATAATACAGATATTGTAAATGATAGTCCGACATAAACAGTATAATTTGTATTCGTATGTGTTCTAGTTTGCATAAATACCTATGTAGATCTTTATATTATACATGAAACAATACATTATATAATACCATATAGAGAATATTTATTAATTTATCATTTATTGACCGATACTTAAATTAGATTAGCTTAGACTTGCAAACTGAATAATTGATTTCGTTAAAGAGTGCTACTTAATTATTGATCCTAATGAATTGATCAATTATAGATCGGTTCAATATATTATTATAATGATTATCTATAAATGTCTCGACTGTCGTTAATTCTAATTCGTAATTATGAAACATGGTATTAAAAAATTAGATAGTTTATATATATATAAGCATATATATATATATATATATATATATATATATATATATATATATATGTGTGTGTGTGACTATCATGTATATAATGATAAGTAGTTACATTATAGAGACACAGAATACACTACATTTAGTTCAAAAGTAATTAAAAAACATATGATTTATCACACACGTAGATCACATATCCGTTAATAATACTCTATTTGTAGAAAAATTATATTTATTTTTCGATCCTAATCTATTTAAATCAAATTTTAAAACATAGCATGGTCTTCAGAATAAACATAACTACATAATGAGTTGCATTGTATTATATATATAGTAATGTTTATTCAACATTAATGACTGAGATACAAATATGTTGTACGACGTACATTGTACATTCATATCGACAACAACATAATATGCTATAGTATTATCAACGTTCTTTACCATATATGGTATCTACTATATATGGTATATATCCTATGGGATATTGGAGTTGCACGATCATGTACACATACTATTATATATAACATCTAACCAATATGAAAAGGTTTTGACAATATAACTTACTTTAATAATATATTAACACCATTATACTTATAATACATTTATCCATTGATCCTCTGATATAGCAGAGTTCAATTGAACCATTAAAAAATTAATTCTGAACTGTGAAAAAATAGCGGAATAGATCAAGAAATTATTGGAGCTAGTGTTGTAATATATATCGTGTATATAATATATATAATAATTTACGCACTATAATTGTAGCATACATATATTGTCTATTATATAAGGAGTATAATACATTCATACAATATTGTTTTTTAAATAAATATATTTTATAAAATGTATAATATTAGATGTTTTAAATATATATATATATATATATATATATATATATATATATATATTCATAATAAAAATATGTTATTTTATCATGCATAACTATATCTTAACATTTAAAAATCTGAAATAATCCATCTGATGATGAATCATATGTAATATACAATGATATGCTACCTAGATATATATTCTATTTTATTATGTCATCAGATTTAATAGGGTTATATAATAACGTCATAATGAACTCGTTTAAACTAATGTTAGATAGATAGATAGATTAATATGGTATATAAATAGTTAGATATATAGCAATAACAAATAATATAATATATATATAGCTCATCATAAACAGGATTATTGTTATAATATATCACGTAAGTAATTACAAAATTGTAACACTAATATTCATTATATATAGCTTTTATCGTAATATATTTGTTATTTTATGTTTTTTCTATTTTAAATTGTATATTGATATTTAAAAATATTAAGAAAAATATTAACATATTTATTTACGATATATATATATATATATATATATATATATATATATATGTCTATTAATGTATTTATATTATTATACATAAATATTGGTCTTCTCGATTGAAGTCTTTCATAAATTAGTTAATTATTAATTATTATTAACAATTATATAAAAAAGTATATAAATATATAATACATAATAAAAATAGATATAATATACATTTCCAATGGTCAACTTGCAATTTCCATTATACTTTGACAATTAATAAGTTATTTGTAATTCGTGAATAGATCGATATATCCATTCACTATAATGAATTCCATAATTTGTGACAAAAGTACGTACTCCAAGGAAGTACACTTCGGGTTTAAATAATTAACTACAAATGATAACAGGGATTAGATATGATGTAAAGAAGGCAGTGTAAGTCACAGTGTAAGTCACAGAGTAAGTCACAGAGTAAGTCACAGAGTAAGTCACAGAGTAAGTCACAGAGTAAGTCACAGAGTAAGTCACAGTGTAAGTCACAGAGTAAGTCACAGAGTAAGTCACATACTAAGTCACAGAGTAAGTCACAGAGTAAGTCACAGAGTAAGTCACAGAGTAAGTCACAGAGTAAGTCACAGAGTAAGTCACAGAGTAAGTCACAGAGTAAGTCACAGAGTAAGTCACAGAGTAAGTCACAGAGTAAGTCACAGAGTAAGTCACATAGTAAGTCACAGAGTAAGTCACAGAGTAAGTGTTTTGTTAAATATATGTAATATGTCGAATAAATGGATGCATGTATAATATATAGTACTTTAGCATACTGTTACATGGGGTAGTATAGTTAAATACTTATTATTATGTACTCAGTAATTGGACCCGATAGTCAAGTCATGATAAAATAAATGCATTTATTATTAGTTTGGTAGTAACTATTTAGAGGTAATGGATTTTTTAGGTATCATTTTATTTAGGTGATAATTAGCAGATTTGGAATATGTATATATAATATATATATATATATATATATATATATATATATATATGTATGTATGTATTAATATATATATATATATATATATATATATATATATATGTATGTATTAATATATATATATATATATATATATATATATATATATATATATATATTATATATGCTATAAATGAAAAGGAAGAATATAAAATTATAGTTTAGATAAAAAAAAGTGAAGTATTGACGATAGAATTATTGATTAGGTGTGAAGGGAAATATATTGGGGAAAGAAGAAATAATAAAATAAGTAGTTTTAATGAGGGCACAACATCCAGTTAATAATAATGTTAACAGTTTGCGATAATTACCCATTTGATGATATTAGAGAGGAATGTAAATAGTTCAATATCGCAATGATAAAGGTGGATATTGTTATCGTGGTAATTGAAAATTAATAAATAAATAAGATGTACCTAGAATGAAATAATATAGGAATAGTAACTGAAACTTTATATTGCATAGATTTAATCGATTCAGTTTATGAAATTATATCGGAAATTGTTTTGTTAAACTACGGTAATAAAGGATTTAAACCAGACAATTAAATATCTCCGTACAGCTAAACTATGGAGTCAAGTAACTAAAGTACTATGATCGAGTGCGTTACAAGTATAGACATATATATAATTATAAGCAAGTTCGGTTATTCAGTGAATAGGATATATTGTCGGTAACATTTAGTAGTTCCGTTTCATTAGAGAATCCTCGTCAATGGTAAGTTCAATCAGGCTATGTGGCTTATTTTGAGTAAAGAACCGAGGAGTTATCTTGAAACTATTTCTAAAATATTATGCAATAGAGATAGTTACGAATTATAATGAAATTTAGTAACTATATCATGGTAACATTTAGGTTATTTAAGAATACGTTTTTTATGGAATTTATAAAGAATAAGGCTGGGTTTTTATAATAATTGGAAGCATCTGTTTTTTTATATAAAATTCTATAAAAAATGTGTTCTATTTTTTATATTCAAAATTGTTTATGATATTTTAGATAACTATTGTGGTAATAAAAGTTGTGACAAAACCATATTTAAGCGAGGAAAATAGTTTATTTACGAGTGTTAAAATACCAAATTTCAATTGCCTCGTGGTAATTGATACTTTTTATTAGTATATTTTCCATTGCATTTTTGAAAATAAACCCGTACTGATGAGCCTTGAATAATTAGTAATGTTTATGTTTCAAGGGATCATATTTATAAAATAGTTATATAGTGTTAAATGGAGTTGATCGGGATAGTTGTATATGGCAGTTTTGTATGAATTCAAATCTTTTATGAAATAAAGATCACTTATTTTCTTGATTTTTTATTATTTGATAGTTTTTCTTATTTGTCGGTCATACTGAATATTATTGAAAATGTTACTTTATATAATATGTGAAACTTTATAATTAAAAGGTTGTTATATAAGAATATAAGAGAATATGAAATATAATATATTCTCAATTACAAAGGTTCGTTTAACTGAAATGTTGTACACAGTGAAGGTATTTAATTAAAATATTACTAGGAATACATTTATTAGTTATATAGTTAATATAGTATTTGAATTAAATAAGGAAAAGTGGATAGGATTTTATTAAGTCAGTAAATTAATTAAAAGATATGATAGCCAGGACGGTTGGTGAGTAACTGTTATAGAGTCGGGGTATTATTTATTTGTAAATATACTATTAGAACATCGGAGTAATACTCGAGAAGATGATAAATAAGGGGGTGTTTATTAAGAAATAGGTCTGGGGATAAATGTAGTTTTAACCAAAATAGCGAAATTCGGAATGACTATAATAATCGAATGAATTTATCCAATTCCTGTAATAGAAATTATATCGAAAGTTCGGTTATGTAGACACGTGCATACTATAGTATATGCACACATGACATCCTAATGAGCGAATGTGTGTAAGAGTTATACGTTTTTAGTTTTTATGTAGTCTCGTTAGATAACATATTAGTGTGATTAATATATATATATATATATATATATAATATTAATATATATATTATTAATCACACTGATAAGTTACTATATATAACATAGAGAATAGTTTCGGTACTTATTTGTAGACGACATTGTACGTGTCGACATTGTATGTGTTATGTTATTTGTAAAAGATGTATTGCATTTTATAAACGATTATTGGGGTCATAGAATGCATATCAAATTAAATTAAAAAATATTTTTAGTACATGGAAACACTTTAATTTATTATTGCAAGTGGTTATATTCAAAAAATATAAGATATAATCGGATTAGATTTAAATAAAGCATTGATAATCATAGACATTGTAATATTTAAAAATGAAGTATGGTATGGGGGAAGTTGATATTACAATGTATTGGTTTTATATGTAAACATAATATACGTATAATAAAAATTGAATGTAAAGTAATTTAATTTAATATAAATGAAAATGAAAATGTTTAAAAAGAGATACATTTAAAAGCCGATTTGAACACTCAGAGAAAAAAGAAAAAGGTTAACAATGTGTATAATGATCAAGATGATTCAAAAATCTTAGAAGTTATAAGTAATAAGTTATAATTAAAATAAAGTAAAGAAAGAAAAGGAGTCAGGATCATTATTTAAAAAACATATTAAAAACAAATAATATGTCAGTCATAATGATATATTATAATGTAATATTATTAAATACAAATATTTAATTCATAAAATATGTTGCATGTAAAATATTTAAAATTAACATTAGGTTAATATTGTTATAAAAATAACAAACTAAACGTTTTGAAAGTTGGGAAATATATAAATTATATTCATTTAAAAATATCATTACATTATTGATAACATTTATTATATACCAGATTGAATAATATACATTTAAAAATAATGAGACCATTTCATTGATAACCCAGAACTCCATCCAAATCAGATTAGATTTTTTGTTATATAATAAAAGTGAAATATATTTTATTTGCATACCGAATATATTATGTTTATTTGATATCTAAAATAATTAAATAAGATTGTATAATAAACGATATTCTACAACGGTTTTTATCTTACTTAGACGTTTTTGATGCATACACCGATATCGATTCATCTGTATCATATGATTGAAACATTCATATGAATCTGTATTATATGATTGAAACATGTGGTTAGTTACGTCATACTAATTGTAACGTCTATAATAAAGAGCATTGTTATTGATATCATCCATATTATATTAAAAATTAATATTCTCATTGAAAGTTATATTTTATAATTTATAAATATATTAATTTTTTTATTATAAAAATAAGTAACATACATAATATATTGCATGTTATTAATAAGGTAACCGATATTAAATCTACTAAATGTTATCGATGTTAAAATAAATGATAAGACTTATAAGAAGAGAACATTCTATAGGATAATATTTATAATAACTTAATATTTTTCAATAATGTAAATGATTTTAATTGATAATACAATTTTCAATAAAATGGTATTTTATAAATAATGAATAAAATAATAGTTGATATATTGATATGATAATAATGCAATTATTTTTTTACTATGGATCCAAGTATTAAAAACTTATAAAAATTGTGTATTTGATACAATATTACCTTAAATAATAACACGTATTATAACAGGACTAAATACAAGCTGAACAATATCACCTTAAACTAAATACAAATCTTTACTATTGATTATACTTTAAAGTAGATTGAAAACAAGATATGATTAGTTACTTAGCCATTTCATTAACAATATGGTATTCAATTGTAAATTAAGTATTCCTAATATATATAAATTCCGTATGTGTAGTAATAATATGGAATACATTAATTAATGTGTTTATTAGTTTAAAATTATTAATTAAATTGGATTAAATAAGATTACAATGTTAATTTTTCTCAAAATATCTATAGATATTATTTATTTTTATCTGTGAAACTCCTACATCTTTAAATAGTAAATTTAAATAAAATAGTAGAAAAAACATATATGAGTATACTCAATGTGTAATAGAATGGGATTCTCAACTAGACATTACATATTATTTACGATTAAATATATAAAATGTACAAGCACAACTATATAAAACAACATTATAATATAACTTGAGTTATATATTCTATTACTACAAAATCATTTCGTAGAATTGTTTTAATAGTCATTAATTCTTAAATAACAATTACATGTATATATAATTAGTTATATAACTTTTGTAATAAAACCATTTTGTATTTTTAATTCAGATGCTTGATATAGATATATATATAAATCAATTTACAATTTAGTAATACAATATATCCAGTATCACGTTCTGTATTACATATTAACAACACATCTATCTATAAGGTGTCCCATGTTTATTGTACTGCAATTTGCCAAACACAATATAAATATGTAAATCTAATTTAACCATTATATGAACGAGTTATCTCTTATATTAATTGTAATTTTATCCTTGGCTAATTATATGAAGCAATATTATTATTTTCATATTTGTATATGCAATATGTATTCTTATTTTATTATATTGTAATGTAAAATGTAGTCGTAATTCTTTATGAGTTTGTTAATATATTGTATATATAACAAATTATATAATTTCCATTAAAATTATTACTTAGTTAATTATCATATATAGACGAAGTATTTCCTATGTATCAATAACATGCACATTTCCAATACAAAATAATATTAATTACTCTTTTGGAAATAATAATTTTTTTAATAACAGTACCCACTAATCTAAACATTGTATATTTAGTGTATATGCATTACATATTCATATAAGTATATTATTAGTAAGAACAAATTAAAAATGACTTAGTAAAATTTAAAAATACTACAATTCATAAAATATTTATATAATTAAATATTGGTTAACAAAACTAAAAATGTTTAAATTAGATGTTAGATATATTAGTGCATTAAATTTTGAACATAAGATTTGCTATAAATTATATAATTATAATATCTAATCATATGTAATCTTTAGTTGTATTTAAATTGAAACACAATTCTTTTTGCAATATATTGAATATATTGTAAATGAGTATAAAAAATATATAATAAAAAATGCGATTAAACAAAATCAAAAATATTCTTGTATAATCCACTATTTTCTCCATACATAAGTGAAATTAACTTCGTGACCTAAAGTAAATTGCGAGATTTAGTATTATGAAAAAGAATTAATAAATATAGAATAGTATTTTAGTTTATTAGAAATGATTGAATTAGGAAATACTTACTTTGGCAATGTCAGCACCGGAAACATTAAGCTGCAAATGCATTGATAGTTTCAATTCGATGGCCATCATGATGTTGTACCTGGTGTCGTAGATTGTATAGTACCTCCTGGAAGAGGAAGAGGGAAGCTTTATACGAGTATCGGGGATACCGGGTATTAGAAATGGAACGGCCAACTAACCTATAGCCATTCAGAATGCCTTCGACGATACGATGGCAGTCGACATAATCTTTCTGACGCAGTTTGACTTCGTATTGCGCGAGGCGTAGGTTAATCATGAAGCAGTTCTCGTCGGAGAGGTATTTCTCGACCGTAGCGAAATTCTCGAAAAGCAGACTCTCGTGATTGTCCACATCTGAAGTCGATTGAATACAACGTACAGTCGATATTTAGGGTTTGTTGTTAAAAAGATAAATCCGCTAGTTTGATAGACGAATTCGTACACTACCGTAGTCGGCACGTTTCTGATACACGATCGAGAGTTTGATCCTCTTTGTGATTTCGCAATTTAGTTTACGCGCGATGTTCACCACTCTTAGATTGTGTTCGTAGTGGCAAACATTACACGGTACCATCTTGTCGTCGTCTATGGAATACGCTTATGTTAGGCAGTGCGCGTTAGCGAGTAAATGGTTTATGTAGACAATATAATACTACGCGCGAGCACACCTAGTGGTAGACCAACTGCATGTTTGCAGTTTTGGCATTTAAAGGATCTCTGAACTGGGTCCTGTTAAAAGATAAATAATTATAAATTGCAATCATATATTTAAACTATCAATAAAAATGAAGTGATATGATTTGATTAATTTTCTAAATAATATGATATTTAAAGTTCTATAAAAGAAATATAGAACTTTAAATATGTTGAATACTAGTTATGCGACAATTTGCTGTGAAGATCTGAGCGAATTTAAAAATATATGTAATCAAAGATAATTATTTTTATAAGGAATTTTGCCTGCAATTTAATAATAATAAATATAACTTGATGTCATTTATTTACCAAATGATGATCACTGCAAAGAGAACATTTACAGGTGAAATAATATCTTTCTAATAATTCTCTCTGTATAACAGTACTCGGTTGAGGCCCCACAATATAGTTAATAGTCAACTGTTGAAATATATAAAGGATAGAGATATTTGATTAATAATTTGGACTTGCTATATATTAACGAATACATTTCTATATTAGAATAAGATATCACGAATTAGCTTTATATCAAAAATTCCTTTATAAATAAATTAGATGATATTTTTGCAAAACTATAAAATATCGTTATTACAAATAGATGATTAACCTGATCCCCTTGTTTTATGGGCTTTATTGCTTTGATGATGATATTTTTCCCATTGAATATAGGTGTACAATTTGGTTGACAATCATGATTGAGTATAGACATTCTATTTAAAAAAAACAAAGTATTAAATAAATATTAATTATTTATAAAATATTATATTATTTACATTACAAATTGTAAGATTAATATTTTATTATAATTCCTTATTTTATTTAAAATACAATTATTTTCTATTAGCTAGACAAATATATAGAATTATATCATATCCATTATATATTAACATACATATAAATTAAAATTTTAAAATATAATCTTATTGAGCAAAAATCTAATTATTTTCAAACAATTACTCATAATTACCAATTACTTATTACGTAATCTAAATATAAACATAGCCATATATATATATTTCAATATAATCCAACCCCAAGTATATGCCAGAAGCAATAGTTTCTGTTTGTTCAAAATCCAAAATACTCACAGAGTTTATCATCATCTAAATAAATTATAATATTGAGATTAATATTATGAAAAATTAACAATATACATATAATTTATATATTTAAATGATGTTGTTTATAGTTGTTTTATTATATCGATAAAATTGAAAAATTACCTTTCCAAAGATCATGAAACATTTATCTGTGTCATTAAAAAATGAATCACTGGAAAATGTTTTCATGCTATGCATCATTTCAGTAAATATACCCATTCTTTTTTTATCACGGCTAATTTCTTTTTTATCTAAATGAATAAAGAAAAATCACTGTAACTTACCTGTTATGTCAAATTAATATACTAATTATTTTAGTAATTCATTGTATTACCAACGTGATTTTAAACTGTCAAAAGTTCTGGTGAAATCTTGAAATATCTCAAAATCTTTATTTCCCATCGCCTTTTTAAGATTTTATAATTAAAAATGTAATATTATATTGATATTTAACTATTTAGTTGTTGTTTAATCTTCTGATAAATTATATTTTGCAAACAATAGCAAAATATATTCCTTGTATTAAAAATATTTTATAATTTTCTTTAAAACAATTATATTTCTAAATATTATATATTATAATAATTTACAGTTTATTATAAATTTCTAACCTTATATCGTTGACATATTTTAAAAAACATACGGCCATCGGAAGTGAGGACATTAGGATATATTTTATTTAGATATCCACATTCATTTTTATGATATTTCCATGCTAATTTCTATATTATATATTAAATATATAATTACAATCTATATTGTGAAAAAATACAAAACAAAATAAAACATGAATATAAATTTAAATATCAAAACTATAAATTATTCTATAAGAATGTGTGATCATTATTATATAGCTATAAAGTATTACATCTAAACATTATATATAACCTGGCACCTTCGACTGCAATAATAATATAGTCTGCAACAAACACAAATCTTCAACTTTGTTACCAATGATTTTCTGTTGTACAATTATTTAAATATATATAATTTTTAATTATTTAATTTTAAAAATTCTAAATTTTCATTATAAAGTCGCGTCTACAAGTAGCGAAATTGAAACCATTTTGCACCAATTTTGGGCGAATTTGATTTTGGTAGATATATACATACGGACGATAAAATAATTTTGGCCTGATTTTGACCATTTTTCATACAAACTTACAAACAAACATGTTTTTTTTTTCGGTCAAAATCAAATATATTCATTAGAATATTATCAATATTATTGATAAATCATTTAAAACAATTTGAAAATTAATCTTCTCAACAATTAATAATATTACTAAAAAGTGACATTTAAGTAAATATATAATGACATTAATTATTTAAAATAAAGGTTAATATTAATTAATACTGTATTATGTTTAATATAAATTATTAACAACTAATTAATTAAATATGATATTAAATTGAAACTGTTATAATAAAATATAAATGTTCACTATTTTCTAAACTAGTAAGTAGTATCTATTAATTTATACAATAGAATATAAATTAACTAGTAAAAATATATTAATTTAAAATTAGAATATTATTGAATAAAATACATATCGGACATATTCACAATCGACTGCACAGTCTATTGAGTATATGCTAATTGTGTTGATATTAGGATTGGATCTGGGGTATATCCCACACACACGCACGCACACACTCACACACACACGCACGCACGCACACACACATACACACACATACACACACACACACACACACGCACGCACACACAAACACACGCACGCACACACTCACACGCACGCACACACATACACACACACACACATACACACATATATACACACACACAAATATGTGTATATATATCATATGACTAATCATAACTTATATTTGTTTTAATTATATTTTATACTATAGTTTTATAGGTATTAACGATATTATTGAAAATAAAATATGATACTATAGTAATAAGCATGTGATATACTCATTGGTAGATATTATCTCACTATTACACAACATGTCATATTACACAAGTAATATGATCATTGGTCAATTTGCTATATGTAATTTGGAAATAATTTTGCTCTTTTCCATATGTATTCATAATTGAAATCGAATCAGGTAAGAATACTACCCTAATTATCTCTACTTACTAATCACATAGATTACTCTGGGACCAACAAATGAACATTACCATAACAGAAGGAAGAAACCTAGAATATTGGAATAACCAACTAGGGATTTGAAATGTTTTGGTAAATTAAAAAAAAATAATCCTTTAAAGTCGATAAACTATTTATTAAATTATATTTATTCTAAATTATATACTGGCAGAGAAGTCTGTATTTATATCAATAAATAACTATTGCAAATAGTAACTATTGCAATATAGATATAGTAGTCAACTAGTATAGGCATTGTGACACTGTAATAGTTATGCGAATCTAGAAATTGGTATATGCCATTTTAGTATAGGTTATATGATATTTATCAATTGATCAAATCAAATCTATAGATTAGTTATAGCTATTATATAACAATATGCCACAAGTAGTGTAATGGTATTCAGTGTTTATTGATGATTTTATTGAGATATTACTAATAACCCTATTAGTAGAATAGATCAATTATAGAAATAGTAATACTAGTAATATTAAATTTATTATCATACTAATCATAATTGTTCAACATATGAAATAATTGAAAACTACTCAATGGGGTGAATATTGGCATTGTATTATTTAAATAGAAAATTAAAAATTGCCGTATGAATTTAGAGTTGACTTACAGGAACACTTTTTATATATAAGATGAAGTCATTTCTAGTCTTAATCAGTAAATGAGAGAATATAAAACACAATAAATTGACTTTTTAACCATTTTAGGAGTAGCAGTTAGAAAACCTCGGAGATATAAATGCCTACATACATATTCTATCTGTTTCGTATATCCATAGGTGTGAGTTTACATCGGGAACAATTAAGATTTCGTACAGTTAAGCTAAGCATATAAATAGTACTCGATCAAAGTTAATAGGAAAATGAATACAAGTAAGCAGAACTCAGTTTAATTATGAAATAATATAAGATTAAATTATGGGATTAAAATAGGTTTAAACTAAGATTATACTAATGTAGGATTAACAGCTGATAATTATATAATATAGGCTAATCACTCGATAAGTTTAATCCAATTAGATTAGAATAGATTAAATGATAATAAACTGGGTCAATTGTTATATTATATTATTCACTCAGACCATCTTTCTACTTTATTTGAATTTGCATGAGATGAGCCTTTTAAAATAGACCATATTCCACCATTGAGTTCATAATAAATGTTTATATAAATACAATATGTAATTATAAGTTTACATTATAGTAATGACAATATTAAGTGGATTACAATTTGCGTATGACGGAAGAGATTTATTATACACAAATAAAATATATTTACTTCCACAATTCTTTTACCTCATTTATAATTACTATGTATTGAAAATAAATATGGGAGTAACAATTTCATGACATAAAAATTGTAAAATTATTATAATTATTAAAATAATTTCCATTACCATAATTATATATATTATATAAATATATGAAATTTTTAAATGATTTTTATTTATTTAAATTTATTATATAATGTTATTAGAACATATTATTATAAGAAAACATGAACATATAAGTTAGAATACCTATAGAAGATGACTTAATGAAATTTCGTACACATTAACAAAACACAAAATCACTCTATAGAATTGATTGCTTTTTTGTATGATTTTAATATGAATCATTATATTTATGAATAATGTTTTGTAATTATATATTATTAATTTTTAAGTTGAAATTGATTATTCTTATATAGGTGAATATTGTTTGTAAGTTTGATTATATGCCATTTGCGAATTCATCACATATATTGAAGCTGGCTATTTCTCAAGTCAGATTATATACAATATTATATTACCTTATATTGTAGTATATGATACATACCTATATTATATGATATATGCTATAATGAATGCGGTGAATTCACATATTTCCTACAAATAATATTTGCATATATAAGAATAATTGATTTTATATTAATACCCAATCAAAATATATATAGTTAAAAAACATAATAATATTAATTAATTATCATAAATATATATACATATATTGGTATAGTTATTCATATAAAAATCACACATACAATTAAACAATTTTGGTCGTGATTAATTTATAATAATATAAAAATATAATATTATTTATTAATTATCATAAATATACATATATCGCTAGTTATTCATATACAAATCATGCATACCATTATGGTCGTGACTAATTGTTAATAATATTTAACCATGTAATCTTCCAAACGTTATAAGATACGTTTGTATAACTAACTTGGTGTATTGTAATTTAAACTTGAGCGATAATTAAATTTAACTAAATAACAAATATTATATAATTGTTCTTTACGAAAACTAACTCTGCTAAGCATTCGTCGCATATTAATCCGCGCCTCTCTTTATTAGTTACATGAATGTATGGCTTTCCTAAATGAATAATATCTCCTATATCAAACGGTCTTACTGATAGCATTACATTAATATAATAGATATGGATTTAGATAATCCAAATCTATGATTAAATAATGATATTTTTATAGGCAATGGCTATTGAGAAAGGAAAATTTGCAATGTTTACATTTTAACATCCATTTCAATTTAAATAATTTTTAATGTGCATATTGTTTACAAATATTAACAAATCACAATCCAGATATAAATTAAAAGTGGTGAATTCAAATTCGATAAATGAATTAGAAATTATATGATCTTTAAATAAGTACGGCTGAAACCGGGTTTATAGATATAACAACAGTTATGCGATGCTATACAGATGAATAGAATATGGAAATTATTACGAAACATATACATAAACAAGTATATACATTAATAACATAACTAATATACTATAAATATTTAGCGTATGTTATATAAAAATACAACTAAAATTTGTATTAATAAATAGTATTTATTAAGTATTATAACATAAATGAAATATATTTTAAATATATAGTAAATAAATAAATTTGTATAATATGTATCTATATAGTTTAGTAGAATAAATATAGTTTATGAAAAAATTCAAAATAATATTAGTATGAGGGATTAAATGTAGATTTTTTAGATTACATTATTAGTTATTTTATCAATGATAATACTTTATAAATGAATATAAAACAGATTAAGTTTAAGGAATTATAAGATTAACTAAATTAGTTATTAAGAGTTTTTAGTGTATTAAATGTAATATGTAATATAATTTTAAAATATTATATATACAAAAAATTTATATTTTATACTTATTATACTTAAAAAATATTTATTAAATTTGTTAATTTATTTTTAAAATGTATCATTATTTAAATTTATAAACAATTAAACAAATCATTTTCATGTTCACAATCCAATTGAATTAAAATAAATCCAATTCAATCAAAATAAAATATTATTTATTATTTGTTATATTACATAATTTATTATACATTCATTGCTAATCTCTGTTAATAATTTGTGTTATTATTAGATCTAGTTTTTGATGATCGCATTTATTGATTTAAAAAATAACTTTTATTATCTTTTATATATTATTAATTTTTAAAAGTTCTCTTTTATCATAATTAATTTAAATATATGTTTTCATATATTTTTGTATACATTTTCTTTACATATTAAGCCATATTAAGGATATTAAGTTTTGGATATTGTAAACAGGAAGTTATTAATTATTATTATTATTATCTTTTCATAAGCCATATTAAGTTTTAGATATTGTAAACAGGAAGTTATTAATTATTATTATTATTATGTTTAGTATTATTACCCAATGTAATCTTGGGTATTATTAATCTCGTTATTATTATATTATTATTGTTTATATATTGAATCAAACATATATTAAACTTAGGATTGATGTCTCAATTATCCCTTTGGCTTCTATATCTTTCCTAGGATGGAACCAAATCTCATATAATACATTATAATTTTAATTTTGAAAGTCTTCGATATACAAATAAATATTTTTGTACATAAGCAAAAATAAAAAGTTTAAAAATAAATGAGTATATCATCTATATAACTATAGTTATATACCCAAATTAATTGTCAATAGATATATCTATGTATTCACATTAATATATACAATTAGTTTATGTATTGTATCATGATGATAATATATATCAAAATTATTTACCACAACAAATCGTTTATCTATATTGTGAAATATGTATTACAAAATATTATGAAGTTTGTCATATGCCTACATAATAACTGTAATATTTGTAATAAAAATATACAACTCAAATACCAGTGTACACTATTGATTAACTCATAATTGAAGAAGACCATGTAATATTACGAAATATTCCTATGTTTTATTAATATTAAACGTTCAGTATAGTATAATGTGTCTTTATGTTATGATCAATATTCGTTAATATTTATATAATTATATCTATTAAAACAGAATCTTTTATAATTACATTTATGTGCATAGTAATAAAATATATAATGAATTCATTTTTTAAATTTTATCAGCATTGTAATTTTTTATTTTCTGGTATATATTGATTACTAAACACTTATATTTAATATACTAAATTCATAATTAAGTATTACTCCTTATTTCGGGAAATTTGTAATTAATTATTTTGCTAATTACTGCAACAATATGTATTTTAAATATAAGTTATTAAAACATTATAAAAAATGTTATATATTTTATATATATATATATATATATATATATGTATGTGCGTGTGTGTGTGTGTGTGTGTGTGTGTGTGTGTGTGTGTGTGTGTGTGTGTGTGTGTGTGTGTGTGTGCGGGCGCATGTGTGTGTGTGTGAAGAATTTATTAACCACAAAGAATTTAGAATATATTAATAAATGTTCTACAATGTTTGTACCATACGAATAAAAATGAACGATATAGTAAAATAAAAAATAAAAGTAATGTAGCGTGTCAAGGTATGTGTAAGTGTTATAAAATAAAATATAGGGGAGGTGATTAGTCTCACCTAAGTAGGAAGCTTTTTAGCTTGCGCTTAAACATGTTAATAGTGACTGTGGGGGATAATAGTATTTTAGGAAGGTGGTTCCATTTGTTTGGAGCCAGATGGCGGAAACTTTTGTTTCCAACCGAATTTAATGGCATGGAAGGTAGTGAGAAGGTTATGAGGTGAGAAGATCGTAGATTCTACAATTAACTTCATATTTAGTACTAGTCTTAATGTGATGATGTGGGGTTGGTCATAAGGCAGAGTTTTTTAAACATGGTTAGTAGTTTATAGTCGATGGAGTTATCATCCAGTTTAGTCATTATCATAGATCCGTAATGCTTGTAGTATTGCGTCAAGTCTTTTGAGTGTAGCCTTATTATTAGACTTATTATTAGTCTGACCAGTGAGTAAAGTAGTGCAATAGTTTAATCGATATAGTATTAGCGAATGTGTAAGTAAAATGGGTGTGTTTTTATTTATGCAAGGTCGGAGTTTATATAAGTTGTATACATGGTAAAGTACATGGTAAGTAGTGATCTGTTTTAGTGAAAGAATATTATATCAAAGTTTAATTTGTTATCATATTTGACTCCAAGATATTTTGTTTATCGGCATGTCATTTATGATAATCTTTGGGAATTGTATTTATTATAATATACATGTTGTGTATTTATTTTAACAGTTGTATATGATGAGTTTCTGTTTTAGTTGATTTCAGTAGTAATCCATTTGTCGTCAGCCAGTTATGTAAGGCAGTTCTTTAATCGAGTGTAATTCAATATCATGGGCATAAAGATCATATCTGGATGTTTATTAAATATACATAGAAAATAGCGAATATTATGGGGTAAAGGACGTGTCTTTGCGGAATTTTATGAGTTATTGGATATTGGACCGTTGATATTGAATTATTAATTTTGATGGAATAACATCTGTTGAATAAAAAGTTCTTAAACCATAAAGAGGAGTGTACACATTGAAAAAGCCACGTCGTTTTACTCATCGTTTTTCCGATCGAAATTCGATTCCCGCCAAAACAGACGTGGAATTACGTAGTCCTTAATTATTTCGCTGGCATAGAACATGTTCAATTTTCAAGCGTAAAAAGCTTGCGTTATGAACTTTCACCATTCCACGTGAAACATTTATAATTTAATTTAAATTATTTAATTAATTTAATAAATATAATAAATATACTTTATTTTAAATTTAATTAAAATAAGTATGGATATAGGAAAATGAATTAAACTTAGGGTGCGATGCGGATCCCTACATTCCATCAATATGGAATGTAGGAGATAAATTATATAGTAATAGAATACAGAGAATACCATATATTGCTCGTATAGCTAATGAAATGAATGTTACAGTTTTATTTAGTTAATTTAATTACTGATTATTAGAATATTTAATATATAATAAATATACTTTATTAATTTAGAAATTATTATAAATAATATTAGATATAAATTAAGTTAATAAATAATTAAGAAAATATTATTATTAAAAAGAATATATAAATATACTCAGTATTTTATAAAATTAGTTTGATATAAATATACACTTCATATATTTCTAGAATAATATCCCTAATTTATAAATAAGATATAACTAAATCTATTTATAAAACCAAACTAGTTAATTAAAATATAATTTTTACTTATAGAAATATAGTTAAAACAAAATGGAAAAATACACAAGATTATAATGAAAAATTAAATATTAAATATAATAAAGACAAGTATGATCAATAGAAAAGTGGAAATGGAGTTGAAGATTCTGTTGAATACCCAACATGGCAATATTACGATGGTAGGACAAATAAAGAAGATATTTTAGTTTTAATATTATATACAATTATAAACATTCGACTAGTTTATGTCATGTATGTTTTAATATATAAAATTATTATATTATTTCTATATATTATCAAAGTATATTGTAAATATTATAACGTATTATATCCACTATATAATTTTATATTAAACATATCAATATATAATTACTTAGACATGGAATTTAATATTGAATTCTTTAAATGTATATATATATATATATATATATATATATTTATATATATATATATAATTTGTTTTATCTAAATATTATATAAAGAATATGGCTGTATTAATGGATATTAAAATTATTAGTAATATATTCTTGAATGTATATTAAAATATGATGTATATTATAGTATTTTAGTAGTATACTATTACTATTTGAACCATTTTGATAATAACTAATATACATTTTATATAGAAATGTCATAATTATATAGAGCTATATATCTAAATATTTTATACTATATTTATTTGTAGATAATATGGAAAAATAAATTTATAATAAGAAGAAACACAATTGAAAATAAATTTAAATTATTATATAACATTTTTTTAAAATAGTTTTTCAATAATATATTATAAAAATTAACCACCGGTAAAGCCTATGTTAGAGTTATTTTTAATAGTATGTAATTTTAAAAATATTTAAATTCACATTATAAAAATATTCATGCTAAAATGTGTTATGATCTATTAACAACTCAATTAAAAATTAAATAGCGTATATCATTTTTTTGAGATACACTGAAAATAAAAGTTATAAATAATAACAAAATACGTGTCATTAATTATGATTATTAGAGACAATTACAACCATATTATTAATAAATTATAATATTGAATTCTCTTTGATTTGCAATATATAATATAACATTTTTAGAAATATCTATTTCTATCAGTAGTTAAATAAGTATAAATAATTAAACAATTATTTAAATTATATTTATACATATAAGTATACATTGTTCACTTGTACGCTGTACAAGTACCATCTGCACCTTGAATCATATTTGATAATTCCATGTATTTTATTACTCACAAAAAAATGTATTTGTATCACTATTTTTAGCATTAATGCTACAATTGTTTATATTGTTATTTGTTTCATTCATATGTTCCTATAGAGACTAGTTATATAACTATTGTGTTTATGTTATCTTAATTTATATTATTATTTTAGTAGTACTTATATAAAGTTAAATCAAACTTAGTTAAGTCTACGGAAACAAATTTATAAATAAAATTATATATTAAAAACAACTTCCATCAAATACAATATTTAATTTAAAGTTTATAAGTTTAAAAATTAAATATTTGTATTATCTGATTTTTACCTTATACTTTACAATATACCGGGAAAGTTTTGTATCGTACACATCAGTTGTATACCTTATTTGTTTAATAGTACACTGTAGATATACTACTAATGTAAGAACAATATCTAGATTAAGGAACATTTTCTATATTATTATTTATTTGAAATCGAGTACAAAGTATCTATAATTCTATCAATTGAAACAGAATCCTGTATAATTACGTCTATATGCGTAATAATACAATATATAATGAATTATTATTTTATTTTGTTGTCTTTTTTTAAAATTTATTTAAAATTATTTAAAATTTAAATTTGATCAACATTCTAATTTTTTATTTGATCTTATTTTGATAAATATGACATAATAATAACACACATTTATTTAATTAGGATATATACATTTATAATTAATAATTATTACTTATTACTTATTTATATTTATTACTGATTAATTCTGGAAATTGCAATTTATTAATTTAATAATTAAGGCAACAACAGGTACTCTAAAAATAAATTATTATAACATTATAATAAAATGTATAATATATTCTTTATCGTGTAATATTATATCTTACTACAAGGATACACATTAAAATATT
>OZ038315.1:17996579-18094079 GCA_964035775.1 Osedax frankpressi | reverse complement strand
ATTCAAGTGTATTCATGTGTATTCAAGTGTATTCAAGTGTATTCAAGTGTATTCAAGTGTATTCAAGTGTATTCAAGTGTATTCACGTGTATTCAAGTGTATTCACGTGTATTCAAGTGTATTCAAGTGTATTCAAGTGTATTCAAGTGTATTCAAGTGTATTCATGTGTATTCATGTGTATTCACGTGTATTCACGTGTATTCAAGTGTATTCAAGTGTATCCAAGTGTATTCAAGTGTATTCAAGTGTATTCAAGTGTATTCACGTGTATTCAAGTGTATTCACGTGTATTCAAGTGTATTCAAGTGTATTCAAGTGTATTCATGTGTATTCATGTGTATTCATGTGTATTCACGTGTATTCATGTGTATTCAAGTGTATTCACGTGTATTCGTGAGTATTTAATACATTACTTATTCCGTTTGGCAGCTGAGCTCTTGTCACAACTACATCCGATCGATATTTATGCAAGATGACGATTTACTGATTTGTGGTACAATGTATACAAGACCGGCTATTGTATTAATTAACAAGGTTATAACGGCGTCGACTATTAAAGTATTGGCATCGTTAGATACGCCATCGATATCACGATATCACTCCGTATACGTTTACACCCGCGTTTACTTAACATGAGTTAAAACAACGTTACGAATATGGAAACACCGCGATAAACATCCGTTTTCAATGGTTCACAATTGCCAACCAACAGCATTTCGACAATAAGACGGATCTCTCTAAGAATCAAGTAGAAACTAATCACGTGTGCGGGAATACAGAGACAACGCCGATGACGAATCTTATGCTCGAACCGAAAGTACTGAATAAAAACGACGTCTTGGAGTTGTACGTGGGTTTGCATCAGCTATACCAAATCTATAGATCCTATAGAATTAGCTAATCTATAGATCCTATGGGGTGTGCTAATCTATAGATCCTATAGAATTAGCTAATCTATAGATCCCATAGAATTAGCTAATCTATAGATCCTATAGAATTAGCTAATCTATAGATCCTATAGAATTAGCTAATCTATAGATCCTATAGAATTAGCTAATCTATAGATCCTATGGGGTGTGCTAATCTATAGATCCTATACGGTTAACTATAGTTATAGTTATAACTATAGATTATAATCTATAGATCCTATAGGTTTAGATACTCGATAGATTCTATTGGATTAGCTAATCTATATATCCTATAGGTATATATCCTATATATATATATATATATATATATATATATCTATCTATATACCTATATATCTATATATATCCTATATATCCTATATATCTACATATCCTATATCGTGTTTAGGAAACGCGTGCCTGTCTATGACTAGGTCTATATTAATCTAGTTTTTAAATGCAATATTTTTCTATATTAATTAATAATATGGTACGCAATATATATTTGCGATTTTCGAACTCTATGATTTGAGTAGCCTAAATTAAAACGGCATGATAATTATGTAATACCTCATTAGATAGATCATTTATTGTATTAATAGACTCCGTAGTTTAGTATAGCGGATATATACCTGTCGATATTACTTCATATTACCTAATACACATACATAGACTATGAGAGTAGACCCTACTTAATACATAGACCATAAGAGTAGACCTTACATAATACATAGACCATAAGAGTAGACTCTACTTAATACATAGACCATGAGAATAGACCCTACTTAATACATAGACCATGAGAATAGACCCTACTTAATACATAGACCATAAGAGTAGACCTTACTTAATACATAGACAATAAGAGTAGAGCCTACTTAATACATAGACCATAAGAGTAGACTTTACATAATACATAGACCATGAGAATAGACCCTACTTAATACATAGACCATGAGAGTAGACCCTACTTAATACATAGACCATAAGAGTAGATCCTACTTAATACATAGACCATGATAATATACCCTACTTAATACATAGACCATGAGAGTAGACCCTACTTAATACATAGACCATGAGAATAGACCCTACTTAATACATAGACCATGAGAGTAGACCCTACTTAATACATAGACCATAAGAGTAGACCTTACATAATACATAGACCATAAGAGTAAACCTTACATAATACATAGACCATAAGAGTAGACCTTACTTAATACATAGACCATAAGAGTAGACCCTACTTAATACATAGACCATAAGAGTAGACCTTACATAATGCATAGACCATAAGAGTAGACCTTACTTAATACATAGACCATGAGAATAGACCCTACTTAATACATAGACCATGAGAGTAGACACTACTTAATACATAGACCATAAGAGTAGACCTTACATAATGCATAGACCATAAGAGTAGACCCTACTTAATACATATACCATGAGAATAGACCCTACTTAATACATAGACCATGAGAGTAGACCCTACTTAATACATAGACCATAAGAGTAGACCATACTTAATACATAGACCATGAGAGTAGACCCTACTTAATACATAGACCATAAGAGTAGACCTTACATAATACATAGACCATAAGAGTAAACCTTACATAATACATAGACCATAAGAGTAGACCTTACTTAATACATAGACCATGAGAGTAGACCCTACTTAATACATAGACTATAAGAGTAGACCCTACTTAATACATAGACCATAAGAGTAGACCATACTTAATACATAGACCATAAGAGTAGACCTTACTTAATACATACCCATAGACCGCATCATAGACTAACATAATTATTTCGTACTTTAGTAGACTTCTCGTGAATATCTCTTTTAATGGTTCGTATACAATAATACTTGTTTACGTAACGACTTATAAATTGCAAGCTAATACATTGTATTCATTATAATGTCGGCTAGAATAATAAGATGGTATTATTATAGGATTAAGATCATTTGATAAGAGTGAGATGGCAATAAAAAGTCGTATTTCAAGACTTGAAATCAAAATGAAACCGTTGGAGTTGAAGATAAGTGATTCCACTAGAAGTAAAAATGCTAGATATGAAAAATGGATTAACGGTGAGTTTCATTCAGATAGTTAATGTGTGTACTCTTATATATATATGTGTGTGTGTTTGTGTGCGTGTGTGTATGTATGTGTGTGTGTGCGTGCGTGTGTGCGTATGTGTGTGGGTGTGTGTATGTATGTGTGTGTTTGTGTGCGTGTGTGTATGCATGTGAGTGTGTGCGTGCGTGTGAGTGTAGGTTTGTGGGTGTGTGTATGTATGTGTATGTGTGCGTGTGTGTGTGGGTGTGTGTGTATGTGTGTGTGTGCGTGTGTGTGTGTGTGTATGTGTGTCAGTGCATGTGTGTATGTGTGTGCGCGTGTGTATGTATGTGTGTGTGTGTGGGTGTGTGTGTGCGTGCGTGTAATGCGATATTTAATAATGACCATGTATGTTCTTATTAAACCCTTGTGTCATTACTCCGATAGATGGCGAATTTACATCAAGTTTCGAATACGTCCATCATATGTATTTCATCTATAGGGAAAAAATAATTTTACCAGGAGCATGTGATGAGGTTAAATATTGTAATGAACTTATTAATAGCATTGTTATCTTATTAGGCATCTAAATATAATATTACATCAATATGATTTTATATAATATACAAGCTATATAGGTATATATAACTGTATACATTTATAAAATACGTTACTATTCTCAATCGGTATATATATATATTTATATATATATATATATATATACAAATACACAAACACACACACACACACACATACACACACACATATATATATATCTATATCTATATATATATATATATATATATATATATATATATATATATATATATTATTCTAAACTGTAGTGTACTAGTTTAGAATGATGCGTATCCACTAAATTAGAACAAAATACATGAATTATTCAATTCCAGATCATTTATAAGAAAGTAGTGATTGAATAATGAATAAAGTGCAAATAAACTAAATATTAAACTTAACGTATTTATTTAACTATGTTTCATAGTAATATTTTATATCACATAATTAAGTTTAGATATTATATAATTAATGATATATTCAGAATCAAGCATTGCTGAAAGATAAATATGCCATGAAGATAGCGCGAATTTGCAAGGTAAACTTATAATATGGTTTCATAAATATTTTGTTAAAATCAATATTTTCCAAAAATTATGGACTCTATATAGTTTTTATATATGTTACAATTAGGTAATTACGTTACATAACGGCTACTTCGCTGTCCACTCGCTGTCCACTCTCTGTCCACTCGCTGTCCACTCGCTGTCCACTCTCTGTCCACTCGCTGTCCACTCGCTGTCCACTCTCTGTCCACTCTCTGTCCACTCGCTGTCCACTCTCTGTCCACTCGCTGTCCACTCTCTGTCCACTCCCCGTGTGCCATGAAGTCGAAGTGACGTGTAAACATTACTTAACATTCACAGTACGACCAGACGAAAACAAATTTCCAGTCGTATTCAGATATGCCACTTTACTGTATAGGGTACGAACGATTGCGTAATGTGATCTATTCGAATGTAAACGCTACTTGGCTGGCAAGAGATTCCAACACGCTTTACGTACTCGCGTTTAATGAGTTAGTAATGGTGCTTACTGTTAGCTAGTAGTGGGTAGAGGTGTAGTGGTGAGATAGTAGTGGGTAGAGGTGTAGTAGTAAGATAGTAGTGGGTAGATGTGTAGTGGTGAGAGAGTAATGGGTAGAGGTGTAGTGGTGAGATAGTAGTGGGTAGAGGTGTAGTGGTGAGATAGTAGTGGGTAGAGGTGTAGTGGTGAGATAGTAGTGGGTAGAGGTGTAGTGGTGAGATAGTAGTGGGTAGAGGTGTAGTAGTAAGATAGTAGTGGGTAGAGGTGTAGTAGTAAGATAGTAGTGGGTAGAGGTGTAGTGGTGAGAGAGTAGTGGGTAGTGGTGTAGTGGTGAGATAGTAGTGGGTAGAGGTGTAGTAGTAAGATAGTAGTGGGTAGAGGTGTAGTGGTGAGAGAGTAGTGGGTAGTGGTGTAGTGGTGAGATAGTAATGGGTAGAGGTGTAGTGGTGAGAGAGTAATGGGTAGAGGTGTAGTGGTGAGATAGTAGTGGGTAGAGGTGTAGTGGTGAGATAGTAGTGGGTAGAGGTGTAGTGGTGAGATAGTAGTGGGTAGAGGTGTAGTGGTGAGATAGTAGTGGGTAGAGGTGTAGTAGTAAGATAGTAGTGGGTAGAGGTGTAGTAGTAAGATAGTAGTGGGTAGAGGTGTAGTGGTGAGAGAGTAGTGGGTAGTGGTGTAGTGGTGAGATAGTAGTGGGTAGAGGTGTAGTAGTAAGATAGTAGTGGGTAGAGGTGTAGTGGTGAGAGAGTAGTGGGTAGTGGTGTAGTGGTGAGATAGTAGTGGGTAGAGGTGTAGTGGTGAGAGAGTAATGGGTAGAGGTGTAGTGGTGAGATAGTAGTGGGTAGAGGTGTAGTGGTGAGATAGTTGTGGGTAGAGGTGTAGTGGTGAGATAGTAGTGGGTAGAGGTGTAGTGGTGAGATAGTAGTGGGTAGAGGTGTAGTGGTGAGAAAGTAATGGGTAGTGGTGTAGTGTTGAGATAGTAGTGGGTAGAGGTGTAGTGGTGTAGTGGTGTAGTGGTGAGATAGTAGTGGGTAGTGGTGTAGTGGTGTAGTGGTGATCTAGTAGTGGGTAGAGGTGTAGTGATGAGATAGTAGTGAGTAGTGGTTTAGTGTTGAGATAGTTTGAGTAGAGGTCTAGTTGTGTAGTAGTGTAGTGGTGGTAGATATGGTGGTGGTAGTGGTGGTAGAGGTGGTGGTGGTAGTGGTGATGGTGGTAACGATAGTGGAAGTGATAGCAGCAGTGGTAGCGGTAGCTTCAGCAGCAGCTGCAGCAGCAGCAGCAGCAACATTAGCAGTAGCAGTAGCAGTAGCAGTAGCAGTAGCAGTAGCAGTAGCAGTAGCAGTAGCAGTAGCAGTAGCAGTAGCAGTAGCAGTAGCAGTAGCAGTAGCAGTAGCAGTAGCAGTAGCAGTAGCAGTAGCAGTAGCAGTAGCATCAGCAGCAGCAGCAACATCAGTAGCAGTAGCAGTAGCAGTAGCAGTAGCAGTAGCAGTAGCAGTAGCAGTAGCAGTAGCAGTAGCAGTAGCAGTAGCAGTAGCAGTAGCAGTAGCAGTAGCAGTAGCAGTAGCAGTAGTAGTAGCAGTAGCAGTAGCAGTAGCATCAGCAGCAGCAGCAACATCAGTAGCAGTAGCAGCAGAAGTAGCAGCTGCAGCAGCAGCAGAAGCAGCAGCAGCAGCAACAGTAGCAGTAGCAGTAGCAGTAGCAGTAGCAGTAGCAGTAGCAGTAGCAGTAGCAGTAGCAGTAGCATCAGCAGCAGCAGCAACATCAGTAGCAGTAGCAGCAGAAGTAGCAGCTGCAGCAGCAGCAGCAGCAGCAGCAGCAACAGTAGCAGTAGCAGTAGCAGTAGCAGTAGCTGTAGCAGTAGCAGTAGCAGTAGCAGTAGCAGCATCAACAGTAGTAGCATCAGCAGCAGCAACATCAGCAGCAACATCAGCAGCAGTAGCAGCAGCAGCAGCAGTAGCAGTAGCAGTAGCAGTAGCAGTAGCAGTAGCAGTAGCAGTAGCAGTAGCAGTAGCAGTAGCAGTAGCAATAGCAGTAGCAGTAGCAGTAGCAGTAGCATCAGCAGCAGCAGCAACATCAGTAGCAGTAGCAGCAGAAGTAGCAGCTGCAGCAGCAGCAGCAGCAGCAGCAGCAGCAGCAACAGTAGCAGTAGCAGTAGCAGTAGCAGTAGCAGTAGCAGTATCAGTAGCAGTAGCAGTAGCAGTAGCAGTAGCAGTAGCAGCATCAACAGTAGTAGCAGCAGCAGCAGCAACATCAGCAGCAACATCAGCAGCAGTAGCAGCAGCAGCAGCAGTAGCAGTAGCAGTAGCAGTAGCAGTAGCAGAAGCAGCAGAAGTAGCATCAGAAGTAGCAGCTGCAGCAGCAGCAGCAGCAGCATCAACAGTAGCAGAATCAGCAGCAGCAGCAGCAGTAGCAGTAGCAGTAGCAGTAGCAGTAGCAGTAGCAGTAGCAGTAGCAGTAGCAGTAGCAGTAGCAGTAGCAGTAGCAGTAGCAGTAGCAGTAGCAGTAGCAGTAGCAGTAGCAGTAGTAGTAGCAGTAGCAGTAGCAGTAGCAGTAGCAGTAGCAGTAGCATCAGCAGCAGCAGCAACATCAGTAGCAGTATCAGCAGAAGTAGCAGCAGCAGCAGCAGCAGCAGTAGCAGTAGCAGTAGCAGTAGCAGTAGCAGTAGCAGTAGCAGTAGCAGTAGCAGTAGCAGTAGCATCAGCAGCAGCAGCAACATCAGTAGCAGTAGCAGCAGAAGTAGCAGCTGCAGCAGCAGCAGCAGCAGCAGCAACAGTAGCAGTAGCAGTAGCAGTAGCAGTAGCAGTAGCAGTAGCAGTAGCAGTAGCAGTAGCAGCATCAACAGTAGTAGCAGCAGCAGCAGCAACATCAGCAGCAACATCAGCAGCAGTAGCAGCAGCAGCAGCAGTAGCAGTAGCAGTAGCAGTAGCAGTAGCAGTAGCAGTAGCAGTAGCAGTAGCAGTAGCAGTAGCAGTAGCAGTAGCAGTAGCAGTAGCAGTAGCAGTAGCAGTAGCAGTAGCAGTAGCATCAACAGTAGCAGCAGCAGCAGCAGCAACATCAGCAGCAAGATCAGCAGCAGTAGCAGCAGCAGTAGCAGTATCAGTAGCAGTAGCAGTAGCAGTAGCAGTAGCAGTAGCAGTAGCAGTAGCATCAGCAGCAGCAGCAACATCAGTAGCAGTAGCAGCAGAAGTAGCAGATGCAGCAGCAGCAGCAGCAGCAGCAGCAGCAGCAGCAGCAGCAGCAGCAGCAGCAGCAACAGTAGCAGTAGCAGTAGCAGTAGCAGTAGCAGTAGCAGTATCAGTAGCAGTAGCAGTAGCAGTAGCAGTAGCAGTAGCAGCATCAACAGTAGTAGCAGCAGCAGCAGCAACATCAGCAGCAGTAGCAGCAGCAGCAGCAGTAGCAGTAGCAGTAGCAGTAGCAGTAGCAGTAGCAGTAGCAGTAGCAGTAGCAGTAGCAGTAGCAGTAGCAGTAGCAGTAGCAGTATCAGTAGCAGTAGCAGTAGCAGTAGCAGTAGCAGTAGCATCAACAGTAGCAGCAGCAGCAGCAACATCAGCAGCAACATCAGCAGCAGTAGCAGCAGCAGTAGCAGTAGCAGTAGCAGTAGCAGTAGCAGTAGCAGTAGCAGTAGCAGTAGCAGTAGCATCAGCAGCAGCAGCAACATCAGTAGCAGTAGCAGCAGAAGTAGCAGCTGCAGCAGCAGCAGCAGCAGCAGCAGCAGCAGCAGCAGCAGCAGCAGCAGCAACAGTAGCAGTAGCAGTAGCAGTAGCAGTAGCAGTAGCAGTATCAGTAGCAGTAGCAGTAGCAGTAGCAGTAGCAGTAGCAGCATCAACAGTAGTAGCAGCAGCAGCAGCAACATCAGCAGCAACATCAGCAGCAGTAGCAGCAGCAGCAGCAGTAGCAGTAGCAGTAGCAGTAGCAGTAGCAGTAGCAGTAGCAGCAGAAGTAGCATCAGAAGTAGCAGCTGCAGCAGCAGCAGCAGCAGCATCAACAGTAGCAGAATCAGCAGCAGCAGCAGCAGCAGCAGCAGTAGCAGTAGCAGTAGCAGTAGCAGTAGCAGTAGCAGTAGCAGTAGTAGTAGCAGTAGCAGTAGCAGTAGCAGTAGCAGTAGCAGTAGCAGTAGCAGTAGCAGTAGTAGTAGCAGTAGCAGTAGCAGTAGCAGTAGCAGTAGCATCAGCAGTAGCATCAGCAGCAGCAGCAACATCAGTAGCAGTAGCAGCAGAAGTAGCAGCAGCAGCAGCAGCAGCAGTAGCAGTAGCAGTAGCAGTAGCAGTAGCAGTAGCAGTAGCAGTAACAGTAGCAGTAGCAGTAGCAGTAGCAGTAGCAGTAGCAGTAGCAGTAGCAGTAGCAGTAGCAGTAGCAGTAGCAGTAGCAGTAGCATCAACAGTAGCAGCAGCAGCAGCAGCAGCAACATCAGCAGCAACATCAGCAGCAGTAGCAGCAGCAGTAGCAGTAGCAGTAGCAGTAGCAGTAGCAGTAGCAGTAACAGTAGCAGCAGCAGCAGCAGCAGTAGCAGTAGCAGTAGCAGCAGCAGCAGTAGCAGTAGCAGTAGCAGTAGCAGCAGAAGTAGCATCAGAAGTAGCAGCTGCAGCAGCAGCAGCAGCAGCATCAACAGTAGCAGAATCAGCAGCAGCAGCAGCAGCAGTAGCAGTAGCAGTAGCAGTAGCAGTAGCAGTAGCAGTAGCAGTAGCAGTAGCAGTAGCAGTAGCACTTAGCAGTATCAGTAGCAGTAGCAGTAGCAGTAGCAGTAGCAGTAGCAGTAGCAGTAGCAGTGGCAGTAGCAGTAGCAATAGCAGTAGCAGTAGCAGTAGCAGTAGCAGTAGCAGTAGCAATAGCAGTAGCAGTAGCAGTAGCAGTAGCAGTAGCAGTAGCAGTAGCAGTAGCAGTAGCAGTAGCAGTAGCAGTAGCAGTAGCAGTAGCAGTAGCAGTAGCAGTAGCAGTAGCAGTAGCAGTAGCAGTAGCAGTAGCAGTAGCAGTAGCAGTAGCAGTAGCAGTAGCAGTAGCAGTAGCATCAACAGTAGCAGCAGCAGCAGCAGCAGCAACATCAGCAGCAACATCAGCAGCAGTAGCAGCAGCAGTAGCAGTAGCAGTAGCAGTAGCAGTAGCAGTAGCAGTAACAGTAGCAGCAGCAGCAGCAGCAGTAGCAGTAGCAGTAGCAGCAGCAGCAGTAGCAGTAGCAGTAGCAGTAGCAGCAGAAGTAGCATCAGAAGTAGCAGCTGCAGCAGCAGCAGCAGCAGCATCAACAGTAGCAGAATCAGCAGCAGCAGCAGCAGCAGTAGCAGTAGCAGTAGCAGTAGCAGTAGCAGTAGCAGTAGCAGTAGCAGTAGCAGTAGCAGTAGCAGTAGCAGTAGCACTTAGCAGTATCAGTAGCAGTAGCAGTAGCAGTAGCAGTAGCAGTAGCAGTAGCAGTGGCAGTGGCAGTAGCAGTAGCAATAGCAGTAGCAGTAGCAGTAGCAGTAGCAGTAGCAGTAGCAATAGCAGTAGCAGTAGCAGTAGCAGTAGCAGTAGCAGTAGCAGTAGCAGTAGCAGTAGCAGTAGCAGTAGCAGTAGCAGTAGCAGTAGCAGTAGCAGTAGCAGTAGCAGTAGCAGTAGCAGTAGCAGTAGCAGTAGCAGTAGCAGTAGCAGTAGCAGTAGCAGTAGCAGTAGCAGTAGCAGTAGCAGTAGCAGTAGCAGTAGCAGTAGCAGTAGCAGTAGCAGTAGCAGTAGCAGTAGCAGTAGCAGTAGCAGTAGCAGTAGCAGTAGCAGTAGCAGTAGCAGTAGCAGTAGCAGTAGCAGTAGCAGTCCTTCTTTGGATAGTAAAAGATGAGGTATTTCTAAAGTTGTGGTTGCCATAATGCAAAGCAATAAATCTAGTCATATTTTCCTACATTATCCTATAGGTATTAATTAAGTTCATTCTGAAAATTGTATTGCAGTATTTTCTTTCTAGATTATTTTTAATATAAATAACATTGCAATGGTCCTATTGACCAGTTGGCTGTGGGCAAGCTTTGAAAACTTTCTATAACCATTACTAAGGGATTACACAAAACAAGCGATATGTTCATTCAACTTTACTGAAATCCACGTGAAATTCCAAGCTAACCGCTACAAACAATGGGTTATGGATAATGGTGGTTTAACTTTGAAGCATAACCTCTATCGAACTACGGAAAATGGCAGGGTTAATGAACTTAAGATAGAAAACTAATGAACTTATTTAATAGATTTCGTTTAATGGATCAATTTCCGTGTTGAATTTAACTTCATGTACATGTAAAGTATATGATACAATGTAGATTCTAATTGATATATTTATATCAATATTCATATTTATACGCCATAAATTATACAGAAAATATACTTTTAATTTGATTAATATCACTTATTCAGAATAATACTAGGATATCCAATCTATAAAACTTATTACGTTATCATCATATTTGGTAATCGTTTCGAGCATAAGCATAAGTAACTAATTAATCGACTAATGAAAAACTAAAACTGCAAATTATTAACCATGGTACTATTGGTATAGATCTGCATAAATGAAAGATATAATGTATCAATTGCAAATAGTGACGAGGATTCATACATTAAGATTGATAATGCTATGGACGGTAAAGTAATATTGCTGTCCGGGAAAGAAAGATGGTTAATATTTGATATCATAGTTAAAGACAATGGAATGTATATAACTTGCTTTGATGCTCCAGCAATACTGTTCAATTTATATTTTATTTAATCTGAAACTTTAATTTGAAACCATATGCTCATTAACCATATGCTAATTACTACATGCTCAATAACTATCATTGATGAGAGTTAGCGAGTATAGCAAATAAAGCACAGTTAGATATATCAATAGATATATCACATCGTTCAACAGGTACAGCCAAATCTACGTGGATACCGTACGAATCTACAGTGGCCACGTCGATGTATTGTTCCTTGCCGAGAACGATGGTAATATTTATAGGTATCGAGTGGATAACATAGAAGATCAAATAACCTGCTTCTTAGGAGCCATGCAAGTTTCTGATGAAAACAACCCAATTTATAAAATTGAACCAGTTAAATACCGGGTAAGATTTCTTTATAAATATATATAAATGATAGATAAATCTAAATAAAGGTATATATATATATACCTGTATTACATATAAACTTAATGAGATTTAATGTATACTCTATCTAGTTTATGATATAAAGTTATATGCTGTTGTCGACAGATACATTTAATGAATGTAAACGTCTATATAAACAATCGAGTATACATAGATTTGCTATAGATAATTAAAGGAAAATATGTACGTTTTAATACAAAAATATATATACATTATATTTTATTCTGGTATAGAATTATTTTTTATTTTATATCCGCATTTTTTATATATTATTTATATATGACGAATAGAAGTAATGTAAGTTTAAATAAACTGTATACTTTTATATATAGAGGATTATTTTATATAATTAAAACTAGATTCATAAGGCTACATTATTAATATATATATATATATATATATATATATATATATATTAATGAATGTATGTGTGTATATATATATATATATATATATATATATATATATATATGTATTTTTGTGTGTGCGGAGAATTTATTTTGAAAATCCAACAATAATAAAAAATAATCTACATTGTATAGAGATACAAGTATTTAGAAAAAATATTCATGTTGTAATTATAAAACATAATTCCTAATAGTTCTGTTTATAGTTTTGTCAAAATGATTTAGTTTGGATTTGTTTTCAGAATCTATTAGTTCATTGTAGCAACGATATCGACATATCATAAGTGTATATGTATATGTAAGTAATATGTATATGTAAGTAAAGTTACAATTTTAAAATAATGCATGTCTGTATATGTGTATGTGTGCATGTTTGTATAAGTATGCATATGTTTATATATGTGCATATATGTGTGTGTATGTATGTGAGTGTTTATAAGTATAATTTGTTTATTTATACACAAATATCTGGGTTTTGCTCAATAAGATTTGTAAAATAATAATACAAATATTAGCGAAGAAGATATAAGGAACGAGAAAATAAATTAAAATGAGAATAAATGATTATAATATAATATAATTATAATACATTAGTATAATAATGGTGATATTATTATTTATTTAAAATGTTGTATTTATGAGATACAATTGAATACGTTTGATAATGTTATTATTTATACCAATTGTGTTCAATCTTTAAAGAGTATATTTTAATTTATTATATCATAAGCAACTTATGTCAAGTAGAATTAATATGATGTAATTGTAATCAATAATGTCATTTTTAGTTAAGTATTCGGTAATATATTTGGAAATAACTTTTCAATCTGTTTTGAAAGTAATGTTAGGTTTGATATATTCTGTTAGTTATTAATTGTATTGGTTTTGTTAGCAGTCGAGTATTTAGTTTTAATTTATTTAATTTAGGATTAAGAATGGCATATTTAAGTAGTTTAAGAAAATTATTTATTTTATACATTTTCTATTTATCAATTAGTAGTTTATTGGACAGAAGTAATTGCCATTTACCTTGAAAATTCAGTAGTAATTGTATTTATATTAATATTACATTTACATTTATATTAATATTACATTTTATCTTGAGAATTCAGTAGTAATTGTATTTATATTAATATTACATTTATATTTAAATTAATATTACATTTTATCCTGGTTTTTTCTAAGTTGTATTCGATTGTTACAAAAAATCAAATTAGCCTAAGGGTTATTATTACGATTTTTCATTGTGCATTCTCTGTGGGTGATAGATGGCATTAATAGATTTTATGAAATGTATTTTTTAAAGTTAGGTTAATTAAAGTTTTTATTTGAAAATAAATTCTAGTGATTAGAAAATTCAAGGTTATTGATGTTAAGAATCATGTTTTTGGTTGATCAATTTACTAATGAGGGAGGAGATTATTTTCTTTGTAAATTATTGTTATTAGGTATTGTTTTATCGTGAATAATTTATTAGTAGAAAAAGATTATGTTGTCTTTGTAAATAATTGTTATTATGTATTGTGTTATTAGATAAGTAATTTGATAGCGGAGGGGCGTATCTCAATAAGTTATTGTTGTTGTTGTGTATTGTGTTATTAGATAAGTAATTTGATAGTGGAGGGGGCGTATCTCAATAAGTTATTGTTGTTGTGTATTGTGTTATTAGATAAGTAATTTGATAGTGGAGGGGGCGTATCTCAATAAGTTATTGTTGTTGTGTATTGTGTTATTTGTTAAGTAAATTAGTAGTGGAGGGGGCGTATCTCAATAAGTTATTGTTGTTGTGTATTGTATTATTAGCTAAGTAAATTAGTAGTGGGGAGAAGTGATTATTGTTGTAAGTACGGATCTATCGTTGACATTTGTGGTTGTGGAATATTAAAGTTATTTATAATTAAAGTCATTTGAATTTGTTTTGTAGTTAAGTAATGTCGGATGCTTCTTGATGGATGCGATATCATTGGTAATTGCGATAATACAGGTGGAGGATTTATACAGTTTGTAATAGAATGTTTGTATCTATATTAATATTAATATTAATGTTTGTATTTACTGTTCTATTAGATCTTCTTTGTCTTCGTTGAGTTTGACGTGAAGTTCGATTTAAAAATATGTATATTTGCAAATTTCAATGAGTTAGTATATTTATGATTACATTATTAATATAACTGTTTTTGCGATGTTTACTATATGGTGAGATGGGGAGGATTGTTTTCAGAAGTTTAATTTGTGGTTAGTATGGGTTAATTATAGGTATTTGTAGTTTTTTCGAGGGAATGATATTGGAGAATGACATTATGTCAAATTTAGTATTAAAGATATACGGTACGGATTTAGTTGATGTTTCAGTATTTCTTTTATATAAGGTTTTATATAAGTTATGTCTAATTCAAGAAAATTAAGTTAATATTATTATTAATATACTTAAGATTATCAGTGTAATTAAAATGATGAATAGGGAAAATTGCTGTATCTACATACGAAGTATTACCAATGTGTATTACCGATGTATTAACGATGTATTACCGGTATTTCATAACAATATTAATTGGTGATAAATACACGCACATTTTATAAGTCAAAATAAAAACGTAATAAAATAAATGATAGAATACAAGTAATATTTAATAAACTGGTTTATTAGAATGAACTTTACATTTTGACGAATTCTACTGTATGGAAAATAAAGAAGAGTATATGCGATACTTTCACAGAAGAGTTAGTGCGCGAAGTATATATTAGAGGTATGGTAGAAACTACACGCGTTACACGGTTCATCATTCCGCTACTACCCAACTCATAAACACATGTCCACTTTCACAGAGAATGCAAAACTACAATGGATCCATATTGCATATTAAATGAGAATAAGAAGTGCACGCTCAATGAATCAGTTACCGATGTGAAACTGGGTTGGTACTCACCCAATACCCGCATTCACTTCACCAGCGAATCGCTACTTACTAACGTGTCCAAATAAAATGTACCTCCAAAACAGTATACACAAACTATCCTCAAACAATTGCAAACTTTAATAAGTTTCCGGAATATCTAAAGAATAAAAGTAGTAAATGTACATATAAACATTTGAATGGTAAGTTTAAAATAGTATTTTATTATAACATTCAGATATTTAATATATAAATTATCCAATAGGACATACTATTATACTTTTTGTTATACTATTATACCCTGTTATAATCTATGCAGTAGATTAATTGTATAACACGTATTGGCTAGGGTCAAATATGTAATAGTTGGTTATAGATAATCATTAGTATATATATATATATATATATATATATATATATATATATATATATATATATATATATATATATATATATATATATATATAGTAAGATAGTAATAGGTCGGCATATTCGTTAGAAGATTTTGTTATGGAAATCAGCAACTCGACTCATCTTGCATTGTCTCGTCCATCACTATTCACAAAGGCACTTCCGGCGTTGTTAGACAATGCATATCACGCCCGCGACCTCCGGTAACCATTGTTATGTAATACCCCACATTATTACAACGCACCGTACGCAGTATCGGCGGATTCGTCGAAGAAACTCGTTAAAGAGACGTGCGAACTCCACGAACCAGATGGTGTGATTCGACAATGCATTTGTAAATGCGGTAACACCTCTTCTAGAGGCGATGGACGTCGGTGTAAAGGAGGCAAAACTGTGGTCAAGTGTGAAGGTAATCATTCTTACTGACTTTTAAACATTATATCGGGAAATCATAGTATAGTTCAAAAATCCAACCTTTTGAATATATATATATATATATATATATATATATATATATATAGACTACAATTTGCATTCTTATAATAAAGTTTCAACATTAAATATATTATATTTCATTTGCTAAATATATTTAAACTAATAAATAATCAGTTAATTTATCTAATTCTATCTTAGTACCTGATTATATATATATTGTAATTATTTGAAATTATAGTTTAACTTTTAGTAAACTGTAATTATATATTTTTGTGGTATTATTACGAGTAAACTATACTATAAATGTATTTATTATCTTATTACCAGCAAAACCTGAAATATGGTCGGAGTGGTCAGAATGGTCGAAATGCTCGCTGACCTGCCAAACCGACAAGTTAACTTCTAAACGCACGCGTTTCAAACTTTGTATTACAAACGACACGACGATATGCCAAGGGAAACATCAACTCACCGAGATTTGCGATAATTTGAACGCTTGCATCCGTTAGTTGCATGGAAACTTCCAAATACTTTAGTGGAATATTTCTAAAGAATAGTAAATATTCCATTTAATAAATACTTTTTTTTATGAAGAGATTTTTTGAATATGGAAATGGAATTATTTTATTAGTGATGTGGATTTGGTAATTTAGAAAGGTTTTGATAATAAGTCGATGGGAGTAGTGGTTAGAGTATGTGTACATATTTTTGAATTGATTGCATTACTGCTAACATTTTATGTTCTTATAAGTATCGATAATGAGGGTATTAATATGGAAATGTACAATTTTACGGATGGGTGGAAATAAAATTTGATTAATTATGGAGTTAAAATTTTAGGATATTAATTGCCTTCGATATATAGTTCCATAGACACAAATGTAGTTTCAATAAAGGTATATTATATACAGTTACATTTAACAATTGTATTTCTAAGAATTTCAATCTTCAACTAATAAGTTGTATTTTTGATTTCAACTACGGTGGCTTATTGAGTAGATACACCCATGTTATAAGACATGTCCAGCTTACACGCCAAAATGACACAACCATTATACTAAACAAATAGAAATGATGGTATATGAACTAATATGCTTCACATGTTAATATCCATCTATTATCACGTAAGCCGCGCTTTCCTAAAGGTCACAGTTGAACTATATTATTATATAACTATAACCATAAACACTCGACATACAGCCTTTGCCGACATAACTAAAGTAAAAGAACCATTAAGAGCACACGTAGTGAAGACAACCACCCAGTCAATCCCCTTACCACTGGGTTGGATTACAATGATATAACTATATATATATATGTATATATATATATATATATATCTATATATATATATATATTTATATATTTGACATCAGTTTGTAAGTTGTTTTGATATTTGATAAATATTCTCAATAGAAGTAATATAGTCTAAGTTATATGTTAACATTAGTATTACTGTATATTCCGTTAATTCTATGATATGAATCGTATATAGTTTTGAATACTATAAATGATACATCGCATATTGTACGTAGTAAACTACCATTCGATGTAGCGTGTCGTACATTATACTAACATGCCATACATTGTATGTTATATATATTGGTATGGTATATTGTATGGTATATATATTGGTATGGTATATTGTATGGTATATATATTGGTATGGTATATTGTATGGTATATATATTGGTATGGTATATTGTATGGTATATATATTGGTATGGTATATTGTATGGTATATATATTGGTATGGTATATTGTATGGTATATATATTGGTATGGTATATTGTATGGTATATATATTGGTATGGTATATTGTATGGTATATATATTGGTATGGTATATTGTATGGTATATATATTGGTATGGTATATTGTATGGTATATATATTGGTATGGTATATTGTATGGTATATATATTGGTATGGTATATTGTATGGTATATATATTGGTATGGTATATTGTATGGTATATATATTGGTATGGTATATTGTATGGTATATATATTGGTATGGTATATTGTATGGTATATATATTGGTATGGTATATTGTATGGTATATATATTGGTATGGTATATTGTATGGTATATATATTGGTATGGTATATTGTATGGTATATATATTGGTATGGTATATTGTATGGTATATATATTGGTATGGTATATTGTATGGTATATATATTGGTATGGTATATTGTATGGTATATATATTGGTATGGTATATTGTATGGTATATATATTGGTATGGTATATTGTATGGTATATATATTGGTATGGTATATTGTATGGTATATATATTGGTATGGTATATTGTATGGTATATATATTGGTATGGTATATTGTATGGTATATATATTGGTATGGTATATTGTATGTTATATATATTGTAGCTTATCGTGTATCGTATGATGGATGACGTAATTAATAAAGAATATAGTGCATTATATATCATATATGATACGTGGCATGTAGTGTCTATCTCATTTACTACAGTTTATAACTCATGTCGTACATTGTATGGCGTGTGCGATACTTTGTATATCCCATAGGCAACATTGTATGAACAATTCCGTGTATTTTTTATCAAAATAGTACATTGCATAACGGATATAATTGTAAATGTAATAGTTTACTTATACACTCATATATATATATATATATATATATATATATATATATATATATATCATATCTGCAGTTGATTATCTTATAAACATGCCATATTATGACACGCCCATGTTTAATGACACACCCATTATACTAAACAAATAGACATCATGATATATAAACTAATACCTCACATGTTAATATTCATCTATTATTGCGTAAGCCGCGCTTTCCTAAAGGTCACAGTTGAACAATATTATTATATAACTATAACTATAAACACTCGACATACAGCCTTTGCCGACACAACAAAAGTAAAAGAACCATTAAGAGCACACGTAGTCAAGACAACCACCCAGTCAATCCCCTTACCACTGGGTTGGATTATAATGATATAACTATATATAACTATATATATATATATATATATATATATATATATATATATATATATATATATATATATATAATTATATATAGTTATTTTATCAAAAACCTACAACCATATTTGACATCAGTTTGTAAGTTGTTTTATTTGATAAATATTCTCAATAGGAGTAATATAGTCTAAGTTATATGTTAACACTAGTATTCATACTATAGAATATATATACTATAGAATATACATACTATAGAATATTCATACTATAGAATATACATACAATAGAATATACATGCTATAGAATTACGTAGCATTTCATATATTTATATTGCAACAATGTGACGTATTTCCTACATTATATTTCAATGTCGTACATTGTATTATGTAACATATCTTACATTGTATTATTTACATAGTCAATTGCATAATAAATACCATACTTACTATGCCACGTATAGTACCTTGTATGTAGTATTAAGTAATTTGTTAGTAGTATTATGTACGTTGTATGTAGTATTAAGTATGTTGTATGTAGTATTAAGTATGTTGTATGTTTTATTAAGTACGTTGTATGTAGTATTAAGTACGTTGTATGTAGTATTAAGTACGTTGTATGTAGTATTAAGTACGTTGTATGTAGTATTAAGTACGTTGTATTTAGTATTAAGTACGTTGTATGTAGTTTTAAGTTCGTTGAATGTAGTATTAAGTACGTTGTATGTAGTATTAAGTACGTTGTATATAGTATTAAGTACGTTGTATGTAGTATTAAGTACCTTGCATGTAGTATTAAGTACGTTGTATGTAGTATTAAGTATGTTGTATGTAGTATTAAGTACCTTGTATGTAGTATTAAGTACGTTGTATGTAGTATTAAGTACGTTGTATTTAGTGTTAAATACGTTGTATGTAGTTTTAAGTTCGTTGTATGTAGTATTAAGTACTTTGTATGTAGTATTAAGTACGTTGTATATAGTATTAAGTACGTTGTATGTAGTATTAAGTACGTTGTATGTAGTATTCAGTACGTTGTTAGTAGTATTAAGTACGTAGTATGTAGTATTAAGTACGTTGTGTGTAGTATTCAGTACGTTGTTAGTAGTATTCAGTACGTTGTTAGTAGTATTAAGTACGTAGTATGTAGTATTAAGTACGTTGTATTATTCATGTACTACATTATATGACATATGACATGTATCTTATCATGTATACCGGTATTGTAGAACGCACGTAGTACATAGTATATCGTGTGGCATATGATGGTATGAAATATGTCGTACATTATAGTAAATTATATGACGAATACAATACATTATATAGAACATATATTAAATGTTATGAAGAATGTTTATATTATATGATATATAATGTAAATTTGATTAGGTACACAGTATATTATATGACGCATTACATGTAGTATATGAAATATGTCGTACATTGTATGGTATATGTTGAAAATTGAATTATGTATGGCGTGCATTTTATTATGCACGATGCACATTTTTATTAAACATAACTTACATTATATTATGAATGCTATATCATTATCGTGTAAGCCGCGCTTTCCTAAAGGTCACAGTTGAACAATATTATTATATAACTATAACTATAAACACTCGACATACAGCCTTTGCCGACACAACAAAAGTAAAAGAACCATTAAGAGCACACGTAGTCAAGACAACCACCCAGTCAATCCCCTTACCACTGGGTTGGATTATAATGATATAACTATATATATATATATATATATATATATATATATATATATATATATATATATATATATATATATATATTTATTATATCTTCGCACATAACATACTAGAATATATTTAGTTATATTTTATCAAAAACCTACAACCATATTTGACATCAGTTTGTAAGTTGTTTTGATATTTGATAAATATTCTCAATAGGAGTAATATAGTCTAAGTTATATGTTAACACTAGTATTCAACACTAGCCGATACAACTAAAGTAAAAGAGACATTAAGAGCACACGTAGTCAAGACAACCACCCAGTCAATCCCCTCAACACTGGGTTGGATTACAATGATATAACTATATATATATAAGTATATATATATATATATATATATATATATATATATATTGTATATATATATATATATATATATATATATTGTATATATACCTATTGTATGATGAATGTCGTAGAGCGTATGACGTGCATTACGTGATGTGTGTAGTGTTTCCGATGTTCGTCGTAGATTTTATGTTATACTATATGACGAATGTTGTACATTATATGATATAATTCATACATTATATGACGCATATCGTATTTACTATTATAAGAATTTTATTTTAATAAACGCTATTTATAAGAATTTACATTATCAACTGATTCGTTGTTCTTCTATGTTGCCATACACCGTTGAGTATGAATAACGGACACTATAGTGTCCGTAATATATTAACGACAACACAGTTACAGGTGAAGCTTCTACAATCGGTCAACGCAACACCGATTATGATTCAAACCCCGCTTATGACAGTTAGATTAAACAAAAGAGTATATTCAATTGTGTGTGTGTGATTGTGTGTGTGTCTGTGCGTGCTTACAAATGTGCGCTCCGTCGTATGTGTTTTCTTGGGAGTCATGTACATATAGTGTGGAACTATACGTATATTTATACAGAGTAGAGTTACCAGTATATATATATATATATATATATATATATATATATATATATATATATATATATACTATAGTATATGAATATTAACGAACCAACGGCATAACATATAGATATATCAGCTCACTTTATATTGGTAACGATGACGTGGGATGACATTATATGTATATGTATTATAACAGTTCATGGATTTTATTCATTTCAAGGAGCATCGCTATTTACAATCGCAGTTCGACAGTTACCCTTTGCTTATTACAATCATTACAGATTATAAACCCTGGGGAGAATGGTCGTCCTGCCGGTGCAATCGCATTCAATGGAGTAAAATGAAGTGTAGGGAGATCGCTTGCGAAGTTCTCTCGGAACCCACGAAATTGGCGACATGCGAACCAGACGACGACTGCGAGGTGGCTAGTTAGTGAGATAGCGATGACCGAACGACGTCGGTCAATCGGTCAATCTCTGACCACTGGACTGCGTTACGTAACGCACTACACGTTCACAGAAACGAATACGCACGAGAATATGTTAGGAACGACACTTGAAAATAAAAATTCCATGTCATCGATTTCAATAGGACTAATGGCTTTTATCAGCGGGATAGTTGTCTTCTTTGTAGTGTGGACATATAACAAAGAAGGCCTGAAATTGGTAATACCTTTATATTAGAATATACCGTTTTGTTTGAAATGTATATGCAATTATACCAATAACTAATTTTAAATTTATTTAAGTATATAATATATAATATATTTATTATATATAATAGTATTTAATAATAGTAAATGTTTATATTATTTTATAATAAATATCATTACATACATTTCACAAATCTTATACTACTACTTAGTATTATTGAGTACAATTTTGTACAATAATTATAAATAATAAAGTATTTACTATATATATACAATATGTTATATTTAATAGATGTATGTTATATTTTAGATTGGAATAAATCAATTTAAAGAATATCCTAAACCACTCCCTTTCAATGAAGAGCATTCGAAAAATTAAATTAAATGTTCTATGATAATAAATTACATAATCCTAGTGACAATATATAAATAATACAATATACAAAAAATAATAATTATTATTTACTTTAATTTAATAATTTTAAGTATTCGAATATTAAATCTTGATATCGGTATATCTATTATATAAAGTTAACCGCGTCTGTGTGTGTGTGTGTGTGTGTGTGTGTGTGTGTGTGTGTATGCGTGTGTATATGTGTAGGTGTATTTGCAGTAATCTATAAAACATATGAACCAATTTTTAATATGAAAACATCTTTGCAAAACTGGGAAATCCAGAACGCCTAGTTATTATAATTATCTTTGGCATATTTTTTATTGTTTTGTTTTTTATTTTGTTTTGAATAATTATTTCGACTGACTATTTTCATGGAAATTAATTTTAAAATAAAATGTTATATATTGTAACTAAAATAAGTATTATAATAATAACAAACAATTTTACTAAAATCTATTCAATGCTTTATTCATCTATTCATCACTCTCTCCGCCATACATCCATCTATACATACATCCAAATATTCATGAATTCATACATCGATCCTTCCATCCATCCATTCATCCATCCATCCAAATATATATTCATTCATTTATATATCCATCCATATATACATCCATTGAATTGAATTGAAAAGTTAATTTATACACAAAATAACAAATATATATGTTCTCATTTGTGTTTTAAATATAGTACAAATAATATCATAAGTGAATTAAATGATACTACCAAATCAGTTAGAGGACTCTGACATTCGGGCAGATACATATGTGATCGGAATAGTCATAGAACATCAGCGCAAATACAAAGGACAAGATCAATCCAAGATCTCATGTTAAGCATAGTAAATAATTTTTCACTGCCTTCTTAAATGTTTTTATGGAATTACATCTTCGCAAATGTAGAGGAAGGTTGTTCCATAAAACTGGCCGCTGAAACACTAAATCTTCTTTTGCCATAGGTATCAAGATTAAATTTTTGATTTGATAGTAGCAAACTGATACTAGATCTTAATCGGCGGGTATTTTCCTTTATTTTAATAATATTATAAATGTAGCGCGGCTGTTTAGCGTTTAGGGCAGTATAAGTTAAACATAGTATTCTATACGCTGAATAATTTCTCATTTCAAGCCATCCTAGTGATATTAAACATTCGGTAATACTATTATGGTGTTTTCGCTTAAAACCATATATCATTATTACTATAATTCTTAATATATGATCTAAATAATTTATTTTAGATTTAGTTATACCATAATATATAAAATTACAATTGTTTAAATGTGATATAATATAATATTGAGAGATCATTTTAAAATTATGAAATGACATTAATTTTCATATTTTTTTGACTTTACTAAAACAATAAAATTATTTTTTAGTAATATATTATCTAGATTACTTTTTTTAAGTAGGGGAGTAATTATGGCATATTTAAGGGATTTGGGAAAAATAGATGTATTTAATAAATACTATTTATAGATTGTGATATGGATTGGTAAATGTCTGTAAGCGTGGGTTCTATTAATTCGGTAAGTTGTTTAAGTAATGAATTGTTATGAGGATAGGATTAATTACATATTTTAACTAGTATTGATATTTCATACAATGAAGGTGATATAAAGTTTAGAAAGTATCATTTAGCAATATTGTAAAGTGGTATATTGTATATTGGAAATGTATGCTTTATATCATTAATTGATTGTACTATATTTTTTATTTCATCATCAAAAAAGTTGGCGAATATATTTGGTAGTAATTCAATTGTGTATGTTGGATAGCTTGTTGGATTTTATGAGATTCTATTAATTTTTCCCATATGAGTTTATTTTATCTTTAATAAAAACAAGTCTTAATATGATTTAATAATTGTCTATATTGTTTGCGAACTGTATATAAAATATTATAGTTGATCTATATTTTATTAACCTTACTATAGGTACATTTTTCTTAATATTGATATTAAAATTAATCATATATTGGTCAGTTATAAGTTAACCCCTTATAATTTCAGATATATAAATTTTAGAATAATTTAAATTAATAATAATCGATATAAAAATAATTGTTATTATATATGCTTACCCATTGGAAAAATTCTAATTATGATAAGTGTAAATTCAATGATGATACAAATTTAGTACTAATGGGTGTTAATATCAATAGTATTAACTATTAGTGTTTGTTAGTCGAAAATTACAAAAAAAAGTTTGTATAATAGATAGTTTAAATACGGACAATTTGGATACTCTACATAATTTTATGTTAGTATAATTGTTATACAATATCCTAAGTAATTGTTATCACTTTTTAATATATAAGTAATTATTTATACTTATTAATTATAACAAATATTTATTATCTAGGATATATGACTATAACTCGAATCCCAGCAATAAATGTACTATTATAAACATACATGGTGGGATTCAGAGAGATAATAGTTCATGTGGATTATTTACATTGATGCATGCAGAACAAATGTTAAAGAATGAAGATCTAGGTACCATTAATCAAGATCAAATCAATAAATACAAAAAGAAAGTATTTGAAAATATTACGCAAAATAAAATATAGATATTCAATAATGTATTTTTACACTTTTAACTAAACATTATATTGTTACTTACATTATGTTGATACATTTTAAATATTAATTAAATTTAAATTTAAAATTGATTTATTATATATACATATAAATCTTGAGATATAATAAATTGATAAACACTTATTAATTATAATATTTATATTTACAAATAATGCTACTTTTTCTGTTAAGTTGTTGTTATGATTATGGATTGTTTATAAATTTAAATAGATATTACACACTATATAAAATAAAATAACACTATTCCCCATTAATAATATTATATAATTCCTTATTAATAGAAATATTATCATGTAATTTAAGCATAATTAAATTAACTATTCCTAATATATGTATTAATATATTTTTGTAATGCATATTTCCAATATTAAATAATATAAGATACTTAAAATGTATACTAACTTGAATAATAACATCGAATGGTAAATTTTCAAAATTAAAAAAATATTGTTTAAAATATAGTGATGTAAAGGTACAAATACAGGATCACGAGTTCGTGGCAATGAAATATTATAGCAATTATTTAAAATACTTTCGAAAATTGTAAATTTAATATACAAAATCACGCTTTTTATCATTATAATCTTAAACATCTACTAGGCTTTATATTTCAACTAAATATATGTTGTTATAATTCTTTAAAAATGAGCGTTCATTATTACGAATAGAATTAAATATGGATAGAATAAAATACTAATAATAATATTTTTATTTTTCAATTTATAAAAAATTAAAATTCAAAATACTCGATAGTTTCATATTATAATTTAATATTCCCATATAATATGACTATTCATATACTCTTTAACCACGTCAATATTTATATTGTTTAAAGTTATATGAATTTATAAAGTAACGTGGTCCCCGGCGATGTTTTATTATTTATTACGACACCGGTCTATAGCATCTAGTATATATATATATATATATATACTAGATGCTATATACTCTATAGCATGTATTATATATATATATATACATACACTAGATGCTATACTAGAACAATACATTTCTATAGAAATATCAAGCCTGGTAAAATAGCAGTCTATTAGCTTGTTCAAATTAAAATTATTAAAATAAATAAATTTCTTATCCAGAATTATTATAAAACTTGATGATTTCATTTCATTTTTAATACAATAGAAATGGGGTTCTCTCAACCATGATTGTAAGAGTTATTATGTTTTAAATAAATAGATATACAGATAAGATGATATATTCAGAAAATATAACTTTTTGCATTTTGTAAAAATAAATATAACATATATTAAAATATTATCATAGAAATTTTTTTTGTTACAACTAACTATCAATTATATATTGTTTAAATTGTTTAACATATGTTTAAATATTATATTAACGAAAGCTTTATTATCATGATATATATATATATATATATATATAAATATATTATCATATTGCTTGCTAAAAAATCAATAAAAATATTTAAAAAAAATATTTAAAAAATCTATATTCTAATTACTATTTAAAACTATATAGTTATGATATTATTATATATATAATGTTAATTCGGTTATTATTATAAGAAAGCTTCATTATACAATTATCTTCCTCTTGTGATACCAAGAATAATATTATACCAAGTTTATTATTATGACAAGTTTATTATTATGACAAGTTTATTATTATGACAAGTTTATTATTACGACAAGTTTATTATTATGACAAGTTTATTATTATGACAAGTTTATTATTATGACAAGTTTATTATTATGACAAGTTTATTACTATGACAAGTTTATTATTATGACAAGTTTATTATTATGACAAGTTTATTATTATGACAAGTTTATTATTATGACAAGTTTATTATTATGACAAGTTTATTATTATGACAAGTTTATTATTATGACAAGTTTATTATTATGACAAGTTTATTATTATGACAAGTTTATTATTATGACAAGTTTATTATTATGACAAGTTTATTATTATGACAAGTTTATTATTATGACAAGTTTATTATTATGACAAGTTTATTATTATGACAAGTTTATTATTATGACAAGTTTATTATTATGACAAGTTTATTATTATGACAAGTTTATTATTATGACAAGTTTATTATTATGACAAGTTTATTATTATGACAAGTTTATTATTATGACAAGTTTATTATTATGACAAGTTTATTATTATGACAAGTTTATTATTATGACAAGTTTATTATTATGACAAGTTTATTATTATGACAAGTTTATTATTATGACAAGTTTATTATTATGACAAGTTTATTATTATGACAAGTTTATTATTATGACAAGTTTATTATTATGACAAGTTTATTATTATGACAAGTTTATTATTATGACAAGTTTATTATTATGACAAGTTTATTATTATGACAAGTTTATTATTATGACAAGTTTATTATTATGACAAGTTTATTATTATGACAAGTTTATTATTATGACAAGTTTATTATTATGACAAGTTTATTATTATGACAAGTTTATTATTATGACAAGTTTATTATTATGACAAGTTTATTATTATGACAAGTTTATTATTATGACAAGTTTATTATTATGACAAGTTTATTATTATGACAAGTTTATTATTATGACAAGTTTATTATTATGACAAGTTTATTATTATGACAAGTTTATTATTATGACAAGTTTATTATTATGACAAGTTTATTATTATGACAAGTTTATTATTATGACAAGTTTATTATTATGACAAGTTTATTATTATGACAAGTTTATTATTATGACAAGTTTATTATTATGACAAGTTTATTATTATGACAAGTTTATTATTATGACAAGTTTATTATTATGACAAGTTTATTATTATGACAAGTTTATTATTATGACAAGTTTATTATTATGACAAGTTTATTATTATGACAAGTTTATTATTATGACAAGTTTATTATTATGACAAGTTTATTATTATGACAAGTTTATTATTATGACAAGTTTATTATTATGACAAGTTTATTATTATGACAAGTTTATTATTATGACAAGTTTATTATTATGACAAGTTTATTATTATGACAAGTTTATTATTATGACAAGTTTATTATTATGACAAGTTTATTATTATGACAAGTTTATTATTATGACAAGTTTATTATTATGACAAGTTTATTATTATGACAAGTTTATTATTATGACAAGTTTATTATTATGACAAGTTTATTATTATGACAAGTTTATTATTATGACAAGTTTATTATTATGACAAGTTTATTATTATGACAAGTTTATTATTATGACAAGTTTATTATTATGACAAGTTTATTATTATGACAAGTTTATTATTATGACAAGTTTATTATTATGACAAGTTTATTATTATGACAAGTTTATTATTATGACAAGTTTATTATTATGACAAGTTTATTATTATGACAAGTTTATTATTATGACAAGTTTATTATTATGACAAGTTTATTATTATGACAAGTTTATTATTATGTCAAGTTTATTATTAACAAGTTTATTATTATGTCAAGTTTATTATTATGCCAAGTTTATTAATAAAAATACTTCGGCTTTAAATTAAATTACTGCGCAAATAGCTAGGGAAATAATTGTAATGAACACACACATGTTACGGATATCAATCAAAACAGTGCATTCGGGTATATGTATAACCTAAACTACTGATTCAATTTAGATAATCTATACATAATTAATAATGTATTGACTTTAAAACCATGGTATTTTAAATACATTTAACTATAAAAGTATACCTGATACTTCATTTGTTTTAAAATAAAACTAAAAATTATAATATGAAAACTATTAATAATTTTAGAATTTCTAATAATAATAACTCTTAATAATAATTTTTCGAAATTAAAAATCTCATGTTACAGTTCTATCCACTTGTACTGCATATAAATATATATCAACATATAAAGTCCTCTTGTTAAATTAGTTTCATAATTTTTTAAATGAATTTCTAACCATACAATTTATTTATTTTTAAATGTAACTTTATCGTGACATACTTTTTATTGTATGCAATGATACAATAATGGTACAATTAATGGTATGCAATGATACGGCAAGTCCTGAAATCAAGTTCATTTTAATATTGTGTAATAATTTTTAAAATATATTTACTTTCGATTATAGTTTATTATTGTAGTTAATATGTATAAGAATTGCACCATTGTGTTTATCGGGTTTCGTAATTGATTTAGGAATTTGACAATCGAGTTAGGAATATATAGGTTTAGTCAATAACTAATATGACAGCTTATAATATCATTTTATAGAGGTTAGGACCCAGATGGTTGAATATGGGTTCATAGGTCATATTCGTTATAATCAAAATCTTCGATAGTTCATAATTAAATTAAAATTAGGGTATTTATAATCTTGACTTTTATACATTCGAGTAATATATAATATTAATTTCAAACTAAAATTCTAAAAATAAACTAAATAATATAAATTATAAATTACATCAATATTAGGTTAGTATTTAGTATTCCCCTTCATATTATTTATACTTAAATTATATAAATATAATGTAATATTCCTAATTTTAATAATTCTAATAAAGGAAAACCCAGGATTATTAAATTTACGTAAAGAAATAGTTTTCAATAAACTAGATACATGATTATATATCATATTTATTTATGTAGGTAATATTCAGTTATAAATACTCATACATATAAATTATTGCATGTTTAGATATAATAGAATAACTAAATTCAATGATTTATGTTATTTACTATTTTAGTTATGTACTACTCGATACTACCATAATAATCTTAGGTACTATTGTGAATATTAGAAAAATAGGTAGCATGATAAAGTATATATACTTAATATTATATAAATTCATTAGAAATCGAAAATAAAATATTGTATCTTTGTATCTTGAATATCACTCTTATATTACATGAATAAAAATAACTTTATCAAAATAAACAATTTTATATTCCACAGAATTTATATGTAATTTTGCAATAACATCTAGGTTATTATTTTTATAATTTGTTTATATTATTAACAACATATTAAAACTAATTTTAAACTGCTTTTAGTTTTAACTAATTTATTACCCACTTTATGAAATATGTGAATAGCTAAGTGTATGAATGGCATGTTGATACATACATAAAATATTATGATATCTACAATATAATTTATAAATATTAAAAAGTAATACATTCCATTTTTTGCGATCAGCTGATTGTTTAAATATATAGATATTTGAAATATACAATTATTGTAAATTTCATTACAAATTAGTTCATCATATTCTTTCAAATTACATAGTTTACATTTTTAATAATTAACAAATTAAATATAATAAACCATTTAAATGTACACAAACTTAGTATAATTCAAATAGTTTTAAGTCAGATATATTATATTAATGTGAATTATATGAATAATATGTGAGTAGTAATATCTAAAAGTATATAAATAATATTGCTTTGTCAATCAAAATTTGTTTTGAATAAGTCTTTGGATGATAAATGAATACGCCATGACATATATTTCTTATTTAAATTACTTATTATTAATTATTTAAGTTAGTATAATTTATTTTAGCTAATGTATATTACGTAATATATTATATTTAATTGTAAAGTTTAATTTAAAATGTAATTTATATAGATAATAAATTTTTAAAATGATAACATCTACTGTCAATCATATAACTATCGGCTTTTAATTACAAATTAAACTAGTTTTTATATATAATATTTAATTATATACTAAGTTTTAAAATATGTAAAATATAATAATATCAACAAATGCTTCAAATATATATTAAAGATTAAAATATAGGTAAATATGAATAATTTTATAATAATAAAAGTAATTTGAAAATTAATAATTATATTTTTTAATTAAATTTTTAGTAAAATTTCAATATCGTTTAACTACTTAAATGTTAGTTTAATTTGAAATTATTTCTAATAACTATAGTTGAAATTATCACGTAACAACTCTACATTTACATAGAGAATACTATAAACAAGTTATATTTTTATTCTATTTTAAAATATATTTTTATTTTTGAAATTCACATAATTTCTATTAGAATTTAAAAGTCTTTATTTTTGTAATTTGTAAACGATATTTTACTGTTAATACTTAATAAATTCTAAGTTTTATTAGTTTAATTAACGGTGTTTAATACATCATATATTATACACTGTTATACATAAAATTAATAATATTATTTATTTTATAAAGAATAACCTAATTTATATAATTATAATAGTTATTCTCTTTATATTATTGTTATATACAATTCAACAATAATTGCGTGTATTTTTGTATATAGAAACCCATATTATATTCTAAAATAATATAATAAAAGTATTTTCTATATTTGCAATATTTTAATAACATTCTTCAGTATTCATATATCATATATTTAATATGTGTTTTAGATACAAATATATAATTAATAATATGTATATATATATCAACATATTTTTCATTCAATCTATATAAAATACTATCTAAAGAGATTTCATATATGTTTATATATTAGTAAAATATCTTTATATGTAATAGGATGCAAATGTGATTACATATACAATTTGAAATAAGTAGTCTTTAAGATAAAACAATATTTTAGGTGCAAATGAATGAAAATGATCGTAAAAATCAGGAATTAATATTGTTAGTTAATTTTTAATAAATTTAATAAATACATTGGATTTATAACTAATTGTTAAAATGTATATTGTGTCAATATGTTATATATCATTGAAAAGTTCTGTGTTAAAAGCTAAAACAATTAAAAAATTCTTTAGTAAACTTATAAATATTTATATATAGAGATTTTTGAAATTGTGATATATGTTGATAATCATAACTTTTAATATATATTTCCAACTAAGTTCAAGAAAATTAAAAATGATTCTCAAATATACAATGTAATAAAAATATAAAATATTATTTTTTATTAAAATATTGTAATAAGATTATTTATATAATTGATATTTTTATAACTTCTCAACTGTTTATGATCATAATATATTGTATAGGCAAATTAATAGAGTAATGACAGACGATATAGAAGATCAGAAGGATCCTCCCCAAGATACTGAGTTTGTATTTATGTGTGATTCATGTTTGATTTGTATACAATTTGTAATGGACATGTTTAATAATATTTTTAATTAAAAAGATAAAAATTATATTTAATTTTTTAAATATAAATGTATAAATTGTAAAAAAAATAAATAATACCATTTACATTATTACTATCATTTCAGAGATGAGCTGAATTGTGCCTTTTGTAATTGTGGTAAAAATAGTTTGCTTGGTCAAGGTAAACTAAAGAGATATGTTTCGACGCCAGGATTCAATTCCGTACAAGCGGCCAGGAGTGCCTCTAGGAAGATTAGAGCCTCTAGTATCAAATTGAGGTTAATTGGATATGTTTGTTTGTTTAATAAATGTTAAAAAATATATGCTTATAATAGAATTTATTTATAATTATATATTTTTAAATAACATTAAAAACAACTGAAAAATAATTTTATTTGAAAAATTTTAGTTACAAAATATTCATAAAATTATAATTAATTATATATAATTTAAATGTATGTAATATATGATTATCTTATATCCGAGTTATTTTGGATAGGAGATAATGATTAATAATTATACAAAAAAAAAACTGGTGATAATTTAGTTGATAAGCTCGAACAAATTATCATTTAGCGTAAATCATTTTTGAACAGAGATAGATCACGAACCAGTTCAATAGAAAATCTGCGGACGTCGAATGTGCTACTACAAAACACCATCAACGACTTAAACAAGATTGGGCATAATAGGGACGTTGATGTTCTGGCGTTATTAAACAAGGCAGGAGAGGTAAACAGCATATCATTAATTTTGTTTACGTCCTATGTCTACTTATTCGGTGGCTGTTTTAATTTGATACCCTAGCTCGACTTTAAAATGACACCGATGATATCTAAGTCCGCTAGTGTCTCCCTTCAGGTGGTTGCTCATTCCTGTTGTGCCGCGTGGGCCGACTCTACGGAGTCTGATAAACTTACTATACGCTTTGTGGACAAAGCTGTTGTTAAAGCAGTATCTCAGGTTAGAACATTTTAAAATAAGCATTATTTAACTATGATTTACTTGACTTAATTGACATAATATTAGTCTTTTTCTATATTACATTACGTTTTTTCTATATAATATTAGGCCTTTTCTACATATTAGGCTTTATGAGTATATTTTTTATAACCATATACGTCTTTATTATCTTAAGTACTTTTTATTTTATTATATTTTTTTTTAAAATTATTATATAAATAAATTATTACATAAATAATAAGAGGTCAAATATTGATCTTTTAAATTATATAAATATTCAATATAGGGAAATAATATAAATAATATATGTGTATTTATTTTAATTATATATTAATATTAATCAAATAACCCAATTATTTTAAACAATACTCATTACCCATTTCCATATATTGTTGTCATACATTTCTGCATTATACCCTTTGTATTACTTATTCTGTAATAATTGACCTAGTAGGTAACATATGATATATTTACACCTATACCCAAAACTAAATTTACTTTAAAACCAACACCTCAAACCCACTCATACTCTATGAACAGGCATGTAGCTATTGCTCTATGCACGGAGCTGCCGTAAAATGTAAACAAGATAACTGTGCCAAGTACTACCACTACCCATGTGCCGCAGCCTCTGGGTGTTTTCAGGTAACTCCCCTGCCCTCCCCTGCCCTCCCCTGCCCCCCCTGCCCTCCCCTGCCCTCCCCTGCCCTCCCCTGCCCTCCCCTGCCCTCCCCTGCCCTCACCTGCCCTCCCCTGCCCTCCCCTGCCCTCACCTGCCCTCACCTGCCCTCCCCTGCCCTCCCCTGCCCTCCCCTGCCCTCCCCTGCCCTCCCCTGCCCTCCCCTGCCCTCCCCTGCCCTCCCCTGCCCTCCCCTGCCCTCCCCTGCCCTCCCCTGCCCTCCCCTGCCCTCCCCTGCCCTCCCCTGCCCTCCCCTGCCCTCCCCTGCCCTCCCCTGCCCTCCCCTGCTCTCCCCTGCCCTCCCCTGCCCTCCCCTGCCCTCCCCTGCCCTCCCCTGCCCTCCCCTGCCCTCCCCTGCCCTCCCCTGCCCTCCCCTGCCCTCCCCTGCCCTCCCCTGCCCTCCCCTGCCCTCCCCTGCCCTCCCCTGCCCTCCCCTGCCCTCCCCTGCCCTGCCCTCCCCTGCCCTCCCCTGCCCTCCCCTGCCCTCCCCTGCCCTGCCCTCCCCTGCCCTCCCCTGCCCTGCCCTGCCCTCCCCTGCCCTCCCCTGCCCCTCTCATTTATTAACTACCTGCGTATATCCTCAGGATATCAAATCTCTAACGCTACTCTGTCCAATGCATATTGAATATGCAGAAATCATCTGTTGGTATAGATAATCTGTCTTATGATTACTAAATGCTTAATTAATAATTTTTCAATAAATAAATGACCTTAATCAAATAACTTTATTATCATCGAGAAATCATTTGATGTATATTTCATTCATAGCATTTAAATTATTTATTTTAGAAATATAAATATAGTCTTAGAGATTTCTTTTCTTTCTCCCAAATATAAGTTTAGATTGATTCCTGACCTTTGTTTACCCCACCGTTAGCCGGGCAAGGTTCGTTTTGCGTTGAGTGTCAATTGCCTGGCCAAATCTCCGACCAGTTGTACTGTACGAGTTGTGGCCAACATTACCATGGCACGTGTCTCAGTCCTGCAGTTGAGGTCAATGCAGTTGTCAGAGGAGGTTGGCAGTGCCCAGAATGCAAAATTTGCCAAAACTGCAGGTTAAAATAACTTCCTTACCCAACTCCTACACTCCCTTACACTCTCCTACTACCTTCCTTACACTACACCTTACACTCTACTACTACCTTCCTTACACTCTCCTACTACCTTCCTTACACTACCCCTTATACTCTCCTACTACCTCCCTTACACTCTTCTACTACCTTCCTTACACTCTCCTACTACCTTCCTTACACTACCCCTTACACTCTCCTACTACCTTCCTTACACTCTCCTACTACCTTCCTTACACTCTCCTACTACCATCCTTATACTACCCCTTACACTCTCCTACTACCTTCCTTACACTTACCCTTACACACTCCTACAACCTTCCTTACACTCTCCTAAAACCTTCCTTATACTCTCCTACTACGTTCCTTACACTCTCCTACTACGTTCCTTACACTACCCCTTCACTCTCCTACTACCTTCCTTACACTCTCCTACTACCTTCCTTACACTCTCCTACTACCTTCCTTACACTCTCCTACTACCTTACTTACACTCTTCTACTACCTTCCTTACACTACCCCTTACACCCTTCCCATCCCTAACCTATACCCCCATACTCGCATACTCATCAGCCAGATCCTTACCTTACCACCCTCTCCCTACAACAGACGTAGTGAGCCGGGAGATGACAACAGGATGCTGGTCTGTGATACGTGTGATAAAGGATATCATACCTTTTGTTTACAGCCTTCGATGAGTTCGATCCCGCAGAATGGCTGGAAGTGTACGGTTTGTATTGATTACTCGTCTCCTTTAGTCTTAGTACCTTCAGACGGGGTCATGCGAGTACATGCATTATACGAGTACATACATACTCGAGTATCTTTATTTGAATCTATACGACAATATCCCTATGCAATTCGCAATCTGCGTCCCTATTGTCACCCCTCGTAACTGTCGTCCCTATCGGCACCCTTCATAACTGTCGTCCCTATTGTCACCCTTCATAACTGTCGTCCCTATTGTCACCCTTCATAACTGTCTTCCCTATTGTCACCCTTCATAACTGTCGTCCCTATTGTCACCCTTCATAACTGTCGTCCCTATTGTCACCCTTCATAACTGTCGTCCCTATTGTCACCCTTCATAACTGTCGTCCCTATTGTCACCCTTCATAACTGTCTTCCCTATTGTCACCCTTCATAACTGTCGTCCCTATTGTCACCCTTCATAACTGTCGTCCCTATTGTCACCCTTCATAACTGTCGTCCCTATTGTCACCCTTCATAACTGTCGTCCCTATTGTCACCCTTCATAACTGTCGTCCCTATTGTCACCCTTCATAACTGTCGTCCCTATTGTCACCCCTCGTAACTGTCTTCCCTATTGTCACCCTTCATAACTGTCATCCCTATTGTCACCCTTCATAACTGTCGTCCCTATTGTCACCCTTCATAACTGTCGTCCCTATTGTCACCCTTCATAACTGTCGTCCCTATTGTCACCCTTCATAACTGTCGTCCCTATTGTCACCCTTCATAACTGTCTTCCCTATTGTCACCCTTCATAACTGTCTTCCCTATTGTCACCCTTCATAACTGTCTTCCCTATTGTCACCCTTCATAACTGTCTTCCCTATTGTCACCCTTCATAACTGTCGTCCCTATTGTCACCCTTCATAACTGTCGTCCCTATTGTCACCCTTCATAACTGTCGTCCCTATTGTCACCCTTCATAACTGTCGTCCCTATTGTCACCCTTCATAACTGTCGTCCCTATTGTCACCCTTCATAACTGTCGTCCCTATTGTCACCCTTCATAACTGTCGTCCCTATTGTCACCCTTCATAACTGTCGTCCCTATTGTCACCCTTCATAACTGTCGTCCCTATTGTCACCCTTCATAACTGTCGTCCCTATTGTCACCCTTCATAACTGTCTTCCCTATTGTCACCCTTCATAACTGTCGTCCCTATTGTCACCCTTCATAACTGTCGTCCCTATTGTCACCCTTCATAACTGTCTTCCCTATTGTCACCCTTCATAACTGTCTTCCCTATTGTCACCCTTCATAACTGTCGTCCCTATTGTCACCCTTCATAACTGTCTTCCCTATTGTCACCCTTCATAACTGTCTTCCCTATTGTCACCCTTCATAACTGTCTTCCCTATTGTCACCCTTCATAACTGTCTTCCCTATTGTCACCCTTCATAACTGTCTTCCCTATTGTCACCCTTCATAACTGTCTTCCCTATTGTCACCCTTCATAACTGTCTTCCCTATTGTCACCCTTCATAACTGTCTTCCCTATTGTCACCCTTCATAACTGTCGTCCCTATTGTCACCCTTCATAACTGTCTTCCCTATTGTCACCCTTCATAACTGTCTTCCCTATTGTCACCCTTCATAACTGTCGTCCCTATTGTCACCCTTCATAACTGTCTTCCCTATTGTCACCCTTCATAACTGTCTTCCCTATTGTCACCCTTCATAACTGTCGTCCCTATTGTCACCCTTCATAACTGTCGTCCCTATTGTCACCCTTCATAACTGTCTTCCCTATTGTCACCCTTCATAACTGTCGTCCCTATTGTCACCCTTCATAACTGTCGTCCCTATTGTCACCCTTCATAACTGTCGTCCCTATTGTCACCCTTCATAACTGTCGTCCCTATTGTCACCCTTCATAACTGTCTTCCCTATTGTCACCCTTCATAACTGTCGTCCCTATTGTCACCCTTCATAACTGTCGTCCCTATTGTCACCCTTCATAACTGTCGTCCCTATTGTCACCCTTCATAACTGTCGTCCCTATTGTCACCCTTCATAACTGTCTTCCCTATTGTCACCCTTCATAACTGTCTTCCCTATTGTCACCCTTCATAACTGTCTTCCCTATTGTCACCCTTCATAACTGTCTTCCCTATTGTCACCCTTCATAACTGTCGTCCCTATTGTCACCCTTCATAACTGTCGTCCCTATTGTCACCCTTCATAACTGTCATCCCTATTGTCACCCTTCATAACTGTCGTCCCTATTGTCACCCTTCATAACTGTCGTCCCTATTGTCACCCTTCATAACTGTCGTCCCTATTGTCACCCTTCATAACTGTCGTCCCTATTGTCACCCTTCATAACTGTCGTCCCTATTGTCACCCTTCATAACTGTCTTCCCTATTGTCACCCTTCATAACTGTCGTCCCTATTGTCACCCTTCATAACTGTCGTCCCTATTGTCACCCTTCATAACTGTCGTCCCTATTGTCACCCTTCATAACTGTCGTCCCTATTGTCACCCTTCATAACTGTCTTCCCTATTGTCACCCTTCATAACTGTCGTCCCTATTGTCACCCTTCATAACTGTCGTCCCTATTGTCACCCTTCATAACTGTCGTCCCTATTGTCACCCTTCATAACTGTCGTCCCTATTGTCACCCTTCATAACTGTCGTCCCTATTGTCACCCTTCATAACTGTCGTCCCTATTGTCACCCCTCGTAACTGTCTTCCCTATTGTCACCCTTCATAACTGTCATCCCTATTGTCACCCTTCATAACTGTCGTCCCTATTGTCACCCTTCATAACTGTCGTCCCTATTGTCACCCTTCATAACTGTCGTCCCTATTGTCACCCTTCATAACTGTCGTCCCTATTGTCACCCTTCATAACTGTCATCCCTATTGTCGTCCCTATTGTCACCCTTCATAATTGTCGTCCCTATTGTCACCCTTCATAACTGTCGTCCCTATTGTCACCCTTCATAACTGTCGTCCCTATTGTCACCCTTCATAACTGTCGTCCCTATTGTCACCCTTCATAACTGTCGTCCCTATTGTCACCCTTCATAACTGTCGTCCCTATTGTCACCCTTCATAACTGTCGTCCCTATTGTCACCCTTCATAACTGTCGTCCCTATTGTCACCCTTCATAACTGTCATCCCTATTGTCACCCTTCATAACTGTCGTCCCTATTGTCACCCTTCATAACTGTCATCCCTATTGTCACCCTTCATAACTGTCATCCCTATTGTCACCCTTCATAACTGTCGTCCCTATTGTCACCCTTCATAACTGTCTTCCCTATTGTCACCCTTCATAACTGTCGTCCCTATTGTCACCCCTCATAACTGTCGTCCCTATTGTCACCCTTCATAACTGTCGTCCCTATTGTCACCCTTCATAACTGTCTTCCCTATTGTCACCCTTCATAACTGTCGTCCCTATTGTCACCCTTCATAACTGTCGTCCCTATTGTCACCCTTCATAACTGTCTTCCCTATTGTCACCCTTCATAACTGTCGTCCCTATTGTCACCCTTCATAACTGTCGTCCCTATTGTCACCCTTCATAACTGTCATCCCTATTGTCACCCTTCATAACTGTCGTCCCTATTGTCACCCTTCATAACTGTCGTCCCTATTGTCACCCTTCATAACTGTCGTCCCTATTGTCACCCCTCGTAACTGTCGTCCCTATTGTCACCCCTCGTAACTGTCGTCCCTATTGTCACCCTTCATAACTGTCGTCCCTATTGTCACCCTTCATAACTGTCTTCCCTATTGTCACCCTTCATAACTGTCGTCCCTATTGTCACCCTTCATAACTGTCGTCCCTATTGTCACCCTTCATAACTGTCATCCCTATTGTCACCCTTCATAACTGTCGTCCCTATTGTCACCCTTCATAACTGTCGTCCCTATTGTCACCCTTCATAACTGTCATCCCTATTGTCACCCTTCATAACTGTCGTCCCTATTGTCACCCTTCATAACTGTCGTCCCTATTGTCACCCCTCGTAACTGTCGTCCCTATTGTCACCCCTCGTAACTGTCGTCCCTATTGTCACCCTTCATAACTGTCGTCCCTATTGTCACCCTTCATAACTGTCTTCCCTATTGTCACCCTTCATAACTGTCGTCCCTATTGTCACCCTTCATAACTGTCGTCCCTATTGTCACCCCTCGTAACTGTCGTCCCTATTGTCACCCTTCATAACTGTCGTCCCTATTGTCACCCTTCATAACTGTCTTCCCTATTGTCACCCTTCATAACTGTCGTCCCTATTGTCACCCTTCATAACTGTCTTCCCTATTGTCACCCTTCATAACTGTCGTCCCTATTGTCACCCTTCATAACTGTCGTCCCTATTGTCACCCTTCATAACTGTCGTCCCTATTGTCACCCTTCATAACTGTCGTCCCTATTGTCACCCCTCATAACTGTCGTCCCTATTGTCACCCTTCATAACTGTCTTCCCTATTGTCACCCTTCATAACTGTCATCCCTATTGTCACCCTTCATAACTGTGGTCCCTATTGTCACCCTTCATAACTGTCGTCCCTATTGTCACCCTTCATAACTGTCGTCCCTATTGTCACCCTTCATAACTGTCGTCCCTATTGTCACCCCTCGTAACTGTCGTCCCTATTGTCACCCTTCATAACTGTCGTCCCTATTGTCACCCTTCATAACTGTCGTCCCTATTGTCACCCTTCATAACTGTCGTCCCTATTGTCACCTTTAATAACTGTCGTCCCTATTGTCACCCTTCATAACTGTCGTCCCTATTGTCACCCTTCATAACTGTCGTCCCTATTGTCACCCTTCATAACTGTCTTCCCTATTGTCACCCTTCATAACTGTCTTCCCTATTGTCACCCTTCATAACTGTCGTCCCTATTGTCACCCTTCATAACTGTCGTCCCTATTGTCACCCTTCATAACTGTCGTCCCTATTGTCACCCTTCATAACTGTCGTCCCTATTGTCACCCTTCATAACTGTCTTCCCTATTGTCACCCTTCATAACTGTCGTCCCTATTGTCACCCTTCATAACTGTCGTCCCTATTGTCACCCTTCATAACTGTCGTCCCTATTGTCACCCTTCATAACTGTCGTCCCTATTGTCACCCTTCATAACTGTCGTCCCTATTGTCACCCTTCATAACTGTCGTCCCTATTGTCACCCTTCATAACTGTCGTCCCTATTGTCACCCTTCATAACTGTCGTCCCTATTGTCACCCTTCATAACTGTCGTCCCTATTGTCACCCCTCGTAACTGTCGTCCCTATTGTCACCCTTCATAACTGTCGTCCCTATTGTCACCCTTCATAACTGTCGTCCCTATTGTCACCCTTCATAACTGTCGTCCCTATTGTCACCTTTAATAACTGTCGTCCCTATTGTCACCCTTCATAACTGTCGTCCCTATTGTCACCCTTCATAACTGTCGTCCCTATTGTCACCCTTCATAACTGTCTTCCCTATTGTCACCCTTCATAACTGTCGTCCCTATTGTCACCCTTCATAACTGTCGTCCCTATTGTCACCCTTCATAACTGTCGTCCCTATTGTCACCCTTCATAACTGTCGTCCCTATTGTCACCCTTCATAACTGTCGTCCCTATTGTCACCCTTCATAACTGTCGTCCCTATTGTCACCCTTCATAACTGTCGTCCCTATTGTCACCCTTCATAACTGTCGTCCCTATTGTCACCCTTCATAACTGTCTTCCTATTGTCACCCTTCATAACTGTCGTCCCTATTGTCACCCCTCTTAACTGTCGTCCCTATTGTCACCCTTCATAACTGTCGTCCCTATTGTCACCCTTCATAACTGTCGTCCCTATTGTCACCCTTCATAACTGTCTTCCCTATTGTCACCCTTCATAACTGTCGTCCCTATTGTCACCCTTCATAACTGTCGTCCCTATTGTCACCCTTCATAACTGTCTTCCCTATTGTCACCCTTCATAACTGTCGTCCCTATTGTCACCCTTCATAACTGTCGTCCCTATTGTCACCCTTCATAACTGTCATCCCTATTGTCACCCTTCATAACTGTCGTCCTTATTGTCACCCTTCATAACTGTCGTCCCTATTGTCACCCTTCATAACTGTCATCCCTATTGTCACCCTTCATAACTGTCGTCCCTATTATCACCCTTCATAACTGTCGTCCCTATTGTCACCCTTCATAACTGTCGTCCCTATTGTCACCCTTCATAACTGTCGTCCCTATTGTCACCCTTCATAACTGTCGTCCCTATTGTCACCCTTCATAACTGTCGTCCCTATTGTCACCCTTCATAACTGTCGTCCCTATTGTCACCCTTCATAACTGTCGTCCCTATTGTCACCCTTCATAACTGTCTTCCTATTGTCACCCTTCATAACTGTCGTCCCTATTGTCACCCCTCTTAACTGTCGTCCCTATTGTCACCCTTCATAACTGTCGTCCCTATTGTCACCCTTCATAACTGTTGTCCCTATTGTCACCCTTCATAACTGTCGTCCCTATTGTCACCCCTCGTATTCTGACCGCATTCTGACCACTTCGTACAGAACTGCCGAGTTTGCGTTCATTGCTCAATGCAGAAGCCAGGTAATCGTATTTCCTCTCAATGGCATCACAACTACTCCGTTTGCGATGCTTGCTTTGTACACCGGCGCCGCCAACGTATGCCAGAACCCGAGGGGGCGTGTCCTCTCTGTCGACTCATGCACGACGACGACGACGATGATGGTCAGGGAGACGAACAGCCCTTCTGCGTTACCTGCGAGAGGTCGGTGATACTTTAATACATGAATCACTCAACCGCGACGTATATCTTAACCTCGACTCATTTCACCCTTTTTATTTACAGATATATTCACTACACTTGCGATGAAATGATAATCAAAAGCAAAAGAGATTTTGGAGAATTCGTTTGTAGACTTTGTAGAATGGATACCTCAGTTAGTGTTAGTGTTGTATTACATTTGTGTTAGTGTTAGTGTTGTATTACATTTGTGTTAGTGTTAGTGTTTTATTACATTTGTGTTAGAGTTAGTGTTGTATTACATTAGTGTTAGTGTTAGTGTTGTATTACATTTGTGTTAATGTTAGTGTTGTGTGATTTGTATTATTAATGTTATTAATTGGTGTGTACAGTTTTGTTATTTATGTGTTATTAGTGTTAGTGGTGTGTTATGTTGATTTAGTGTCATTATTAGTGTTGATAGTGTGTTTCCGTTGATGTTAGTATTATTATGTTAGTATTTCTGTTGGGTCGGTGTTATTATTAATGGTGTGTTATAGACAATGTTAGAGTTATGTTATCATTAGCGCTACTGTTGATTCTATTATTCTTAGTGGTAGTTATCGTATGTTATATGTATTCTACTTTATATTGCTGTATGTCGTTACACTTCTCGGGTCCATTCCACCTGCACTATGACCTCATTTAGGTTGACGGCGATTGCGACATGGTGACGGAGGAGAATTCCCGAGACCTCGAAGTTTATTCTAACTTCAATTGCATAAATAGCAGTCAAGACTCGCTTGGTCTCCAGCAAAACGAGGACTCCATCTCTAGCTTCGATGACATAGTTTGTTTAATGTTTAACTTCAATTGCATAATTTCTACTTTATAGTAAATTATTTTGTGAATATTCAGTAAACAATTGCACGGTTCTGTTTACTTCATTTTTCAAATTGTATTATTTAATATTTGTTTAATATTTGTTACGTTCTCACCTCGTATGTCCTTAGCCCCACCACTTTCTCGAAACATGCTGCACCTCCTATCTTCCACCTGTTGCAGAACTCCTATGGTTCTCCGATGCTCTCCAAAAGACTTTGTAAACAATCCCCGATGAATTACGACGACTATTATGACGATGATTATTTTGAATTCAATCGCAACGTTAAACGAACGGTTTACATTTATTCTTGAAATGTTGACATCTCTACCAACATCCACCTTATTACCACCAACATCCACCTTATTACCACTAACATCCACCTTATTACTACCTCATCCACCTTATTACCACCTCATCCACCTTATTACCACCTCATCCACCTTATTACCACCTCATCCACCTTATTACCACCTCATCCACCTTATTACCACCTCATCCACCTTATTACCACCAACATCCACCTTATTACCATCTCATCCACCTTATTACCACCTCATCCACCTTATTACCACCTCATCCACCTTATTACCACCAACATCCACCTTATTACCACCTCATCCACCTTATTACTACCTCATCCACCTTATTACCACCTCATCCACCTTATTACTACCTCATCCACCTTAATGCTACCTCATCCACCTTATTACTACCTCATCCACCCTATTACTACCAACATCCACCTTATTACTACCTCATCCACCTTATTACTACCTCATCCACCTTATTACTACCAACATCCACCTTATTACTACCTCATCCACCTTATTACTACCAACATCCACCTTATTACTACCTCATCCACCTTATTACTACCTCATCCACCTTATTACTACCTCATCCACCTTATTACTACCAACATCCACCTTATTACTACCTCATCCACCTTATTACTACCAACATCCACCTTATTACTACCTCATCCACCTTATTACCAACATCCACCTTATTACTACCTCATCCACCTTATTACTACCTCATCCACCTTATTACTACCTCATCCACCTTATTACCAACATCCACCTTATTACTATCTCACCCACCTTATTACTACCAACATCCACCTTATTACCACCTCATCCACCTTATTACTACCTCATCCACCTTATTACCACCTCATCCACCCTATTACTACCTCATCCACCTTATTACCACCTCATCCACCTTATTACTATCTTATCCACCTTATTGCTACCTCATCCACCTTATTACTACCTCATCCACCTTATTACTACCAACATCCACCTTATTACTACCTCATCCACCTTATTACTACCTCATCCACCTTATTACTACCAACATCCACCTTATTACTATCTCACCCACCTTATTACTACCAACATCCACCTTATTACCACCTCATCCACCTTATTACTACCTCATCCACCTTATTACCACCAACATCCACCTTATTACTACCTCATCCACCTTATTACCACCAACATCCACCTTATTATTACCTCATCCACCTTATTACCACCTCATCCACCTTATTGCCACCTCATCCACCTTATTACTACCTCATCCACCTTATTACCACCAACATCCACCTTCTTACTACCTCATCCACCTTATTACTACCAACATCCACCTTATTACTACCTCATCCACCTTATTACTACCTCATCCACCTTATTACTACCTTATCCACCTTATTACCAACATCCACTTTATTACTACCTCATCCACCTTATTACTACCTCATCCACCTTATTACCAACATCCACCTTATTACTATCTCACCCACCTTATTACTACCAACATCCACCTTATTACCACCTCATCCACCTTATTACTACCTCATCCACCTTATTACCACCTCATCCACCCTATTACTACCTCATCCACCTTATTACCACCTCATCCACCTTATTACTACCTCATCCACCTTATTGCTACCTCATCCACCTTATTACCACCTCATCCACCTTATTACCACCAACATCCACTTTATTACCACCTCATCCACCTTATTACCACCTCATCCACCTTATTACCACCTCATCCACCTTATTACCACCAACATCCACCTTATTACTACCTCATCCACCTTATTACTACCTCATCCACCTTATTACTACCAACATCCACCTTATTACTACCTCATCCACCTTATTACTACCAACATCCACCTTATTACTACCTCATCCACCTTATTACTACCTCATCCACCTTATTACTACCTCATCCACCTTATTACTACCTCATCCACCTTATTACTACCAACATCCACCTTATTACCACCTCATCCACCTTATTACTACCTCATCCACCTTATTGCTACCTCATCCACCTTATTACTACCTCATCCACCTTATTACTACCAACATCCACCTTATTACTACCTCATCCACCTTATTACTACCTCATCCACCTTATTACTACCAACATCCACCTTATTACTACCTCATCCACCTTATTACTACCAACATCCACCTTATTACTACCTCATCCACCTTATTACTACCTCATCCACCTTATTACTACCTCATCCACCTTATTACTACCTCATCCACCTTATTACTACCAACATCCACCTTATTACTACCTCATCCACCTTATTACTACCAACATCCACCTTATTACTACCTCATCCACCTTATTACCAACATCCACCTTATTACTACCTCATCCACCTTATTACTACCTCATCCACCTTATTACCAACATCCACCTTATTACTACCTCATCCACCTTATTACCAACATCCACCTTATTACTATCTCACCCACCTTATTACTACCAACATCCACCTTATTACCACCTCATCCACCTTATTACTACCTCATCCACCTTATTACCACCTCATCCACCTTATTACTACCTCATCCACCTTATTACTACCAACATCCACCTTATTACTACCTCATCCACCTTATTACTACCAACATCCACCTTATTACTACCTCATCCACCTTATTACTACCTCATCCACCTTATTACTACCTCATCCACCTTATTACTACCAACATCCACCTTATTACTACCTCATCCACCTTATTACTACCTCATCCACCTTATTACCAACATCCACCTTATTACTACCTCATCCACCTTATTACTACCTCATCCACCTTATTACTACCTTATCCACCTTATTACTACCTCATCCACCTTATTACTACCTCATCCACCTTATTACTACCTTATCCACCTTATTACCAACATCCACTTTATTACTACCTCATCCACCTTATTACTACCTCATCCACCTTATTATTACCTCATCCACCTTATTACTCCCTCATCCACCTTATTACTACCTCATCCACCTTATTACCACCAACATCCACCTTATTATTACCTCATCCACCTTATTACCACCTCATCCACCTTATTGCCACCTCATCCACCTTATTACTACCTCATCCACCTTATTACCACCAACATCCACCTTATTACTACCTCATCCACCTTATTACCACCAACATCCACCTTATTACTACCTCATCCACCTTATTACCACCTCATCCACCTTATTGCCACCTCATCCACCTTATTACTACCTCACCCACCTTATTACCAACATCCACCTTATTACTACCAACATCCACCTTATTACTACCTCATCCACCTTATTACTACCTCATCCACCTTATTACTACCAACATCCACCTTATTACTACCTCATCCACCTTATTACTACCTCATCCACCTTATTACTACCTCATCCACCTTATTACTACCTTATCCACCTTATTACCAACATCCACTTTATTACTACCTCATCCACCTTATTACTACCTCATCCACCTTATTATTACCTCATCCACCTTATTACTCCCTCATCCACCTTATTACTACCTCATCCACCTTATTACTACCAACATCCACCTTATTACCAACATCCACCTTATTACTACCTCATCCACCTTATTACTACCTCATCCACCTTATTGCTACCTCATCCACCTTATTACTACCTCATCCACCTTATTACTACCTCATCCACCTTATTCCTACCTCATCCACCTTATTACTACCTCATCCACCTTATTACTACCTCATCCACCTTATTACTACCTCATCCACCTTATTACTACCTCATCCACCTTATTACTACCTCATCCATCTTATTACTACCAACATCCACCTAATTACTACCTCATCCACCTTATTACTACCTCATCCACCTTATTACTACCTCATCCACCTTATTACTACCTTATCCACCTTATTACTACCAACATCCACCTTATTACTACCTCATCCACCTTATTACTACCTCATCCACCTTATTACTACCTCATCCACCTTATTACTACCTCATCCACCTTATTACTACCTCATCCACCTTATTACTACCTCATCCACCTTATTACTACCTCATCCACCTTATTACTACCTCATCCACCTTATTACTACCTTATCCACCTTATTACCAACATCCACTTTATTACTACCTCATCCACCTTATTACTACCTCATCCACCTTATTATTACCTCATCCACCTTATTACTCCCTCATCCACCTTATTACTACCTCATCCACCTTATTACTACCAACATCCACCTTATTACCAACATCCACCTTATTACTACCTTATCCACCTTATTACTACCTCATCCACCTTATTGCTACCTCATCCACCTTATTACTACCTCATCCACCTTATTACTGCCTCATCCACCTTATTACCAACATCCACCTTATTACTACCTCTTCCACCTTATTACTACCAACATCCACCTTATTGCTACCAACATCCACCTTATTACTACCTCATCCACCTTATTACTACCTCATCCACCTTATTGCTACCTCATCCACCTTATTACTACCTCATCCACCTTATTACTACCTCATCCACCTTATTACTACCTCATCCACCTTATTACTACCTTATCCACCTTATTACTACCAACATCCACCTTATTACTACCTCATCCACCTTATTACTACCTCATCCACCTTATTACTACCAACATCCACCTTATTACTACCTCATCCACCTTATTACTACCTCATCCACCTTATTACTACCTCATCCACCTTATTACTACCAACATCCACCTTATTACTACCTCATCCACCTTATTACTACCTCATCCACCTTATTACTACCTCATCCACCTTATTACTACCTTATCCACCTTATTACCAACATCCACTTTATTACTACCTCATCCACCTTATTACTACCTCATCCACCTTATTATTACCTCATCCACCTTATTACTCCCTCATCCACCTTATTACTACCTCATCCACCTTATTACTACCAACATCCACCTTATTACCAACATCCACCTTATTACTACCTCATCCACCTTATTACTACCTCATCCACCTTATTGCTACCTCATCCACCTTATTACTACCTCATCCACCTTATTACTACCTCATCCACCTTATTCCTACCTCATCCACCTTATTACTACCTCATCCACCTTATTACTACCTCATCCACCTTATTACTACCTCATCCACCTTATTACTACCTCATCCATCTTATTACTACCAACATCCACCTAATTACTACCTCATCCACCTTATTACTACCTCATCCACCTTATTACTACCTCATCCACCTTATTACTACCTCATCCACCTTATTACTACCTTATCCACCTTATTACTACCAACATCCACCTAATTACTACCTCATCCACCTTATTACTACCTCATCCACCTTATTACTACCTCATCCACCTTATTACTACCTTATCCACCTTATTACTACCAACATCCACCTTATTACTACCTCATCCACCTTATTACTACCTCATCCACCTTATTACTACCTCATCCACCTTATTACTACCTCATCCACCTTATTACTACCTCATCCACCTTATTACTACCTCATCCACCTTATTACTACCTCATCCACCTTATTACTACCTCATCCACCTTATTACTACCTTATCCACCTTATTACCAACATCCACTTTATTACTACCTCATCCACCTTATTACTACCTCATCCACCTTATTACTACCAACATCCACCTTATTACCAACATCCACCTTATTACTACCTTATCCACCTTATTACTACCTCATCCACCTTATTGCTACCTCATCCACCTTATTACTACCTCATCCACCTTATTACTGCCTCATCCACCTTATTACCAACATCCACCTTATTACTACCTCTTCCACCTTATTACTACCAATATCCACCTTATTGCTACCAACATCCACCTTATTACTACCTCATCCACCTTATTACTACCTCATCCACCTTATTACTACCTCATCCACCTTATTACTACCTCATCCACCTTATTACTACCTCATCCACCTTATTACTACCTCATCCATCTTATTACTACCAACATCCACCTAATTACTACCTCATCCACCTTATTACTACCTCATCCACCTTATTACTACCTCATCCACCTTATTACTACCTTATCCACCTTATTACTACCAACATCCACCTTATTACTACCTCATCCACCTTATTACTACCTCATCCACCTTATTACTACCTCATCCACCTTATTACTACCTCATCCACCTTATTACTACCTCATCCACCTTATTACTACCTCATCCACCTTATTACTACCTCATCCACCTTATTACTACCTCATCCACCTTATTACTACCTTATCCACCTTATATCCAACATCCACTTTATTACTACCTCATCCACCTTATTACTACCTCATCCACCTTATTACTACCAACATCCACCTTATTACCAACATCCACCTTATTACTACCTTATCCACCTTATTACTACCTCATCCACCTTATTGCTACCTCATCCACCTTATTACTACCTCATCCACCTTATTACTGCCTCATCCACCTTATTACCAACATCCACCTTATTACTACCTCTTCCACCTTATTACTACCAACATCCACCTTATTGCTACCAACATCCACCTTATTACTACCTCATCCACCTTATTACTACCTCATCCACCTTATTGCTACCTCATCCACCTTATTACTACCTCATCCACCTTATTACTACCTCATCCACCTTATTACTACCTCATCCACCTTATTACTACCTTATCCACCTTATTACTACCAACATCCACCTTATTACTACCTCATCCACCTTATTACTACCTCATCCACCTTATTACTACCTCATCCACCTTATTACTACCTCATCCACCTTATTGCTACCTCATCCACCTTATTACTACCTTATCCACCTTATTACTACCTCATCTCACTGACATCATCTCACTGACACCATCTCACTGACCATATCTCACTGACACCATCTCACTGACTACATCTCACTGACACCATCTCACTGACATCATCTCACTCACCACATCTCACTGATACTATCTCACCGACATCATCTCACTGACACCATCTCACTGACACTATCTCACTGACACAATCTCACTGCCACATTTTTCCTTTTAAATCCTCATCCCCACTCGCGCACATTCATTACATGTCCCACTTTTTGTAGAAATCCACTGTGAATAAGAAATCCAATAACAAAAATACAGAAAATGATTATCTCACAAACATTGCCAACCAGAAGAATTCCATCTCGGTTTGAAACATTTATTGCTTTTAAGTTCAAGTCTAAATCTAAAGACATGTTTACTTTAGAGAAATATCCTTCGATGTTCAATGGAAATTGTTGTAGAAAATGTTGCAGATTTGCATTTACACCGAAAATCAAATTCTCTTCCTTTTATTTCTCAACTAAAATTCTTTAATCTCGCCATGTAAAGTTTTATAAATTTAACTTCACTAAATAAAATATTTATTATTATTATTTATCAAATTAAACTTCCTTTTATTTATTTTTTTAAATGATTTTTCACAAATTTACCTGACATCAAAAATATCCCATTACGAAAAGTAATACAATTAAGGAACATTTGATTAAATGGAACAATTATATGGAATTAAATGGAACAATTAAGGAACATTTGTTAGACTTTTTCAAAAATTGATTGAAGACATTTTTTTCGTAGAATCGTCTAAGATTAGAATTGAAATATATATTGATGTTTCTAAAAGTGTTTGCAGATTTCGGTTGTATAAACAAGCACCATATTTAGGCACGAGAACTATGCAACTTCTCATGCATATCCGCGTATACGACGTCTATATCGGGCCCAGATTGTACCACCTTTATAACGCAACACGCGTATTGAAAATCCGAACTATGACCCGCCACCGATCCCCCTAGGAGTCGGTCAGCAAAGAAGATGACCACGCCACCACCACCATTGTCGTGTGCACGTCTGACCTGTGCATACTTGAACGCGACATGTGTTTAAGTTGCGCCAGCTACGGAGGAGAGGGTCGCGAGGCTGAACTTATTGTCTGCGTGCAATGTGGTCAGTGTTACCATCCTTACTGCGCTAACATCAAGGTTTGTTCGATTGCCCCCCTGTTGCTATTCTTTACTACTAAACGTGGATATTAATTGAAATCTACTCCCTTTACTTATCATCCATATCCCTTTTCCGTATATCTCATTCATCTTCCCTTACTAAATAATGTCCTCATTCATTGTCATTCTCTCTATTTCTCCCGAATCCCAACCATAATATTCCAACGCTACTATTTAGTCTCCTTCTCCCTTCCTGATCCTCAATCTTCCTTCCTCATTATTTCTCACCTACCCGATCTTCACGAACTTCAGTTGAGTGCCGTGATTATAAAGAAAGGTTGGAGGTGTCTCGACTGCACTGTCTGCGAGGGATGTGGAAAGCCGTCGGATGAAGGTCGGCTCATCCTTTGCGACGTCTGCGATATCAGCTACCACATCTACTGCCTGCAGCCCCCGCTTTCAACTGTACCCCAGGGCACCTGGAAGTGCAAGTGGTCAGTATAAGCCAGCCAGTTAGATTAGCATAAAATATAGGATGCAATATCTAATCACCATCTTCTCTCATCACCAACCTAAATTCTAAATCCCATTTCCAACTGCAACACGGATTTCATCTCCGTCTCCAACCGCAAATCCTTTCACCAATCTAATCCCCAGAAACAAAATCTTTAATCTAATATCCTATATCTAAATCATATCTTCAATTTCAACCCCAAATCTCATCACCAACTCAATTTTTTCCTATCAATATCCTCAATTTCTATATTCCTTAACCTATCCATATTTTTTTTTCTAACCTCACCCCGTTATTAATGTTTGACTTTGTCAAATAATCTGTGGTTATTTAGGGAAACACTTGAGTTCATTGACAATGTATTAATTAGTAAACAGTTAGTTTTTATAATATATTGTATTTGCATAGTGAAATTAGTCTTGACATTAGTCCTACTATTCAAAGAAGTAAAAACAATACTTCAAATTATTGTTATGGCGAATTATCAATTATTAGATATGTCTACTGCTTAATGTTTAGTATTTTTAGTGTCTCCTTTCTCCTAAACTATCCCTCTTCTCGTAGGTGCGTGTTTTGCGAGGTATGCGGGGTCACGACCCCCGGAGTGAACAGCAGCTGGCAGGCGAACTACTCGCGTTGCTCGACGTGCCATTCGTTGAGCGTTTGCCCCGTCTGCGAGGATTCCTACCACTCCGACGACATGATCATACAATGCGAAAACTGCCAACGCTGGTTGCACATGGGCTGCGAGGGTTTGCACGGCGACGAAGACGCCGACCGAGCCCTAGACTCCGGCTACCACTGCTCCATCTGCAGGCCTCTGACGGGTCGCAGCGTCTCGGGGGCTATAGTGGCGCCCCCGTTGCCGTTGCCCCCGTTGCCGCCGCCGCTGTTGCCTCCCGTTCCCGCCACCGCTGACCCGGACCCGCAGGTGTTGAGGGTCAAGGTTGAACCGGGTACCACCCCCGTCGTAGTTTCCGCTACGTCCGCAATCGGCGAAGACATCGCAGGCGTGCCTGGAACCGCTGACGCTCTTGTACCCATCTCCGGTTTGTTTAAATTTTATGTTTACTTTCATTAAAAGTTGGCAAATTAAGTGCACAATATGCAAAAAATCTGCTATTATCAAACGGACAGAATAGATATAATATTTAATTATACCGGATATATCGTATCATATGTTAGAAAACATTTTGCTAAGCATTGTTATTATTTTACAATAATTAATGATAAATGTTATTGTCAATGGAAGCAAAAAATGATATAATATTTGTTTATGTTTTAATTATTGTATAATAATATTAGATAAATTATTAATTATTAGTAATCTAAAAATATCTTTAAAATGATCTTTATTAATTATTTACTGGTCATCGGATAACATTTATTGCATCTTCAATAGAGATGAAACTGGAGCCTGTACAGGTTTTCTCCGAATATAACATGGACGGCGTTTACCTGTCACGAGATGGTCACCAGACCATGAAGTCACTGATAAGCAAGGTCACCGAACGGAGAAAAGGCAGACGAGCAAAGATTGCACGCGAAGAGGTATTTACATAGCACTTACATCTTCCTCTCAGATTGATCTTTTAAAGATTTTGATGCATTCCAACATTTCATTAGATCATTATTTTGTAATTATAATTTGGAATATAAAATAAATCTCGCATTCGAAAAATATCAGAGAAATATTTTATAATGAATTTTTCAAAAATACTTGCACATAATTTAAAGTTTTTGGCCTATTACTTTTTATTTAGCATCTTTAATGTAAAAGTGGAATAGTACTCAGAACTCTATATTCCTGTATGCGTAATTATATTATGCCAACTAGAATTGATACTTTCACACCCTGTATCTATTTGCTGTACACCCTTAACAATTATACCACCATTAAACCTTCAAAAATCCATATTAAATACTTAGAATCTTACCCAAATATACTTAAAACTATCACTAAATAACCTCAACATCGCCGCTATACACACTTTATTATATGCGGTTAAACCTAACACTTCTACTAAACCTTCCTTACTCTACCCAATAAGCTTATATCCTTCACCTCTACCCTCCTTTGCATGTACACTAAACCCCGCTTAACGATTGCGGAACATTTGCTAAACCTTTCTTAAACCCTCACTTCACCAGGACACACTTTCCACCAAAAGCGACACCCCCGCAAAGGAAGTAATGTTTGATAAGGATGGCAAACCAATCGACGTCAAGGCAAGGAAGAAAAGAGTCAACAATACTGGCATCGGAGGGTTCCTCTCGCGAAAAACTAAATACAAGATGGCAGGTAGAGTATTGTAGTTAATATTTCTACGTATTAACCTATTGTAGTTAATACTTCTACGTATTAACCTATTGTAGTTAATACTTCTACGTATTAACCTATTGTAGTTAATACTTCTACGTCTTAACCTATTGTAGTTAATACGTCTACCTATTAACCTATTGTAGTTAATACGTCTACATCTTAACCTATTGTAGTTAATACTTCTACGTATTAACCTATTGTAGTTAATACGTCTACGTATTAACCTATTGTAGTTAATACTTCTACGTATTAACCTATTGTAGTTAATACTTCTACGTATTAACCTATTGTAGTTAATACTTCTACGTATTAACCTATTGTAGTTAATACTTCTACGTCTTAACCTATTGTAGTTAATACTTCTACGTATTAACCTATTGTAGTTAATACTTCTACGTATTAACCTATTGTAGTTAATACTTCTACGTATTAACCTATTGTAGTTAATACTTCTACGTATTAACCTATTGTAGTTAATACTTCTACGTCTTAACCTATTGTAGTTAATACTTCTACGTCTTAACCTATTGTAGTTAATACTTCTACGTCTTAACCTATTGTAGTTAATACTTCTACGTCTTAACCTATTGTAGTTAATACTTCTACGTATTAACCTATTGTAGTTAATACTTCTACGTCTTAACCTATTGTAGTTAATACTTCTACGTCTTAACCTATTGTAGTTAATACTTCTACGTCTTAACCTATTGTAGTTAATACTTCTACGTATTAACCTATTGTAGTTAATACGTCTACGTCTTAACCTATTGTAGTTAATACTTCTACGTCTTAACCTATTGTAGTTAATACTTCTACGTATTAACCTATTGTAGTTAATACTTCTACGTCTTAACCTATTGTAGTTAATACTTCTACGTCTTAACCTATTGTAGTTAATACGTCTACGTATTAACCTATTGTAGTTAATACTTCTACGTATTAACCTATTGTAGTTAATACTTCTACGTATTAACCTATTGTAGTTAATACGTCTACGTATTAACCTATTGTAGTTAATACTTCTACTTATTAACCTATTGTAGTTAATACTTCTACGTATTAACCTATTGTAGTTAATACTTCTACGTATTAACCTATTGTAGTTAATACTTCTACGTCTTAACCTATTGTAGTTAATACTTCTACGTCTTAACCTATTGTAGTTAATACGTCTACGTATTAACCTATTGTAGTTAATACGTCTACGTATTAACCTATTGTAGTTAATACGTCTACGTCTTCTGAATACCGCTTGCTATTATAAGTAGACTGATTACATTACACAGCTATAGGAAAAACTTCACTTGTGAATGTATTAATGCTTTCTCTACGGCCTAGGTTTAGTTTAAAAGGCACTCCTATCCATCTGTAACAAGTTTTTTCTTTGTGTTTTATTCAACACTTCTTAATTACACCTAGACCATTACATCATAACATTATGATTATATTTTGTACCTTACATACAAATGTATAAATAAGGATTCTCAACGAAATTATAGAGTAGAATTACATGTGTAATAAAAAATATTGATCAATCACAATTTAGCTATGATTAATTTGTATATTATATATCTATAATCTTTGTAATTTGTAATAACTTGTACATTTTATTTTTGTTAATAAATATATGTGATTATAAATATATTTAAATATATATTATTTAATATTATTATATTTAAAATTGAAACTCATTTATTCGTAAAATATTAAAATTATAATTTTTTGATAATGAATAATATATATTATATATTATTAAATATTAATTATATATTATTAAATATTAATTATATATTACATAAATATTATAATAAAAACATATGATAAATTAATTCATATTTTAAATTATTTCAGTTCAAGTTATAATTTTCGTCACTAATTCTGTGTTTTTCATTTTTGGGGAATTATTTTATTGATTTATTTTGTGTAGTTTCATTTGTTCGACCTTAAAATTTATCACAAAAACATGTTGATGATTCCTCAAGATAAAACTTATTTGTAGTGTATACATTTATATTACAATTCATTTTATAAAAATACTATACTTGTAAAATTATTATTTAAATGAAATTAAAAAATAATAACTTACAGTTAGAATGTTTTGAATATAGTTTTAATAAGTGAAAAATGAAGTATCACAAATAGTAATACAATTTATATAAACAAGAGTATTTACTATATAAAGTATTTACTATATATATAAATATCAATTAATATTAAGTTTATTTGAAAAATAATAAGTAAAATTATCATAAATTGTAAAATTACTCTTTAAAAACATTCAAACTTAGCAAAAACTATATTTTATAATGTACTTTATAATTATTATATCTTTAAGATATTGACCTTATATTAATAATAGAATTTCTGTCCAATAATAACATTTCAGCATCAATTTAAAGTTTTTTATACAACTTTAAAGTACACTTAATGTAAGAATGTACAAAGTGTAAATATTTGTTAATGTTTCATTTACAGAAGAAACTATCATAACAAGTACAGGAGTTCGGAAACGACGAAAAAAGATTTGTAGTAAAAATAACCGGATCATTGACGAATACCCATTACATATCCAGGTACTTTTACAATTTTAACAAGTCTTAAATACTTATATAATTATTACAGATTCAGTACATATCCAAGTACTTTTTTTAAGTACTAAGTTCATATTCAGGTGTATGATTTACTTGCCAGTAATAAATACTTATCCAAGTTCGTATAGAGTTACTGTTGGTACTCAATGAATATAGAGTTACTGTTGTTACTCACGGAATATAGAGTTACTGTTGGTACTAACTACATATAGAGTTACTTTTACAATTACTAGTAAAGATTCCTGGTACATATGCTAATGATAACTTGGTTTCAAATTCTAATTAAGTTAAACTTATAAATCATATCATTCTAGTCCCACTCTTTCCCTAAGCTAGCCCCACTCTTACACTAAGCTAGCCCCACTCTTACCATAAGCTAGCCCCACTCTTACCCTACACTTGCCCCACTCTTACCCCAAGCTAGCCCCACTCTTACACTAAGCTAGCCCCACTCTTACCCTAAGCTAGCCCCACTCTTACCCTAAGCTAGCCCCACTCTTACACTAAGCTAGCCCCACTCTTACCCTAAGCTAGCCCCACTCTTACCCTAAGCTAGCCCCACTCTTACACTAAGCTAGCCCCACTCTTACCATAAGCTAGCCCCACTCTTACCCTACACTTGCCCCACTCTTACCCTAAGCTAGCCCCACACTTACCCTAAACTAACCCCACTCTTACCCTAAACTACCTTCACCCACATCAGAATGCATTCTTTGGCAAGTCTCTGGAGCATGTTGCAGTTCTGGTGCCAAATGATCCCGTTGGAGAGGCTGACATGTTGTCCGCGAATGCCGGACATCCTCGTACAGTTGAACTTATTGCTTACAAGGAACCTATAGCAAAGAGAAATAATCCGGCAGCAATAGCCAAGTCTAAACTCTTCCCAGAACTCAAGATCAAAAGTAAGTGTAACTTGTAGACTAGACTAAAATGTTGATGTGTGTTTGTTTGTGTATGTGTGTTGTGTGTGAGTGTATGTGTGTGAGTGTTGATGTGAGTGTGTGTATGTGTGAGTGTATGTGTGTGTGTGTGTCTATTTGGATTTTATTATATAAATGTACACATGAACTGAGATTAATAAATAAAAATGAACAAAATGAAGATAACAATGTAGGTATAGGTAATAAAAGGTAAAGTGATTATTGTAAACAGGAAACTTAAATACATTTGTTGTAATGGAGGAGGATATTCATTTTGTTTTGAACCATAGGCTAACATTGTTGAATGATGTGGTTTGGGAGATAGTAATAGGATGGTTAGGTAGGATGATTGTAGTTATCCTCTGGTTACCTTTATGTTCATTACTTGTCTTAAGTTATTGTGTTGATGATACTCCAGATTTGTTCATTTCACAGGAATGTTTGTCTTAAAAATCACAAATCAAATTAAGTGTAAGGGAAGAAATATTAACTTTCGGGTTGTTGTTATTTATTGTGAATGTATGTTGGCCTGTGTATGTCTGTGTATGTCTGTGTATGTCTGTGTATGTCTGTATGTGTATGTATGAATGTGTGTATGCACGTGTGTATGCAGGTGTGTATGCATGTGTGTATACATGTGTGTATGCATGTGTGTATGCATGTGTGTATATATATTCTAATATTCAATAGGTGTCAATTTTGACTATATAAATCTTTTTTATAGCTAATCTCTATATTTATTATCTTCTTTATTGTCTTTTACTATCAAATTTCAACTATTCTATAGAATCACGTATAATATTTATAATGAATATTTTCATTGTTTCTATTTATACATTTAGGTAATAAACCAAAAGGCAGAGATTTTGATGAATCGAACATCGCACACATTCCTGACATTGATCAATTTGGTTAGATGATGTAATCAACTTATGTAATTATAAACACTCGCTCAACACAACTCACCTTTCAAATCTACCACACTTCCATCACTTAATTCAAACGCTGCCATTACAGATGAGGGAGACCTGAAGGACGTATTGTCTAGTGATCTTTTGAACCCGAACGAAGATGATTTGATCTCGATGCTAGATAATGACATCAGTAAATCTCCCGGTGATGGAGGTGTGTACACTAATATTTACACACAATAACTTTTGTTACGAGATAGACACTAAAACTCACTACTCACATTCTGACTCATCCTCTCACTCACTGACTCACCTTCTGACTCACTCACTGACTCATCCTATAACTGACTCACTGACTCATCCTCTCACTCACTGACTCACATTCTGACTCACTCACTGACTCATCCTATAACTGACTCACTCACTCATCCTCTCACTCACTGACTCACATTCTGACTTATTCACTGACTCATCATATAACTCACTCACTGACTCATCCTCTCACTCACTAACTCATATGACTCATCCTCTCACTCACTGACTGACCTTCTGACTCATCCTCTCACTCACTGACTCACATTATGACTCATCCTCTCACTCACTGACTCACCTTCTGACTCAATCACTGAATCATCATATAACTCACTCACTGACTCATCCTCTCACTCACTGACTCATATTATGACTCATCCTCTCACTCACTGACTCACATTATGACTCATCCTCTCACTCACTGACTCACCTTCTGACTCAATCACTGAATCATCATATAACTCACTCACTGACTCATCCTCTCACTCACTGACTCATATTATGACTCATCCTCTCACTCACTGACTGACCTTCTTACTCATCCTCTCACTCACTGACTCACATTCTGACTCGACACACAGATCCTCCTTTTGATGATGTCGACAAATTGTTTTCCAAGCAAGAACTTGCCCAGATTGACAGTAAAACTGTGGATTTCATTTTTAATGCTGGACTTATGGATGATAATGCTACAACACAGGATCCTGCCCGTTAGTCCATCTCTCTCTTAGATAACAATCGCTACCGATATCTCACCATTGCCATAGATACATTAATTACATTCTTCTTTATTCAGTTGACAATTTTCCGCTACCCATCGAAGATCAGATAACTCCAAGCCAACCTGCAATAATAGATTATAACAATATGTTAGTAATTCTTTTCTTATCTAATACAATTGATATTCATAATATTCACAACAGCTATATTCATTTTTTCTTGGTTAAGAATAAATGTGATATTTAAATATTAATTTCAAAGCGTGTATTAAATAACTAATTATTTATTTTTATATTAATAGTTTGTTTATGAAACTCACTTTATATGCATAATTAATCTATATTCCACACATAACCTCATACTTATCCCTACATCTTACTCTCTACCTAGCCACTCACATAACCTTACACTACACTTAGCCCCAAGCATAACCCCATATCTAGCATTAATGCTTACTCTACACTTAGCTCCATAACCTAACCTAATCAAAAGCTTACTATACACCCATCTATTCTCATACCTTATTCTAAAGTTAGCCCTATACCTCTACTCTTAGCTCCACAATTAACCTCCACTTAAACTTAGCCCATACCCCACTTCACATTATAGACCTAACTCCAGGCCTAGCTCCATGCCTAGCTCCATAACTTACAACTCTCGTCTCAGGAACAACATGAACTTCCTACCGACCTCTACGTCAATGTCTTGGGGTTACGACGATATCGCGGAACAAGACATGCTGACTTACAACAAACGTAGCGCCCCCAAGTGGCAAAAGGATGAACTGCTCAACGATGCTTCCACCATCCCCCCGGTGCTTTACGCAAACCTCACCCAACCGAAACTCAAGATCGAGTTCCCAGGTAGGGCAAGGCTATCAAATGTAAACGTAATAGGGATGTGTGACCTTGAGAGAGGTGTGGGAAGGTCGGGATTAATCTTGAGTATGATATTGTGGGGTGATTAATAACAGAGTAGGAATGGGATACCGTTAGTGTTGACATGTAACATCTGCAATAAGTCTATTGTAGAAACCAACCTGAATAATATAGAATACCTCATACTTGCTTAATCATATCTTAATCATATCTTAATCATATCTTAATCATATCTTAATCATATCTTAATCATATCTTAATCATATCTTAATCATATCTTAATCATATCTTAATCATATCCTAATCATATCTTAATCATATCTTAATCATATCTTAATCATATCTTAATCATATCTCAATCATATCTTAATCATATCTTAATCATATCTTAATCATATCTTAATCATAATCCCCAAAACCTATTCCACTGCCGTCATTAATGCTCTGCTCTATCTAAATAGAATTCCCGGAGAGAGCCAGACAAATCACTAAGATTTGGTACAAGTTGCCAGTTAATGACCGCCAGTTGTATTTGGCTAAAGCGAGAGAGAATCGTATTGCAAGTGGAGTAACCGCCTTTTCACAACCTCAACAGGACATCAAACCTTCTGTTCAGACCATTGGTCAGTACAATAAGTCTGGCAAATCTTATCAAATTCGTTATATCGTATCTTTAATAGTCTACTTACGTTTTTACTGAATTGCTATATATATAATATTGTTGATGTATAATGATGATTACTATTTCAACTTGAACGTAAAGAATCGCCCAGCATTAGTCAAGACGGAATGTCTTCCAGTCCTCAGAATCTATTCAAACCTCCACTTCCTATGAATAATGGCATTCAAAACAAGGTAGGTGTCTATTATTCCTCGATGAAACTATCTTCTAATCTCACCTGAGATAGATTTCCATCCTATTGTCCTTCAACCCTTTTGTTACTGTAATGAGATAACTTCAGTACAGTATTTATATTTTACTGATTAATGAATTTTGAACCATTTCGTTTTGCCCCAATCACCTAAATAAACCCTAGCTCTACTCTCTAAACTCTGCATGATCATTCTAAACTCCCAGGTACTTCGACAAAGACTTTCCTCGTCGGATGAACAAAGCTCTCCTATCCCCGGAAACGTAACAGGAAATACTGCAGCGGATATTTTCCAGCAAGTTCCCAAAGATCATATCTCTGCTAACAGTTGGTGTTTTGTTTCTTCACAATATTAGGGGACGTTTATTTTGTTATTAATACTACTGTCAATAAATCTATTGTCAATAAATCTATTGTCAATAAATCTATTGTCAATAAATCTATTGTCAATAAATCTATTGTCAATTAATCTATTGTCAGTTGATCTATTGGTTATTTAAATAATGGTTCAACATATTTAAGTTCTAAATATTATGCAATTTTATTTTATTTATAAATTTAAGGTTAATTATGAATTATGAATTATGAATAATTTGTGTATATTAATAATGTTACTTATTTGTGAATTAAAGTAATTACCATTAAAATGTATAAACAAACATAATATTTGTAATAGCATTGAGGCAATTTGGCGATTCCAGTTAATATATGAACTCTATTTACAGTTTATCCGTACGGTCAAATGCCGGGAACACCTCGACCACATGACCCGACTCCAAACACCTTCCCGTTAACTGGACACCCACGTAAACAAGAGGCATGGCAGCCCCCGCAACAGAGCCCCATATTCCCCACTCGGCCCTTACTCAACAAGAAACAAAACATACAGTACAGACCTCCCTTCTACGGAAACCAAATTCAACCTTTCGACGATAAAATGGTCAGTAGATTACTCATCATTCATTGTTGTTAAAGAAATAATTAGTAATATTAATTATTATTATTATTTTATTGGAAATAATGAATTTTTCATATTAATAACAAATTCACAATTAAATAATTCATATTTTTCAAATTTATTATTATATAATCATTATTATTATTATTCACATGGTCAGTTATCTCGACAACGCTCCGAGGATGAATTGAAGCCTTCGATTGACCTCGGAGTTACCGAGCCACCTCCGGAGGCACTAGACCAAGTTGATAACCGCCAGCAACTCCGCGAACTTCTTATGTTGAAACAGATGCGGCAACGACAGAAACTGAAGACTGACCGTGCAGAAGGTGAATACATTGGTCTTCTCAAGTAGTTACTTACTTATTATTCGTTCAATTACATTAACCAATTAAAGCTTGCGTAATTATAATGTATTTATAAAAACTAGAAATGCCGTTAAAATAAAACTTTTGGTTTAAGAAATTATATTTATATTTATTTTTATTCCACTTTTCTAAATCCTCTTTATTGTAATTAACTCTTATCGAAGTCCTATTTCAGTTGTCAGTATATTTTAATACCGTATTCAATCCTATCCTAATGAACGAATTTTACTTCTAATGAACGAGAACGCATTCACAGGAAGTTTCGATGATTCCACATTGGATAGTCCAACGATGGTACCTGATCTCAGACCACCACCCAGTTACCCGGGTTCCAACGGGCCACAAAGGATGCCTTATCCGCGACCTCCAGGTAGAGATGTCTTCAATAATATATCTCGATACCAATATATACGGATAACCACCAATATATACTGATAACAATCTTGTATGGATAACGGATAACTTCATTTCTATTTATATTTGTTCAGATATGACCTACAGAATGATGGGACAGGCGAGACCTAATTTCCCCCCTAATCAGCCGACCGCTAATTATCCCGGACCCCAGCCCATAATGCAACAGCAACAGCAGATGCCATATCTGAAGTTGAACCCCCAACAGGTTACAAAAGATTGTCCTTGTTTTTACACGTCGATGTCACAATTTGGTATTCACATGTCAACGATGCTTGCAATACTTTGTAACTCTTCCGTGTTAGATTTGGAGATGTGGCCTACATTACGTTGTTTGTGACTTTCTCCTCTTCTAAGTGCCACCGATATATTATTAGACATTAGTGACCTATGACCTCTATGAAGGCTGCAGCCGATCGCCAGAGGTCGCCGTATCTGCAGATGTTCCAAGATCGTCTGCAGAGGCAACCGGGACCTACAGATATTTCATTTCAGGGTCACCCGACTGCGCAGGTGGCACCACCTGGCGGTGGTAAGTTCCTGAGGCCTGGTTTACCTCCCGACCTCAATGTTAGTGTAACATTAAGATAACCTCTCGTGTGTCTTCATCTGTTTGTCTCACCTGTCAATCACTGCGTTCAACTTTACGTTTATCTACTTATTATCGTAACATCGTGGTTACTCTACGTTAGTTTCGAATAGATCATTTTCTTTATATTGTGATTACACCTGACTTTTTATCTATTTATCCACTTCTATTAAAATTACTCGCAATACTTACAATCCTTATCTCTCGTCTTAATTACATCTTAATTACATCTTAATTACATCTTAATTACATCTTAATTACATCTTAATTACATCTTAATTACATCTTAATTACATCTTACTTACATTTTAATTACATCTTAATTACATCTTACTTACATCTTAATTACATCTTAATTACATCTTAATTACATCTTAATTACATCTTAATTACATCTTACTTACATCTTAATTACATCTTAATTACATCTTAATTACATCTTAATTACATATATCTCATTCATTCATTTCACTTCATAATGTTTAATATACAAATACAGAATAATGTTTACACTCCCCTTGCATAAATATATGCAATTATGCATAACTTTATTTTTTCACATATCTAACATCCTATATATATATATATATATATATATCTAACATCCTATATATATATATATATATATATATATATATATATAGGATTTACCATCCAAAATATATATATATCTAACATTCTATATATATATATATATATAAAAATCTTATATATAAATCGAATACATAAATTCCTTCAATCAACTTTTCCAATTATTGGATTTGATTATCAAATTTCCATTACGTAATATAAAATCACTAACCCTATGCCCCATTCTAACCCTACAGAACTCCGGCGCCGTACCTTTCCATACCGCCGAACCACGGCGCCCCGAAGACAACCTCGATGACCTTTTGATTGGAGCCGACGATTCATTTGACCTTTTGGAGTACGCCGACGCTGAACTTGACGACGCGACCTTGAACGAAGACCACGACAAGAATATGTTTGACGAGCATTTGGGAGGAGCTCCTTCCACGGCTCCCTCTAGTGCTCCTTCCAGCGAGGCCAACACTCCGACCACCAACACTTCTACGACTAATCCATCCAACGAAAAAACTAAAGGTTCGAGTTTGTCAATTCATCACTTTTATTATCGATTCTTTACTTTATTTACGAACACATTCTTCCTTTTCAGACGCAGTTGTGAAACTTAATGAAATTGCGCAGCTGGACGGTTGCTATGACGACGACAGCGAAGAGATCGACACCGACTATAGCTATGTGTGTAAAGCCTATATCCTGCAACTAGATGGAAATGACGATGGTACGTCGATTATACTGTAACTATCTCGACGCCGATATTAAATATTCATTAAAACACAAATTACGACTTATGCACATTTTCTACATCGACGCATTTCTTTTAGTTGACCAGAAACCAGAACCTGAAACTACCAACATCTCACCTCAGAATGGAGAAGTAAAGACCACCCTCTCCTTAGCTGCATTTACCAGCACTCCCACAACACCTCTGCCGACTACTCCGATGCCTACCACTCCTATGCCCACTACACCATTACCTACAGCCCCGCTGCCTACTACACCGCTGCCCACTGCCCCGCTACCCACCACACCCCTACCCACCAATAAACCCACCCCTTCACGAATCCCCATTCCTAGTGATTCCGCGCTAAAACCAACAGCTATACCTTACAACATCATCCAGGCGATACGGCCGGCGAAATCACCTTCCCTTGCCCCGCAGACAACCCTAAATAGCGTATCTATCCCCACGTTGACCGCCGGCACCCATAGATCTCCTCTGGCTCTACCTAGCGCGGCCTCCTCCCCCGTCAATAAAGCCTCCCACGCCCCCGTCCACGGCATCCCCGTTCCCAATATGCAGATTCCGGTGCCGGCTTCTCTCCAGGTCCCCGTAGCGCAGACCACGCCCCTTACCGCCGCCAGCCCTTCGCAACAGACCACACCTATTGCCTCGCCAATGACGCCGTCGGTGAACTCCGTGACCCCAACTCCGCCCATAACTCCGACCACGCCCCCGCAGCGTTATTCCCCAGCTACACCCCTGCAACAGCAACAACAACAACATCAACAACAACAACAGCAACAACAACATCAACAACAGCAATACTCGATACGAGGTCAAGCCTACCCCTACCACATGATGGCCAACGGGCAAATGATTGGCCAACAAGGTCAACAAGTCATGCGTCACCAAGCGTCAATGGGCAAACCGGGTCATTCTCATATGCACCCGCAAGCTGCTCAAATGATTAGCCAACAAGGGCAACAGATTATGCAACCCGGGCAGATGATGCAATCCGCCCAAGGTCAGATGATGCAACCAGTTCAAGGTCAGATGATTCAATCCGCCCAAGGTCAGATAATGCCACCGGGTCAAGGACAAATGATGCAACATGGTCCGATGATGCAACCAGGTCAAGGTCAAATGATGCCAGGCCAGGGGCCTATGATTCAAGGCCAAATTAACCAAGCTCAAGGTCAAATGATGCATGGACAAATGATGCCGAATCAGATGATGCAACCCGGTCAACCACACCAGGGTCAAGTAATGCAAGGTCAAATGATGCCTGGAGGGAGGATGGTTCGACCACGTATGATGCCGGGTCAAATGATGTACCCTCAACAACAACAACAAATGAGACCCCGGGAACAGTGGCAGCACTATAGAATGCAGATGATGCAACAACAACAACAACAACAACAGCAACAACAACAACAACAACAACAACAACAGATTATACAAAGACTTCCAGCATCTCCAGCTACAGTTATTATAATATTTTTCAAAATATTGAGATTTTATATGTTGATAATATGTTATATTTCTGTTATTGTTATATTGCATTGTTTTCAGGTATCACCCGCTCCCAGTCCTTCAAGATCTCCTTCGGTACAAGTCCGACCTCAACTTATCCCACAGCAATCCGCACCCAACGGACCCCTCCCACAAGCCCCACCCGTGCTACCTATTACAACTCCCTCAGCTTCGCTGACGTCAAAAGATCGAATAACACTTCTGGAAGATCAACCCTTGTTACTCGAAGATCTTTTAGAACAGGTTTGTTCAATTTTCTCTCAGGCTAACCTTATTTCCAATCTGATAATCTTTTATAAAATGACGTTCATCGATTCAAAGGAAATTGAAGAACAGAGAATGCAAGCCAGACAGAATGATCAACCGGAACCATCGACCTCGTCACCTTCTCATACACCAGCTTCCGTATCACAAGCCCCTGGATCCGTACCTCAAGTCCCTGGATCTGTTCCTCAAGTTTCTGTACAGGCCACTGTACAAATTTCTACTTCTCAGGAGAATAACATGTTCTCTGAAGCTGATATCAATAAGTTACAGGTTTTGTGTTTTGCTTTATTTTATCAATTTGCTCGAATCCTTTCGATAATAGTAACGCTTTATATTTTCACTAAAAGTGGAACTAAAAATAGAGATCTTGGTAAGTTGTTGATTTTAATAAGGCGGGTTTCAAATTTAATAATTAGTAATATGCTAACAAACTATGAATATTTATAGACGGACTTCATGGTGCTGCCGAATCAACAGCCAGCTAATGAACAAAATGGACAGTTCATAGGTCAAATAGGTGCTCCGATAGTACAGCCTCCCGCCCAGATTCAACCTCAACATCTCCCGTTGCCACCTCAAACTAATCAACAAGCCGGCCCTCCCTCCCAACAGCCACCCCAGCAACCTACAGCAATGTCTAGGCCCCCATTTTCACCTCATGGCATGATTCCTAATAATGGTTAGATATGAGTCGGATATCCTTTAAATCAACTTATTAATCAATTTATTGAAAAATGTATATCCATTATCTGTTATTTATTTATTTCATTGGTTTTAACTTCGAAGGTTTGGTGCCCCATCAGCAATGGATACCGGGTCAAGGTCAAATGATGTCACCAACGATTCAAGGTCAACAACAAGGCGCCTATATTCAACAGGGTGGACCTCCGCAACAACAACACCCCCAACAGCAACAACATCCCCACCAACAAATATCAAACCAAATGCAACAACAGCAACAGCAACAACAACAACAACAACAACAACAACAACAACAACAACAACAACAGCAGCAGCAACAACAACAACAACAACAACAACAACAACAACAACAACAGCAACAACAGCAACAACAACAACAACAACAACAGCAACAACAACAACAACAACATCAACAACAACAACAACAACAACAACAGCAACAACAACAACCATCACAACTTGTGCAACCAATGAAGCCTACAGTTCCTACAAAAAGTTTGAAAAATACATTTTCATTATTTCTAAATAAATATATTTGTGGGTTTGGGTTTACAATGTTGATTACAATTTGTTAGAAAAATAATTCTATTTGAGAGATGCTTTACAACTTGATCTTGAAAGCTGTTTTTATTATACAACCACTCCGATTCATTTTGAACCTCCAACTCCATGTTCTTTTAATTTGAGTTCATTCAATTCTAGTCTTACGTATCTTGAAACTTGTATGCCATCTAAACCATCACCCATATCTACTCACCCCATACTAACCTAACTTTTTAAGTTACACCTTTCTCTTTCCTCCAATCAACCTGCTTTCAACTTGCCTTTTATATCCCGCATCCTTTCACGCGCACCTCTCTCCATCGCAGTTAATCACAACGGCCCAATATCCGCCGAAGATCGACAACAGATCCATGCCTACGAAGACTGGTTGGTTCTTAATCACCAGTACCTCGGCTACAGATTGAAACCACTCGAGCAACGCGTCATTCAGCAACGAAAGCAGAAAAAGAGTTATGCTGCGAAACAGAGACAGGTGCAAATAGAAACCAGTAGCTTCGAAGTAAACATCCACTCTTTCTATTGTTTTCTACAGTATTCGATTGTGTTTAAATATAAAAATATAAGTAATTCTTTATTTATGAATCCATATTATTGTAAATATTACTTCGTTTGTTAGAGATGTTTATTAATTATTAATAATTAATAATTAAAAATATAAAAATAATGCTGTGAAATCATAAAACAATTTATATTATAAAGTTTGCGATGAAAGTCTATAACTCTGCAACATTGTTCCTCGCTTTCAGTTGAGGAAGAATGGCAGCGAGTTGTCAGACGTAGACAGTGAGGAGTTTGCCAGGATCTCTCACGAACAGTCGATACTGCAAAAGCAATTGGAACACATGAGAAAACAACATCGCACCCATCAACAAATAATGCAGGACTATTGGACCAAACAGCAGCAACAGCAACAAGTTAGAGGACTCTCGGATTATACTTTTTCTTGTGTTACAAATCTAGATTTTATTGAAATTTTAGATAAATTTAAATAATTATTAATATTTTTCAATTTATAATTATTATATAATAATAAATAAGGAAATAATTTCAAGCATTATTATACAACTAATCTTTCTTTTATTTTGCAGCAAATGCAGCAGATGATAAATCAACCTAATAGACAAATGATGATGCAGCAAAGAATGGTTAATTCACAGGTATTACTTAATATGTTTAAAATATGGTGACCTCACTATAACCCCACAATGTGGTGACCTCACTCTAACTCCACAATGTGGTGACCTCCTCACTCCCACCCCATAATGTGGTGACCCCCTCACTCCCACCCCACATTGCAGTGATCTCCTCACTCTCACCCCACAATGCGGTGACCCCCTCACTCCCACCCCACAATGCGATGACCTCCTCACTCCCACCCCACAATGCGATGACCTCCTCACTCCCACCCCACAATGCGATGACCTCCTCACTCCCACCCCACAATGCGATGACCTCCTCACTCACACCCCACAATGCGATGACCTCCCCACTCCCACCCCACAATGCGATGACCTCCTCACTCCCACCCCACATTGCGGTGACCTCCTCACTCCCACCCCACATTGCCATGACCTCCCCACTCCCACCCCACATTGCCATGACCTCCCCACTCCCACCCCACATTGCCATGACCTCCTCACTCCCACCCCACATTGCGATGACCTCCTCACTCCCACCCCACATTGCCATGACCTCCTCACTCCCACATCACAATGCGATGACCTCCTCACTCTCTCCCCACATTGCCGTGACCTCCTCACTCCCACCCCACATTGCGATGACCTCCCCACTCCCACCCCACAATGCCATGACCTCCTCACTCCCACCCCACATTGCGATGACCTCCTCACTCCCACCCCACATTGCCATGACCTCCCCACTCTCCCCTAACAGCCGATGGCTCCTAGCAGTAACATTAGACTACCAGCCGATAAGAGACAAGAGTATGAGGCCTACATGCAGGAGAGACTGAGGGCTGCACAACAACAGGGTAATAATATCATTGTAGGTCAACCCACTGTGAACAATGTGCCGTCGACCTTTGTGAACAATAAGAACCCTCTAACCACTTCCCTGGTATCCGGGGTTAGTGCCTGTATTACACCTACTACAAGGTTAATTCTCTAAAATCACACCAATATCTTGAATCTCACGTTCATATCTCTAATTACATCTTTATCAAATTTCACCAACGATTAAAACTAGCATGTACTAATTTTTCTAACCCCTGACCTAAGTTAGTTTAGTATAATCCATACAATATACCGTGATATCCTTGATCACCTCTTCTCTGATCACTTCTGGAATGATAAGATAGCATTCAGTGAACCCTAATCACCAAACCCACTCCAGGATAAAAGTAACAGCGACCTCTAACGACCTCTAACCCACTATAACTTATGACACCCCAAAATGAAAATACCTTTAAATGATGCCTAGCCCCCATAACGACTAACCCTCATAACTTCTGACCCTCAGGATGAAAACAATCCATTCAGCGAGTCATACCAGCAGAGGGAGAACAGCGAAAGACAGAAGATGTCCACCCCGAAGAGTATTGTCTCGCAGGCATCTCCCGGCATCTCACCGGAACCAGTCGTCAGCGTGGCTTCGCAACCACCTCCCATTGTTACCGCACCAATTGTTACCTCCTATCAACACCGTGGACCTTATCAAGGTTTTATTATAAGTGTCTGAAATGATATCGAAGTAAACGCATATGACGTCCTCGCCGGAGTTATATATTGAAAATGATATAAATTACTTTTGAGATCTGAAATTCAATGATCTTATTAATAAATAATTACCTGTCCCCTTAAGGTCAAGTGCAGCCTCCACCTCCATCTCAAGGCAATACAGGCATCTCGCAATTACAACACCTGGTGAACATGCAGTTTATGACGGAACAGGATGGTTCCCAGTGGCCGTCTGTGACGGGAAACTCTGCTACAACAACACCATCCTCTCAACGTTCTCTGTCGGGTCCACCACGACCTTCGCCGAAACCATCGACGACTGGCACCGCAGCTACGATGTCACCAAACCCCACGACCTTGTACCCAAATTCAAAAGATACCCGGGAAGAACTTGTAGATAAGGATCAGAATATCGAGGTCAAAGCGCAAGGTTCAAATTTAAACTAATTTCATTTTTTATGTAGTTTTTAAAGAAATTCTTTTTATTTCAAATTTACTCAAATTTGCAGTCGTAAAAGTCCAAATTAATGAAAATATTGAAGAACGAATTAAAACTGAAGAACTTACAAATGTTAGTAATTCTATTGTTTATAATTTAATATTAAATGAATTGTATTGAATTACTTTTATATTAATGAATGTATTTAATTACTTGTATATTAATGAATGTATTTAATTAAATATGTATTAAATATATTTTATTTAATTAATTATAAAATGCAAATCACTTATCTAGTTGTATTTAGTACACATTTTGACATGTAAACACTTCTCACATAATTCACTCATTTCCATACAGGAGATTATTGACGACACAAAGCTGACACCAGATCAACAACGACAATTAGAAATGATAGATGCAATGCCATTAACTGTCGAGAAAGAAATGGTGTCCCAGTCGTCTCCTGCTAGTCAATCCTCGATGCCAGCTTCCGGTGAAGTTAATGAAACCTCTACGGAGGTTACCAGTTGCACTGTGGTCAAGAAGAGGTCTAAGAAAAGGGACTTGGAAAACAAGGTCAATAATTGATATTTCGCATCTTTATGAATTATATATAAGACATTAAATGTTATTATTATAATATGAGACCGTAACTACCAATTCCACGACGACAGGAGCCTGTTCGCAAGCGTCAGAAGAGAGTAGGAATGGACGGAAACCCGGTACCCAAGACTCCTCATATCATGACTCAAGAAGAATCGGATCACATCGACGAAGTAATAAACGCTGTATCCGCCCAAGTCTCCGTACAAAGTCCTAGTCCTACCGCCGTACACGTAGAGTCCGGCTCCGAACCCAGCGTTCCCGCAGCCCCATCGCCTCCTCTGGTCGAAGCGACGGCGACCCCCGATACTCCCATAGCGCCGGTGGAGCCGTCGCCCCCGGTACCCAGTGCAAACCCAAACCCCGTAGTTCCTCCACCCTCCCCGGCTGTGGTCAAACCCGCGCTGCTCCCCGACAAAAAACCCGAAAGCCCCGTCCCCGATCGAAAAGAACCTCCTAAACCCTCGGAGCCAATTGTACATACGATCACTAAGAAGACAATAGAAAAAACAATACACGGTTAATTTCAAATATCCTCAATGAATTTAATTCAAAATCTATTGTTCTAACTTTATTAATTTTCACCAGAAAACAAACCAAAACAACGTCAATCCAACAAGAACAAACACATGCAGTCCATAGTTTCGCTACCACCCTTGACCCTACGCGAACCAATTGTTTACCATAGTTACGGAGGTGGATTTCCTGTTTCCGGCTCCGTCTTCAATGCTGGAGGTGGTCTCCTTGTTTTGTATTTTTAATATAATTTCATTATAATCTAATTGAATTTCTATGTTCAAACTTGGTTTTAATTTATATATCCTCTTCCTTCCTATTATTGAATTTCTTTTCCATTCTCTCACTAGGAAAAGAAAAGATAACTGGAGTCTACGGGCAAGCGACATTTGAATGCGCTTTGTTTGATCTGTATGCAAATTTTCCTTTCAGCAACTGCCTTCCCACCGATCATATGACCTTGAATGTACCTATAAGATCACAGGTAACTCCCATCGCCGTCGAAACTACAACACTCCTCGAACCAAGACTTGAATGCTTGTCCAGGTCATTATTATGAAGTACTTTACATTTATCGGTTTAATAAAATTATCATTTTATACAAAATCTTCTATACTACATTTTTACAAAACAATATTTCCACCCTTTAAATGATTCGACACCAAATGTCTAATTAAATCCATTCTATAGAGCAAGTAGTCTATCTCCAGCCACTGTGATCTCATCTTCGTCGCCAGAATGTGCAACCGAGAACTTATTTGAGTGCATCGACAGCCTCGACCCCCAACCTTACTCGCCGGAGATTGCAATCTTTAAACCCACGCCTATGAAACGTAAGTAAATCTTTACTTTATATGCCCGGATAGATATCGACCAATATTTATTAGGGACTATTATACATCAAGTTTTCATTAAACTAAATCAATACACAATAAATACACAGCTGATATTATCTTCAATGAAATGCCTCCTAGGAAATTACACGCAGAAAAACTATTAAACAAATTAGATGATCAGGTTTATATCACAATAAATATCTACGTAATCTTTAATCATTTACAGATTATCGTCGAACCTTATTACTCATTTCTTTATCTAGGTATCGGTTGTCATGACGATTTCCAATCAACACACTGAAGACATTGGGGATGTAATTAGCACAATTGCGGAATTACTAAAGATAGCTGTGCCTTCAACATTTGAACTAGAGAAGAATGCATATGATGGCATTAGGAATAACAATGGTTTGTTTACATCTAGTCTCTTAGTCATCTTGTTAATCTTATCTCTTATTCATAATATCTAATGCTCATCTCATTTCTTATTTATTATATCTATTGTTCTTAAAACTATCTATTCTTCATCTTATCATTTCATAACTCTTGTTTATCTTTTTTTGTTCATCTAGTCTCTTAGTCATCTTGATCATCTTATCTCTTGCGTTTTCATCTTATCTCTGATCTTGTGAATTCATCTTATCTCTTATCTCTTGTGTATTATATAATGTATGCATTTGATCCCATGTTCAACTTACCTATTATTAATTATCACTTTACTGATATCATTTATACGAACTCTTCGATTAACTCCGTTGTTGAATCTAAAATCCGCTCCACTTCAGCCAAAGAAGAAAATCTCACGGCGTCGACTCTCATATGCTCCCAGTCGGTTTTCTGTTTGTACTGCGACACCATCTTACCCGGAGTCGACGTGAACAGACGTTTGGCGGCCTGGCCTTGCGTTCCCATGGCAACGCTGCCCGTCGCCGTCGCCCCGAAACCGGTTCCCGTTGGCAACGAGCAGTTCTGCGACCGTCGCTGCAACAAACGCTACATCGTAAACCACGCGATGAAAGCCGAACACTCGGCGAAACAAGCGCTTCAGGCGGACCTCGTTATCGACAGCATCATCGCCGCCGGAAACAACCCGGAACCCGCCAAATTAGAGCTCGCCGTTGCTACGGCGACCGCCGACACCCCGACCGATTCGCTGAAACCGAGCCCCGGCTTCGATCAGCAACCAGCCAAGTCCGCCGCCGATATCGACGCCGATATGGACGCAACTATTGAATCTGTGATGGCCAACTACCAGGATAAACCAGTTAGCGATGAAATTCATAACGTCGGGGTAATGGCACATATTTATGTAAACGACGGCTATTTGATGACCACTCGAGTATTATATATGTTTATATAACGCATTACCACGGTAACAGGACATCAAGCGATCGGCATCGCCTAGCAACGAATGTCTACACAATAATGCCGAACATAAACTAGACGGATTGTCAATCGACTCTTTGATAAAATGCGATGAACACGAAAAACCTCCGATAAAGTTAAAGGTTTGTTGATCATTTTACACTTTTACACTTTGTACACGTAATGTTGATCTAGATTACTTACACATACCTTTACGTATCTATACGACTTGAAATTGAATAAGCATTACAAAATAACAGATCCTTACAAAGAAATTCAAAGGTGTTCGCTACAGGAAGTGGAGTAAGTCGTTGATTCGAGCCGTAACTAAAGAACTTCCCGCAACGCCCCTCGAAAGCGACCTTTCTCTCATGCTCGACAAACTATCCATCATCGTCAGCGCCCCCACTTGCCAAGAGGACGGCCGCAAATGCGTGTTGTGCGGGGTCGTGGGCGAAGGTGTTACCAACGGACCCGGTCGTCTGATAAGTTACGACCGAGGTCGCTGGGTGCATCTGAACTGTGCGCTGTGGTCCCACGAAGTCTACGAAACCATGAATGGTAGTCTGATGAACGTCGCCCAGGCACTTCAGCGAACCTGTCAATCACCGGCGTGCGTGGTCTGCGGGCAACGAGGTGCCTCCATCTCGTGTTTCAAACCTCGATGCTCCAATGTCTACCACGTAGCTTGCGCGAAACAAACTAATGCCGTGTTCTTCCCTGACAAGGTATAATGGCAATTTCATTCTCTTTCTCTGCCTCTGTCTCAGTCTCGCTGATTCCTTTTATCAATCATTTCGCATGCTTCATCTCCTTCTCTCTCTCTCTCTCTCATCCCCTGTATTGTTTTCTTATATATTATATAATTATTTATTTACGCATCGTATTTTCCGTATTACAGACTGTACTGTGTAACAACCATGCTTCTAAAGTGATTGTGGATAATCCTCTAAAAGATCTTTCTGTGTTCAGGCGTGTTTACGTTAATCGGGAAGAGAATAAGGAAGTTGCCAGGTAAACATCCTCCCAAATATTGCGATCATCTTTCAAATAGCATCTGAATCAAAACAAATATAGTTTAACAAACAAACAAATATAGTTTGTATTAATCATGAATTCATTATTACAGTACGATACATAATGAAGAGATCAATTATTATGTAAGAAGTGGATCACTGATATTACATAATATTGGAGGCTTGTCACATCAACAAATTTCCTCGAATAACTACCATAACCAAGACTGTATATATCCTGTTAGTTATTTAATAATTAACTTTTTATAAATCGTAATACTAAAATCAATTTTTAATATACACAATGAGTTACGATATTAATTTCATTGTTCATTCTAATCGACAGGTGGGGTATGATGCAACCCGTTATTATTGGAGCTTCCGACGATTGAATCAAAGGTGCAGATATCGGTGTAAAGTGAAAGAAGACAAACTACTTAACAAACCCATTTTCTGTATTGAAGTTATTGAAGAAGGCTTTGAAGAGAATTTGGTGTTGACTGCTAATTCCACTCGAGGTTTATTTTCGACAAAGGGAAATAAAAAAACGTATTATAATAATTGCAGTCAGAGATTTAAGCGAATATTATATAATATTAAATCTTACAGGTGTCTGGTTGCAAGTATTAGAACCTCTCGAGAAAAAGCGGATAGATGCCGACTTAGTGAAAGTCTTCCCTGCTTATCTCTCCTCCGATGAACTTTTTGGAATCACAGATCCTGCAATCCTTTGGATTATCGAATCGGTGAGTGATTTCTTTTTGTTTCGTCGCTGTTCTTCTATTGAATAAATTGTAACTTTGTAACATTATCTTCTCCGTAAGAATTCTTAATCTAATTGTTTCGATTTAGCTGCCCAGCATCGAATATTGTGTTGGCTATCAAACGAAGCACGGAAGGTCATCGTTGATAGAACAGCCGCTAACGATAAATCCGACGGGTTGCGCACGTTCCGAGCCCAAACAACAACAAAGACATTTCAAACGGTAATCTACGTAAATAATTGATTTAGAATATTCAATTATTTACCTCATCTCTCCTAATTCACTCACCTCATCTCACTTCATCTCACTTTATCTCGCATCATCTTACTTCATCTTTCTTCATCTCGATAATTGTCCTGCTTCATCTCATCTTATCATACTTCAACTTTAGCTAAATGCCATTAGCATGATATGATATGAATATCATTCATATCACCCTACCACATTCGCTTCTTGTTAGATTATCTCATTTCACCTCTTACCTTAAATCTCACCTTAAATCTCACCTCAGATCTCACCTCAATGACCTCGCATAAATACAACCTTCATTCCAGTCAACTGAATCGATCTCTGTGCATTTCGCGGGCCCAAATGCAAACCGAACAGGAACCAGCAATTCAGTTGATTCCGGGAGATGCGTCTTACTTGAAACAGTTTGTGATTAGCAAGATGCAGCAATACAAGCAGATGAAGTCTGAGTGGCGTGGTAATGTCTACCTCAGGAGGTCAAATGTACAGGTTAGAGATGCACTTCGTCTTAGATATTCGAGGGGTCGCAAAACCTTTGCAAAAAATACAATAATACAAACAAATATTACGAGATATCAGCAAAAAATTGAAATTATAAAAGAAAAGAAAATATTTATGAGAAATAAAATTCTTTTATTTCATTGATTTGAATTCATTCTCAGTGGCGAAACCTATTGTATAAATGTCAACTTAATTAATATCTTTTTTAGATTAATTTAAAACGATTATTTTAGGAAACTAATTATGATAATATAATATTACTATAAATATTAATTTATAAGTTAATGTTTATATTGCACATTTGAAGTAACTTCAACTAACATAACCTCATACTAACTATATTCAACATTTATATATAATTTTAATCAATTAATTATATAAATGTTAACTATATTCGTCTCCTTAAATATCATTTGAATAAATAATGTATTTTCTTTGTGGTTTTCTGCAGAAATTTAATTCTTATCTGAAAATTGACGATTTTTTGTGTAAGCTTAAAATTGATTTCCAAATCCTGCAAAATAAAGTTTTAATATATTTTACATATTTTATTAATTTTAAATAAACGCAATGGACGAATAATTTATATCTGATTTTTATAATAATATCTGCTATATTGCATGAATATTATTTTATAATTAATTATTACCCTAGTGCATATATCGTGTAAGTAATTGTATAACTTTGAATGTTATTACAGGGTTTAGGTTTATTTGCCGATCGTGATATTGAGAAAGACACGATGGTTATTGAATATATTGGAGAAGTCATAAGTTCAGAGGTCTCAGAAAAAAGGGAGAAAATATACGAAAAACAGGTAAAATTCTACTGCATTTTTATGTATTCTGAATATAAGTAATTTATATGATATTATTTATTTTGTAAATATAGATTTAGTATTATTAAATAAAATAATTTATTTCACAATATGAATTTTAACTTTAAATTATTCTATATAAGTTCTTACATATTAATAGAACCGGGGAGTTTATATGTTTCGAATGAATGATCAGCACGTAATCGATGCCACAATGGCTGGAGGTCCTGCTAGATATATAAATCATGCGTGTGATCCAAATTGTGTGGCGGAAGTTGTACAACTCGAAAAAGATCAAAAAATCATCATAAGCACAAAAAGAAATGTTGTTCGAGGAGAAGAGGTTTTTATTCATTTAGTAGTAAAATAAAATATGAAATAGAATAGAAATATATATGAATTTTAATTTGTAGCTCGCGTACGATTATAAATTTGACTTCGAGGATGAAAAAAACAAAATAGCGTGTCTTTGCGGATCATCAAATTGTCGAAAATGGATGAATTGAGTTTATTACAATTGTATATATTTGTATTTATACTTCCTATGTTTAACATACAACTTGTAAATATGTAAGATATCTTATTGTTCTACACGGAAGTGTATTTTATTATTTATTTCTAATAAAACGTTACATAAAATAACTTTTTTATTTAAAATGATTTAAACGCCGTTCACACTACGAGTGTAACGTAGCTGAAAGGAGCGAACACGAGAAAAAGGACGTAACTTACGAGATATTTGTCGCTGGGTGTGGCCTGTGAAAAATTCACAGACATTTACAGACGATTCACAGACATTTACAGACGATTCACAGTGTATTCTATTTGTCTACTGTCTATTGACCCGATAAAAAGGATGATATCGAGATGGATATAATTAATCATTATCGAAAACATAAATTTCTATATGATCGTAGAAACTCAGACTATATCAATAGAGATTTACGTGATCACACACAAAGACAATTTGCTGATAATTTAAAATGCTTCATTACTTAAGTATTCTTCATAGATACTTATCCCCCTACATCAAACCCATCTACTCCTACAATATCAAACCCATCTACCCCCATAATATCAAACCCATCTACTCCTACAATATCAAACCCATCTACACCCATAATATCAAACCCATCTACTCCTACAATATCAAACCCATCTACTCCTACAATATCAAACCCATCTACTCCTACAATATCAAACCCATCTACTCCTACAATATCAAACCCATCTACTCCTACAATATCAAACCCATCTACTCCTACAATATCAAACCCATCTACTCCTACAATATCAAACCCATCTACTCCTACAATATCAAACCCATCTACTCCTACAATATCAAACCCATCTACTCCTACAATATCAAACCCATCTACTCCTACAATATCAAACCCATCTACTCCCATAACATCAAACCCATCTACTCCTACAATATCAAACCCATCTACTCCTACAATATCAAACCCATCTACTCCCATAACATCAAACCCATCTACTCCTACAATATCAAACCCATCTACTCCTATAATATCAAACCATTCTACTCCTATAATATCAAACCTATCTACTCCCATAACATCAAACCCATCTACTCCTACAATATCAAACCCATCTACTCCTATAATATCAAACCCTTCTACTCCTACAATATCAAACCTATCTACTCCTACAATATCAAACCTATCTACTCCTACAATATCAAACCCATCTACTCCTACAATATCAAACCCATCTACTCCTACAATATCAAACCCATCTACTCCTACAATATCAAACCCATCTACTCCTACAATATCAAACCCATATACTCCTACAATATCAAACCCATCTACTCCTACAATATCAAACCCATCTACTCCTACAATATCAAACCCATCTACTCCTACAATATCAAATCCATCTACTCCTACAATATCAAACCCATCTACTCCTACAATATCAAACCCATCTACTCCCATAACATCACACCCATCTACTCCTACAATATCAAACCCATCTACTCCTACAATATCAAACCCATCTACTCCTACAATATCAAACCCATCTACTCCTACAATATCAAACCCATCTACTCCCATAACATCAAACCCATCTACTCCTACAATATCAAACCCATCTAATCCTACAATATCAAACCCATCTACTCCCATAACATCAAACCCATCTACTCCTACAATTTCAAACCCATCTACTCCTACAATATCAAACCCATCTACTCCCATAACATCAAACCCATCTACTCCTACAATAGCAAACCCATCTACTCCTATAATATCAAACCCTTCTACTCCTACAATATCAAAACTATCTACTCCCATAATATCAAACCCATCTACTCCTACAATATCAAACCCATCTACTCCTACAATATCAAACCCATCTACTCCTACAATATCAAACCCATCTACTCCCATAATATCAAACCCATCTACTCCTACAATATCAAACCCATCTACTCCTACAATATCAAACCCATCTACACCTACATTATCAAACCCATCTACTCCTACAATATCAAACCCATCTACTCATACAATATCAAACCCATCTACCCCTACAATATCAAACCCATCTACTCCTACAATATCAAACCTATCTACCCACATAATATCAAACCCATCTACTCCTACAATATCAAACCCATCTACTACTACATTATCAAACCCATCTACTCCTACAATATCAAACCCATCTACCCACATAATATCAAACCCATCTACTCCTACAATATCAAACCTATCTACTCCTACAATATCAAACCCATCTACCCCTACAATATCAAACCCATCTACTCCTACAATATCAAACCTATCTACTCCTACATTATCAAACCCATCTACCCCTACAATATCAAACCCATCTACTCCTACAATATAAAACCCATCTACCCCTACAATATCAAACCCATCTACACCCATAATATCAAACCCATCTATTCCTACAATATCAAACCCATCTACTCACATAGTATCAAACCCATCTACTCCTACAATATCAAATCCATCTACCCCTACAATAACAAACCCATCTAACTCCATAATATCAAACCCATCTACTCCTACAATATCAAACCCATCTACTCCTACAATATCAAACCCATCTACTCCTACAATATCAAACCCAACTACTCCTACAATATCAAACCCATCTATTCCTACAATATCAAACCCATCTACTCACATAATATCAAACCCATCTACTCCTACAATATCAAATCCATCTACTACAATATCAAACCCATCTATTCCTACAATATCAAACCCATTTACTCCCATAACATCACACCCATCTACTCCTACAATATCAAACCCATCTACTCCTACAATATCAAACCCATCTACTCCTACACTATCAAACCCATCTACTCCTACAATATCAAACCCATCTACTCCCATAACATCAAACCCATCTACTCCTACAATATCAAACCCATCTACTCCTACAATATCAAACCCATCTACTCCCATAACATCAAACCCATCTACTCCTACAATATCAAACCCATCTACTCCTACAATATCAAACCCATCTACTCCCATAACATCAAACCCATCTACTCCTACAATATCAAACCCATCTACTCCTATAATATCAAACCCTTCTACTCCTACAATATCAAACCTATCTACTCCCATAACATCAAACCCATCTACTCCTACAATATCAAACCCATCTACTCCTATAATATCAAACCCTTCTACTCCTACAATATCAAACCTATCTACTCCTACAATATCAAACCTATCTACTCCTACAATATCAAACCCATCTACTCCTACAATATCAAACCCATCTACTCCTACAATATCAAACCCATCTACTCCTACAATATCAAACCCATCTACTCCTACAATATCAAACCCATCTACTCCCATAACATCAAACCCATCTACTCCTACAATATCAAACCCATCTACTCCTATAATATCAAACCCATCTACTCCCATGACATCAAACCCATCTACTCCTACAATATCAAACCCATCTACTCCTACAATATCAAACCCATCTACTCCTACAATATCAAACCCATCTACTCCTACAATATCAAACCCATATACTTCTACAATATCAAACCCATCTACTCCTACAATATCAAACCCATCTACTCCTACAATATCAAACCCATCTACTCCTACAATATCAAATCCATCTACTCCTACAATATCAAACCCATCTACTCCTACAATATCAAACCCATCTACTCCCATAACATCACACCCATCTACTCCTACAATATCAAACCCATCTACTCCTACAATATCAAACCCATCTACTCCTACAATATCAAACCCATCTACTCATACAATATCAAATCCATCTACTACAATATAAAACCCATCTATTCCTACAATATCAAACCCATCTACTCCCATAACATCACACCCATCTACTCCTACAATATCAAACCCATCTACTCCTACAATATCAAACCCATCTACTCCTACAATATCAAACCCATCTACTCCTACAATATCAAACCCATCTACACCTACATTATCAAACCCATCTACTCCTACAATATCAAACCCATCTACTCATACAATATCAAACCCATCTACCCCTACAATATCAAACCCATCTACTCCTACAATATCAAACCTATCTACCCACATAATATCAAACCCATCTACTCCTACAATATCAAACCCATCTACTACTACATTATCAAACCCATCTACTCCTACAATATCAAACCCATCTACCCACATAATATCAAACCCATCTACTCCTACAATATCAAACCTATCTACTCCTACAATATCAAACCCATCTATCCCTACAATATCAAACCCATCTACTCCTACAATATCAAACCTATCTACTCCTACATTATCAAACCCATCTACCCCTACAATATCAAACCCATCTACTCCTACAATATAAAACCCATCTACCCCTACAATATCAAACCCATCTACACCCATAATATCAAACCCATCTATTCCTACAATATCAAACCCATCTACTCACATAGTATCAAACCCATCTACTCCTACAATATCAAATCCATCTACCCCTACAATAACAAACCCATCTAACTCCATAATATCAAACCCATCTACTCCTACAATATCAAACCCATCTACTCCTACAATATCAAACCCATCTACTCCTACAATATCAAACCCAACTACTCCTACAATATCAAACCCATCTATTCCTACAATATCAAACCCATCTACTCACATAATATCAAACCCATCTACTCCTATAATATCAAATCCATCTACTACAATATCAAACCCATCTATTCCTACAATATCAAACCCATTTACTCCCATAACATCACACCCATCTACTCCTACAATATCAAACCCATCTACTCCTACAATATCAAACCCATCTACTCCTACACTATCAAACCCATCTACTCCTACAATATCAAACCCATCTATTCCCATAACATCAAACCCATCTACTCCTACAATATCAAACCCATCTACTCCTACAATATCAAACCCATCTACTCCCATAACATCAAACCCATCTACTCCTACAATATCAAACCCATCTACTCCTACAATATCAAACCCATCTACTCCCATAACATCAAACCCATCTACTCCTACAATATCAAACCCATCTACTCCTATAATATCAAACCCTTCTACTCCTACAATATCAAACCTATCTACTCCCATAACATCAAACCCATCTACTCCTACAATATCAAACCCATCTACTCCTATAATATCAAACCCTTCTACTCCTACAATATCAAACCTATCTACTCCTACAATATCAAACCTATCTACTCCTACAATATCAAACCCATCTACTCCTACAATATCAAACCCATCTACTCCTACAATATCAAACCCATCTACTCCTACAATATCAAACCCATCTACTCCTACAATATCAAACCCATCTACTCCCATAACATCAAACCCATCTACTCCTACAATATCAAACCCATCTACTCCTATAATATCAAACCCATCTACTCCCATGACATCAAACCCATCTACTCCTACAATATCAAACCCATCTACTCCTACAATATCAAACCCATCTACTCCTACAATATCAAACCCATCTACTCCTACAATATCAAACCCATATACTTCTACAATATCAAACCCATCTACTCCTACAATATCAAACCCATCTACTCCTACAATATCAAACCCATCTACTCCTACAATATCAAATCCATCTACTCCTACAATATCAAACCCATCTACTCCTACAATATCAAACCCATCTACTCCCATAACATCACACCCATCTACTCCTACAATATCAAACCCATCTACTCCTACAATATCAAACCCATCTACTCCTACAATATCAAACCCATCTACTCATACAATATCAAATCCATCTACTACAATATCAAACCCATCTATTCCTACAATATCAAACCCATCTACTCCCATAACATCACACCCATCTACTCCTACAATATCAAACCCATCTACTCCTACAATATCAAACCCATCTACTCCTACAATATCAAACCCATCTACTCCCATAACATCAAACCCATCTACTCCTACAATATCAAACCCATCTACTCCTATAATATCAAACCCTTCTACTCCTACAATATCAAACCTATCTACTCCCATAATATCAAACCCATCTACTCCTACAATATCAAACCCATCTACTCCTACAATATCAAACCCATCTACTCCTACAATATCAAACCCATCTACTCCCATAATATCAAACCCGTCTACTCCTACAATATCAAACCCATCTACTCCTACAATATCAAACCCATCTACTCCTACATTATCAAACCCATCTACTACTACAATATCAAACCCATCTACTCCTACAATATCAAACCCATCTACCCCTACAATATCAAACCCATCTACTCCTACAATATCAAACCTATCTACCCACATAATATCAAACCCATCTACTCCTACAATATCAAACCCATCTACTACTACATTATCAAACCTATCTACTCCTACAATATCAAACCCATCTACCCACATAATATCAAACCCATCTACTCCTACAATATCAAACCTATCTACTCCTACAATATCAAACCCATCTACCCCTACAATATAAAACCCATCTACTCCTACAATATCAAACCTATCTACTCCTACATTATCAAACCCATCTACACCTACAATATCAAACCCATCTACTCCTACAATATAAAACCCATCTACCCCTACAATATCAAACCCATCTACACCCATAATATCAAACCCATCTATTCCTACAATATCAAACCCATCTACTCACATAATATCAAACCCATCTACTCCTACAATATCAAATCCATCTACCCCTACAATAACAAACCCATCTACCTCCATAATATCAAACCCATCTACTCCTACAATATCAAACCCATCTACCCCCATAATATAAAACCCATCTACTCCTACAATATCAAACCCATCTTCCCCCATAATATCAAACCCATCTACTCCTACAATATCAAACCCATCTACCCACATAATATCAAACCCATCTACTCCTACAATATCAAACCCATCTACCCCTACAATATCAAACCCATCTACTCCTACAATATCAAACCTATCTACTCCTACATTATCAAACCCATCTACCCCTACAATATCAAACCCATCTACTCCTACAATATAAAACCCATCTACCCCTACAATATCAAACCCATCTACTCCTATAATATCAAACCCTTCTACTCCTACAATATCAAACCTATCTACTCCTACAATATCAAACCTATCTACTCCTACAATATCAAACCCATCTACTCCTACAATATCAAACCCATCTACTCCTACAATATCAAACCCATCTACTCCTACAATATCAAACCCATCTACTCCTACAATATCAAACCCATCTACTCCCATAACATCAAACCCATCTACTCCTACAATATCAAACCCATCTACTCCTACAATATCAAACCCATCTACTCCCATAACATCAAACCCATCTACTCCTACAATATCAAACCCATCTACTCCTACAATATCAAACCCATCTACTACCATAACATCAAACCCATCTACTCCTACAATATCAAACCCATCTACTCCTATAATATCAAACCCTTCTACTCCTACAATATCAAACCTATCTACTCCCATAACATCAAACCCATCTACTCCTACAATATCAAACCCATCTACTCCTATAATATCAAACCCTTCTACTCCTACAATATCAAACCTATCTACTCCTACAATATCAAACCTATCTACTCCTACAATATCAAACCCATCTACTCCTACAATATCAAACCCATCTACTCCTACAATATCAAACCCATCTACTCCTACAATATCAAACCCATCTACTCCTACAATATCAAACCCATATACTCCTACAATATCAAACCCATCTACTCCTATAATATCAAACCCTTCTACTCCTACAATATCAAACCTATCTACTCCTACAATATCAAACCTATCTACTCCTACAATATCAAACCCATCTACTCCTACAATATCAAACCCATCTACTCCTACAATATCAAACCCATCTACTCCTACAATATCAAACCCATCTACTCCTACAATATCAAACCCATCTACTCCCATAACATCAAACCCATCTACTCCTACAATATCAAACCCATCTACTCCTACAATATCAAACCCATCTACTCCCATAACATCAAACCCATCTACTCCTACAATATCAAACCCATCTACTCCTACAATATCAAACCCATCTACTCCCATAACATCAAACCCATCTACTCCTACAATATCAAACCCATCTACTCCTATAATATCAAACCCTTCTACTCCTACAATATCAAACCTATCTACTCCCATAACATCAAACCCATCTACTCCTACAATATCAAACCCATCTACTCCTATAATATCAAAACTATCTACTCCTACGTTATCAAACCCATCTACCCCCGTAATATCAAACCCATCTACTCTTACAATATCAATCCCATCTATACCCATAATATCAAAACCATCTACTCCTTTAACTTCTAACCCATCTACTCCTTTAACTTCTAACCTATCTACTCCTTTAACTTCTAACCTATCTACTCCTTTAACTTCTAACCTATCTACTCCTTTAACTACTAACCTATCTACTCCTTCAACTTCTAACCTATCTACTCCTTTAACTTCTAACCCATCTACTCCTACAATATCAAACCCATCTACACCCATAATATCAAACCTATCTACTCCTTTAACTTCTAACCCGTCTACTCCTTTAACTTCTAACCTATCTACTCATTTAACTTCTAACCTATCTACTCCTTTAACTTCTAACCTATCTACTCCTTTAACTTCTAACATATCTACTGCTTTAACTTTTAACCCGTCTACTCCTTTAACTTCTAACCCGTCTACTCCTTTAACTTCTAACATATCTACTCCTTTAACTTCTAACCTATCTACTCCTTTAACTTCTAACCTATCTACTCTTATAACTTCTAACCTATCTACTCCTTTAACTTCTAACCTAGCTACTCCTTTAACTTCTAACTTATCTACTCCTTTAACTGCTAACCTATCTACTCCTTTAACTTCTAACCTATCTACTCCTTTAACTTCTAACCTATCTACCCCTTTAACTTCTAACCTATCTACTCCTTTAACTTCTAACCTATCTACTCCTTTAACTTCTAACCTACCTACTCCTTTAACTTCTAACCCGTCTACTCCTTTAACTTCTAACCCGTCTACTCCTTTAACTTATAACCTATCTACTCCTTTAACTTCTAACCTATCTACCCCTTTAACTTCTAACCTATCTACTCCTTTAACTTCTAACCTATCTACTCCTTTAACTTCTAACCTATCTACTCCTTTAACTTCTAACCTATCTACTCCTTTAACTTCTAACCTATCTACTCCTTTAACTTCTAACTTATCTACTCCTTTAACTTCAAACATATATACTCCTTTAACTTCTAACTTATCTACTCCTTTAACTTATAACCTATCTACTACTTTAACTTATAACCTATCTACTCCTTTAACTTCTAACTTATCTACTCCTTTAACTTCAAACATATATACTCCTTTAACTTCTAACTTATCTACTCCTTTAACTTCAAACATATATACTCCTTTAACTTCTAACTTATCTACTCCTTTAACTTATAACCTATCTACTACTTTAACTTATAACCTATCTACTCTTTTAACTTATAACCTGTAGATTAGAACCTACATTATTATTTCGGCAAATTATTCCAAATATTGTGTCGGAATTTAAGTGAAATTAATATTAATTTGTATTCAAATTATATATTTTTCTAGGATATCATCGTAAATTCTTATACATTTTTTAAATAATATGGAATATAAATGGAATTGTATTATCTTTATTTGTTGGTAATCGTAATTGGCTGCCATACATCCGAGAGCGATTATGATGAATATCGTATCCGACGACATCCGTAATCTCGTTTCTACAACTCTCGCGGCTGCTCCAAAGTTGATAGCATAACCCGTACACCTAGAGTTGAATCGCAATATCGCTCCTCCTCCTCCTCTTAACCTATACACTTCGCATATCGACCGTTGTACAGTTAGACCTGACGGCAGTGGTGTGGGTAGTCGTGCGGGTATAGCCTTGGGAACTAGCTCGCTCCACGATCTCTTGGCCGGCGAGCAGGTAAGAGAAGTATTTAAGGGCGGGATTGGTGAAATGCGTTCGCACGGCTCTTCCATATGCGCGCTACAGCTACGAAATCTACACGGTGACTCTATTTGAGAACATAACTCTATATCCCCTGATCCAGAAAACTGCAGTCGTATTAACTACTACTACAACTACTACAATTACAATTAATTCTATTACAATTGCTAGTAGTACAGCCACTATAGACGAATCACTAAGAGCAGAATATTTAATGGAAGAGATCGATGCATGTAACCATGGTGATAATTCTTACTTATTCCTCTGGTAAATACAGAAATTCAAATGCTATTTTGTCTACCACATCCATCAGTTCACTTTTAACATCAATCATAACATCGCCCTTGTCAACACGTATAACTTACCTCTGAATAAACCACTAACTACTCACCAGTATACATAACTTTGTACTAATCTTACTACACTACAATACACACCCCTAGCTACGCCCCTGTCAACGCCCCCATGAACGCCCCTCTTTACTTCTCGGTCTTTATTTCCAGTCGATATACCGACTACTCCGTTTAACATAACTGCCTTATCTTATTTGTCCTTGTCAGTCACAACATACGCTACGCTTACTTCATCCTTCTCTTCGCCAACTGTTCTTTGCCAATCGAAATCTAGTATCTCGCCAAGCACAACCAAATTAACAGATCAAGCGTAATCAAATCGAAAAAGCTTCAAATAAATCGGTAAAATCTCGAAAACGCACCGATACTTCTTCTAAACTAATATAAACAAGGCTTAGTATATAACGGTATAGGATAAATCGGGAAATAATTCGGAATGTTAGTTTATGTAAGTGTGATTTCGCAAAGATGCGTTTATTATGTTACTAAATATACACGACTACTATTACTTGCAAGACCTCGCTTAATTTGATTCGTAATTTTATTCTCGAGGATATAATAACTATCCATTTGAATTGAATTTATCATAATATTGAATAATTTCGAATACTCAGTTTGAGTAATAATTCTATAGAATGAAGTTTTTTGATTATGTAAAATTATATATTTATAATTTTATAAAATAAAATTCGATATTTGCAAATTTTTAATTACCAAATATTTAATTATTTTTTTTAATTATAGACGGAAAATATATATTGAAAATAAAATTTCATTAGTTTTCATTATTTATTTATTATTGCATCTATAAGGTTACTAAATAAATAAAATGATTACGCTATTTCGGCATATTATAGTATTTATTTAAAAGATAAATACGAATAACTAAATATATCTAGATAGATTACTTATTGTTATACATATTTATACATATTCATATAATTTAATATCATTTCAGATTATATCTAATATTGATATACTATAATATAATATATTACACTATTGAATTCATATTTAATATTAGTTGATATATTCAATTATATAAATACTAGAATTTATTATACGCCAGTTTTTGCCTAAATAAATATATTCTAATTAATTAATTAATTTATTTCAATGAGTCGGAACTAATAAAAGTATTACTTTAGTAGAGATAGTTTCTAGTATGATCATTACTTTTATTTTCCTTAAACGTATAGATATGCATTACCTAAGTATGATATAATTTATCATATTTTGGGAAGTATTTTAGATTCTAGTGTATGTTATAGTATTACAACATAGTCTCATCTATAATAATATGTATTTAAATCTACTATAAACACTATATTTATCATAAATCAGTGTTCGATGCTTTATAATATATTTTCAATATTCTTAAAGTTAAAATTATTATAAATATCTTTATACAGATTTGAAATTTATTTTATCATTATTCAAAGATATATATTTTTTTATAAAAATGGATCCAAACGAAGATACCGGATGTTTTAAGGTTTTAAGGTTTATTTTTGGAATAATAGGTTGTATTAAACAGGGAGTGGATAAAGTTATAGGTGCCGAAAAAGATCCTATTATAGATATAGAAAATGCAGTGCTTAACGAGACCAATTCTCATAAGTCATTACTTAGTAATTTCAATGACGATGAACTAAATGTATGTAGAGGTGTAAAACATGACCATATGCACACTATAGATTTAGAAAGTTGCCAGAGTAAGAAAGGAAAATATAAAAAAATGAATATGGACAGCACATCGGAAAATAAAAACAGAAAGAGACAAATAGAAGAAGAAATCGACAGTTTGGAGATGAAGGAACATAAAATAGCTAGACTAAACGATGTATATTTAACCAAAAATAAGATTTCAATTAAAACATGTTTCGAATATAAGGTTACTAACGTTATATCGGATAATAATAGTAAAAGAGCTAGAGATGAAGAAGATACACTAAATAATATGGAGAATAAGAAAATAAAATTAGGATATCACGAGATAGATAATACGAGTTTAGTGATTAATAAAATTAGATGTAATAAAAGAGCTAGAGAAGATGATATAGAATGTAATATAAGTAAGAAAATAAAGGAAACGAATATCGATGAGAGTGGTAGTATGGCATCTAATAACAGTAGAAAAAGACAAAGGGAAGAATATATTGTAGAGAATAAAGATAATAAGAGAATTAAATTAGATGAACAAATTGTTTTAGGTATGTCTAGGGAATGTATAGATAAAAAAATAGCTTGGTTAGTAGAAATAGGGAGTGGACTTAACGCTTTTTTATTTAATAGATTCTTAGACGATACGATTACTACACACGAATTTAAAGATGAGGATGAGGAGTTAGATTAGAATATTGTGGAATATATGTGAGTACGATTATTTGATTTATCAGTTGATACTATTATCTGATCGATTATTTAGTTAGATAATATTTGAAAACTATAAAATAGATGTGATTAACTAATTTAAATAAATTATTGGAACACATCAAGAAATCAAGAATACAAATATATTGATTAAATTAAATAAAAAGAGAATTCAGTGTTTCAAGAACTCAATAGACCTACGAGTTCAAGATTCAAGAATGGAGAATCTGATCCCAGATAATAGGAAATCAATACGACCAAGAAAATAAAAATTAAAAACTTTTTCTAAGAAAGCATAATAATGTAATGAAAATGACAAGGTAAATAAAGAAAAAGCAATTATTTGATTTATCAGTTGATACTATTATCTGATCGATTATTTAGTTAGATAATATTTGAAAACTATAAAATAGATGTGATTAACTAATTTAAATACATTATTGGAACACATCAAGAAATCAAGAATACAAATATATTGATTAAATTAAATAAAAAGATAATTCAGTGTTTCAAGAACTCAATAGACCTACGAGTTCAAGATTCAAGAATGGAGAATCTGATCCCAGATAATAGGAAATCAATACGACCAAGAAAATAAAAATTAAAAACTTTTTCTAAGAAAGCATAATAATGTAATGAAAATGACAAGGTAAATAAAGAAAAGGCAATTATTTGATTTATCAGTTGATACTATTATCTGATCGATTATTTAGTTAGATAATATTTGAAAACTATAAAATAGATGTGATTAACTAAATTAAATAAATTATTGGAACACATCAAGAAATCAAGAATACAAATATATTGATTAAATTAAATAAAAAGATAATTCAGTGTTTCAAGAACTCAATAGACCTACGAGTTCAAGATTCAAGAATGGAGAATCTGATCCCAGATAATAGGAAATCAATACGACCAAGAAAATAAAAATTAAAAACTTTTTCTAAGAAAGCATAATAATGTAATGAAAATGACAAGGTAAATAAAGAAAAGGCAATTATTTGATTTATCAGTTGATACTATTATCTGATCGATTATTTAGTTAGATAATATTTGAAAACTATAAAATAGATGTGATTAACTAATTTAAATAAATTATTGGAACACATCAAGAAATCAAGAATACAAATATATTGATTAAATTAAATAAAAAGATAATTCAGTGTTTCAAGAACTCAATAGACCTACGAGTTCAAGATTCAAGAATGGAGAATCTGATCCCAGATAATAGGAAATCAATACGACCAAGAAAATAAAAATTAAAAACTTTTTCTAAGAAAGCATAATAATGTAATGAAAATGACAAGGTAAATAAAGAAAAGGCAATTATTTGATTTATCAGTTGATACTATTATCTGATCGATTATTTAGTTAGATAATATTTGAAAACTATAAAAGAGATGTGATTAACTAATTTAAATAAATTTATTGGAACACATCAAGAAATCAAGAATACAAATATATTGATTAAATTAAATAAAAAGATAATTCAGTGTTTCAAGAACTCAATAGACCTACGAGTTCAAGATTCAAGAATGGAGAATCTGATCCCAGATAATAGGAAATCAATACGACCAAGAAAATAAAAATTAAAAACTTTATTTAAGAAAGCATAATAATGTAATGAAAATGACAAGGTAAATAAAGAAAAGGCAATAAAGATCCGCAATAAATATTTGAACTACTGATTATGAATATACTACTATAACATAGTATGATAATATATTTGAATACTAATTAATATGACTTCAAATATAATTTTTGAAATATTTTGTCGAAATAAGAACGAAAGTAAAGAAAACGAAATTACTATGGTATATATTCAAAAATAAATGTAAATCATATGGATTTTGTTATATTTAATTATTCATTTTATATTTTAATTTGATAAATTATATTATAATATATTACTCTCACAGTAAACTATATTATTTAAATATTAAAAATATGCAAGATTTAGGAAACATATCTGGGAACGACACATCTTAAATAGTAATAGAATACTAATATTACATCTAATAATATATATTTATTTATACTCAACGTTTATAATATATAAGTGGTTTTTTAAATAAAAAGGGTGCTAGTAAAAATCAATTAAGAATGTTATCATATTTCATGAAATCATCATAATAAAAGCGAGCAAAATAAAATAAAAAATATAATCTATTAATTAGGATGATAATAATTATTTCTTATATATAAGAAAACTAAATATAAGAAAACAATTCAATATGAAATGGAAATGTAATGGAATTTATACGTTTGTAAATGAGGATTAAAACTGGATAGATCGAGATGACACATGTTAAAAACAGGATAAAACATAATATAACTCCATACCTAATTTCGAATTTCAAGTACGTAATGTATTTTCTTATAAGCATATATTCTAATGAGCCAATAACAAAATATAAATCTTCTTATAAATAGATTACTATTTTTATATTTTCATTATATCTTTGCATTATTTGTATTAACATACGTACGCATAAATTATTCATTTTCTTTACAGTTTATTAACACTATTATAAAGAATATTTATTCTACGTTTGTTAATCCTAATCCAACTACGAAGATAACATCTATCTTTGATATATTAAATGTGGTTAAATGCTTTTGTATCGATGAGGTTGCAACCATAATAACTTCATATGGGAGATTTAGAAGTTTGGAAGACCATCTATTTTTCATAGCGAGTCTAATGTATGATACTTTAAGATGGCGTCATTAATAGATAACATATAGTTTGTTCTATTGAATACGTTTTATCCCCAGCTATTGTATAGCATGTCTATCCCTAGATTAGATTATTCCTCCAATTGAGTATTATAAGAAGGCGAAAAGTCCATTTGATTTAATTCCCAACATAAAATTAGCATTTTTAATATCATTGGACTAATTATATATATATATATATTTCATTTTTCTAATTTACTTAACTTCGAAAGTTTTTCATTTATAAAATGTATTTTTAAAAGAAATTTTCTTTTCATTTGCATGTTATTTTAATGAGTAAATTATGTAAAATCTATTGAATATCTATTAATAGAATGAATGTGTTTCTGTGTGAATGTGTAATAATAGAATTGTATTGTATTCATGATTGTGTGATTGTATACATTTGCAGATAATGATTGTGTTGGTATGTATCGGAGCGGGACTGGTAAAAGTGTGTGCACATGTGGATAATGTTCACACTTCATTTTTTATAGAAATAGAATATACAACTGTTAAGACTTGATAATAACTCCATTTTAGCTGTGACTATATTGATGAATAAATGTCAACAACATCTATTACTGAATTTGTTCTTGTGTACCCTAAAATCAGCCGGCATATATATATATACATATATATATATATATATATTTATATATATATACATATATATATATATATACATATATATACATATATATATATATATATATATATATATATATATATATATTTCGTTTGTTATGTAAGATTTATATCTATTGATTGATTATATTTTAATAGATAATAAAGCATATTATTACGTGAACCATAATATAGTACTTTCTATATATCAACTTTCATAGTCTGAATCTAAATATAGAAACTTAATAAATTTATATAATAGGTTTTATAATTATTATTGATCTCGTAATACTAAAATGTCAAATTATATGACACCCTGATATAATACTGATATGTAGTTAGATAAAATAATATTTATATTCACACGGTTAATAAATACTTAGATATTCTAACTGCAATAAATGAAATAAGATACTTACTGTTAATAATATTGACTATATATGATAAATGCCCTGAATAAACAATAACATATACTCTGAGCTGATAATCAGCCTAGAATGAATAAAACTTGATTTAAAGTACGACTTAACACGCTCCAGTATTCTAGTATATTATAATCTACTTTTATCTTATATTTATCATAAAGACATTTTCGCCTACATTAATATTATTTAATACAATATTACATATTTTTAATTGTAATAATATAAATATTATAAAAATATCTAAAATATATATTATCATTATATAAAGTCACATGTTATTTATAAAAATAAATCCAACAGAAGGTATCGTATGTTTGAGAACTATAGAGTTTATTTATGAAAATAATTAGTTGTATTACAATAAGTATAAATAACGTTATGGGCTACGTGTAACATCCTATTAATCGGTAACTAATTAACTATTAATCGGTAAAGACACCAACATAAATTAGTGTAGAATTTTAAAACAAGACAATAGGCACCCCATATATATAGTATGTTGACCAAGTGAGAAAAGAAAATATAAGTAAATAAATATATATGCTATCAAAAACAGAAAGAGAAGAGGAAATCATGAAGTGGGATACGAAGCAAAATGAAATAGCTACGATGTATATTTAAACAGAAATAACTTTTCTATTAATTTGTTTCGATCATAAAAATACCAACTGATCAGTTAATAATAATATAATATCTAGAGATGAAAAGAATATCGACAAAAAGAAGATAAAATTAGCTAGAGACAACATGAGTTCAGTGATTAGTCAAATAAAGATTATTGAAATAGCTTAGGAGAATGTTATATGTAATAATGCAAGTAAAACGGAAGTATGTTTTGTTGCTGGTCAACATATCGGAGATAGTAAATTTATCAAAAACAAGAGTCACCAAATTAAGTGAAATACGTTCAAATTCAATCGTAGTTACATTATCGGAAGCATCAGCTTTTTCTTCTATGTGAGTCATTATATCGATGTCACTAAGATTATATTGCATATTAGTAGATACTGAGGTATGTGTAGCTGGATTTGTAGTAGATAAGGTCATTCGTTTGTTTGCTGGTACATCATATCTGGTACAATACATTTAATAATTTATTAATACATTTGTAAAGTAATAAATATTATCGAAATAGTCAGATAAAGTTTCCAAATTAATTAATTAACCCATAAAAATGCAATATATTTACCATTTAATGTATGACAAGACACACAAGCTAAATTTTTACGATAAGATATATTGTATTTTCTAAATGTAATATTTATTATTTACCGCCAGATTAATTATTTGATATATATATATATATATATATATATATATATATATTAATATAACAATTAATCATTATTAATTAGTCTACGATATTTTTGTTTGATTCATTGTTATAGAATATACAATATATTATAAAACTATAACATATGTATTGAACGATAATAAGATAAGATTACCCGAATAATTATTTTATATACAAAATAAACACATTTTTAAACAAATAAAATATATTTAAACATTTATTATAAAAAAAATAAAATGACCTGGATATATTCTATGTGTCTAATTCAAATTCTATTGAATATAATTATTTTTCATAAAATATAATCTAAATTTCCTAACAAATAAAATTTATAATTTAGCTATATTACTGATTTATATATAATAATAATCTAATAATATCATAAAATATAACTCACAATTTAATAATAATAAAAGAGATTATACCAAAAATTCTGATATACTAATAATTTCTATATATATATAAATATAGATATATATATATTTATATATATATATATATATAATTATACAATAGTGTTAATAATTAAAACAAAAATAATATTATTTTAGACATATATCTATAGCTTTAATATATTTACTAAACTAAAAATAAATAAGTCGGCATCAAAAAATATAGCAAACAATCAAGATTATTTCAATCTTTTTTTAGGGTAAAATCGTTATATTAAGCAATTTATATAGTAATTATATCGCATTGTTTGCTAGACAAATATAAATACTTAATTCATATCAAAAAATTTAGTTTAATAGTTTTTTAAATTATTTTTATTTTAGTTAAACAATACAAGTTTAACAATACAATATTTAAACAATACAACAATGCTATTTAATTTGTATATAGGGAGAGGGAGGGAGAGAGGAGGGAGGGAGGGAGGGAGGGAGGGAGGGAGGGAGGGAGGGAGG
>OZ038315.1:17933023-17996379 GCA_964035775.1 Osedax frankpressi | reverse complement strand
ATTGATAATATTACATATTCAAATATCAATAAGTAAAGTTTTTAATATTTTGGAAATTAACGTTAATTATTTACCCAGCTAGTTTAATAATGAGAACATATAAATATAATTGTAATAAACTAGAAAAGTAAAAAAAAATCAATAATTTAGCTAATTTAAAATATATATAAGTAATATTTGATAAAATATGTTTTTAAACTTAAATTTATACATGTACTATATAATATTTAGTATATATTTATAAATTAGTATACAATTATTTAACATTTTTATTATTATAATACATTTACATTACATTTTAAATATTGCATTTTAAATTCATAACCATTAATGTATAAAATAATATAATATATTACTAAATAATACATTATCTAAGATAAATAAATATGTATCATTATATTAGATTACATTTATGTGTAACTATATATTATATTATTAACATTAAATTATTTACATTAAATAATTAAATATTTTAATTTCTTACTTATAATAAATATATATGTATATATATATATATATATATATATATATATATATAGTAACATTATTTTCTATATTGGCGAAGTTTAATTTTATTTTTTTTAATTTTTCTTCTGTTGATAATAACTATAAAAAGTGTAATATATGATTAGTTTTATTTTATAAAAATAAAATATGAAAACATATTTTTATTTAGAAATATTTATATTTTATTTCACTACCTTAATCTCTAAATTTCTATTTTCACACTGAATATCTTTAATTATATCTGTTGCTGATTGTAACTACAAAATATACATTTATTTCATTATATATTAGTAATAGAAATATAATTTAAAATAATAGATACATTTCGTAATCAGATTTTAATTTATCTGATGACAGTAATATTTTTATAATCCAGTTGATCTAATTTATAATAATATTATTAATGATTTGAAATGTTGCTTATTTTTAATTTGATTATTAGATACAATTTAATTTGTTCCTTAAAAGCAACTTTTTTTAAATTATTTATTTTTGATATCATATAATTTTGATTCTTACTTTGACATACATTATAAATCATTATTTATAATCATAAATAATTATTTAATAGAAATGAATATAAATTAATTTTAATAGATATATATTTATACGATTTTTTGAATATATATTAGTAGTTTCCCTATCAATATATAAGTACCGATGTAATAATAATATTAATTAATTAACAATATAATTTAGAATAATTGAATAAATCTCTATTTTTTACGAGTGTATCACATATCTGTACTAATATTAAAGTTACTATTTCTCAAATGTACATCAATATTCTATTTAGTTTATAAACATCATATTATTATATTCAATTTGATCATTATATACAAATGTATACACATTATTATTTAAAATGACTTATTAATCTAATAGAAAATACTTTTAGAAATCAAAATCAGATTAAAAATCGAATTATTTTCATAAATATAACTTACCTCCTTCTCTATTTTATAATAAAGTTCCTTGTAATTAACTGTTAAATGTGAGTAAGTAATTGAGTAAGTGAGTGAGTGGGTGGGTGAGTGAGTGAGTGAGTGAGTGAATGAGTGAGTGAGTGAGTGAGTGATTGAGTTAGTGAGTGAGTGAGTGAGTGAGTGAGTGAGTGAGTGAGTGAGTGAGTGAGTGAGTGAGTGAGTGACTGAGTGAGTGAGTGAGTGAGTGAGTGAGTGAGTGAGTGAGTGAGTGAGTGAGTGAGTGAGTGAGTGAGTGAGTGAGTGAGTGAGTGAGTGAGTGAGTGAGTGAGTGAGTGAGTGAGTGAGTGAGTGAGTGAGTGAGTGATTGAGTGATTGAGTGAGTGAGTGAGTGAGTGAGTGAGTAAGTAAGTGAGTGAGTTAGTGAGTGTGTGTGTGTGTATGTTTATTCACGAAAATCCAATTTTTACATTGTTCGAAGGTGAGTGTAAGTATTATTAACGAAATATAACACAATTAATATAGTAAATACGTTTTTCAAAATAAATAAAATCGAGGTAATAATTGTGGTAATATGTGTAAGAAAGTCACGTGAGAGGGAATTACATGAGAGGGAAGTGTGCAATGCACATTATACATATGGGAAAACTGTATAGGGGATAGTATATAGAGAAAAATAAGTCAGATATAAATGTACGTGTAATAGAGGTAAAGTATGGTAGTGAGGTTGAAAAAAAGTAAGTAGTAAAAGTGGAAAAGTAATATAGGCTGTAGAAAATAAAGTAGTTGAGTATTGGTTTTTGAGTAATAGGTATTGTATTAGGTAAAAGTACAGTGTAAATCAATTTGATAATTCAGTAGCAGTAGGAATATTATAAGGGTGTGTCAGGTTATATCAGTCTAGACCAAGTAAGTATTTGTGAAGTTTGCTTTTAAAAGTATTTGTATTATTTTCATTGGTAACAGTTATGGGTAGTTTATTCCAAAGTTGTGGAAAATTGTTTGTTATGTCTTGTTTAAGCAGTTTTTTATTGGATTACCTTAGATTGCTTTTCAGTTTTAGTTTAATTGAGTCGCTCATATATTTAGGGATATCAGTTTTCAGTGCTGTATGTATTATTGTTAGAATTTTGTATATGGATCTGTGTTTAAAGGTTAGAAATTTAAGTTTTTTTCTGTATAATGTGATGTGTGTTCGTTTAGGGAGTTTGTAAATAAGTCTGCAAGTGTGGTTAATAATTTTGTTTAGTCGTTTTTCTTGTATTTTAGGTATATTAATTAAAAGTGAGTTGCAGTAGTCAAGTTTAGATAGAATGTAGGCAGATGTGAGTTTTTTTAGTGATGTCTGGTTGAGAAGGTGTTTAATTTGTTTTATTTTAAATATTTTATAGTTACATTGCTTAGTTATTAATGAAATATGTTTGTCGAAGGTTAAGTCAGATTCTAATATTACACCTAAAGTAGTTATAGTTGTCTTAATGGGTATATCTTTATTTGTAATTTTAATATGTGTGATGGGTAGTGGCATATGACTTTTACTATGGAATATGATGCATTCAGTTTTCTGTAAATTAAATTTCAAGTAATTATAATTAAAGTAATTTTCTAATTTCGTCGTTATGCTATTTATTTCTTTTAGTGTATTCGGTAATTCATTAAAGGTTGTGGAAGTGTAAATTTGTGTGTCGTCAGCGTACATGTGGTATTTAGTATTATAGCAGTTCATAATTAAGTCGATATCGGATATATATATATATTAAATAAAAGTGGACCCAAGACACTACCTTGAGGTACTCCGATTTGAGAGCAGTTAAAATTTGTACTCAGTTTATCAGATTTGATATTGAAGGTTCTTCCGGTTAAATATGATTTTATTAGTTGTATTATTGTGTTATGTATTCCAATTGATTGTAATTTAGCGAATAATATGTTGTGGTTTATAGTATCAAAAGCGGCAGTTAAATATAGTAATATAAGAATTACAAAACGATTGTTTTTTATGTTATGAGAAATGTAATTTGTAAGATTTAGTAATAGTGTTTCAGTGTTATGGCAAGGTTGTGAGTGAGTGAGTGAGTGAGTGAGTGAGTGAGTAAGTGAGTGAATGAGTGAGTGGGTGAGTGAGTGAGTGATTGAGTGAGTGAGTGAGTGAGTGAGTGAGTGAGTGAGTGAGTGAGTGAGTGAGTGAGTGAGTGAGTGAGTGAGTGAGTGAGTGAGTGAGTGAGTGAGTGAGTGAGTGAGTGAGTGAGTGAGTGAGTGAGTGAGTGAGTGAGTGATTGAGTGATTGAGTGAGTGAGTGAGTGAGTGAGTGAGTAAGTAAGTGAGTGAGTTAGTGAGTGTGTGTGTGTGTATGTTTATTCACGAAAATCCAATTTTTACATTGTTCGAAGGTGAGTGTAAGTATTATTAACGAAATATAACACAATTAATATAGTAAATACGTTTTTCAAAATAAATAAAATCGAGGTAATAATTGTGGTAATATGTGTAAGAAAGTCACGTGAGAGGGAATTACATGTGAGGGAAGTGTGCAATGCACATTATACATATGGGAAAACTGTATAGGGGATAGTATATAGAGAAAAATAAGTCAGATATAAATGTACGTGTAATAGAGGTAAAGTATGGTAGTGAGGTTGAAAAAAAGTAAGTAGTAAAAGTGGAAAAGTAATATAGGCTGTAGAAAATAAAGTAGTTGAGTATTGGTTTTTGAGTAATAGGTATTGTATTAGGTAAAAGTACAGTGTAAATCAATTTGATAATTCAGTAGCAGTAGGAATATTATAAGGGTGTGTCAGGTTATATCAGTCTAGACCAAGTAAGTATTTGTGAAGTTTGCTTTTAAAAGTATTTGTATTATTTTCATTGGTAACAGTTATGGGTAGTTTATTCCAAAGTTGTGGAAAATTGTTTGTTATGTCTTGTTTAAGCAGTTTTTTATTGGATTACCTTAGATTGCTTTTCAGTTTTAGTTTAATTGAGTCGCTCATATATTTAGGGATATCAGTTTTCAGTGCTGTATTTATTATTGTTAGAATTTTGTATATGGATCTGTGTTTAAAGGTTAGAAATTTAAGTTTTTTTCTGTTTAATGTGATGTGTGTTCGTTTAGGGAGTTTGTAAATAAGTCTGCAAGTGTGGTTAATAATTTTGTTTAGTCGTTTTTCTTGTATTTTAGGTATATTAATTAAAAGTGAGTTGCAGTAGTCAAGTTTAGATAGAATGTAGGCAGATGTGAGTATTTTGAGTGATGTCTGGTTGAGAAGGTGTTTAATTTGTTTTATTTTAAATATTTTATAGTTACATTGCTTAGTTATTAATAAAATATGTGTGATTGAGTGAGTGAGTGAGTGAGTGAGTGAGTGAGTGAGTGAGTGAGTGAGTGAGTGAGTGAATGAGTGAGTGAGTGAGTGAGTGAGTGAGTGAGTGAGTGAGTGAGTGAGTGAGTGAGTGAGTGAGTGAGTGAGTGAGTGAGTGAGTGAGTGAGTGAGTGAGTGAGTGAGTGAGTGAGTGAGTGAGTGAGTGAGTGAGTGAGTGAGTGAGTGAGTGAGTGAGTGAGTGAGTGAGTGAGTGAGTGAGTGAGTGAGTGAGTGAGTGAGTGAGTGAGTGAGTGAGTGAGTGAGTGAGTGAGTGAGTGAGTGAGTGAGTGAGTGAGTGAGTGAGTGAGTGAGTGAGTGAGTTATAATATTATCTAACCTTTCCTGATAGTGGAATTCAGTATCGATGTAGTTAAGTTAGTCAATGACTTTTTAATATATAATTTTTTCATTTTGAATTAATAAAAAGACTATTTATATTTAATTCAATTATAATAATAAACAAATAAACAGTTATCATAAAAGTATCATAAATTTAGAATTTAATATTAATTTAATTTTTAAATATTTATTATTTATTTACGTTTTAAATTTATTGTTAAAGAATCAACAAAAATATACAAAGCATTTTCAACTATTTAATGTATAGTTAAATTGAAACTGCCATTCTGTTAAACTAGCTAAAATAATTTCTCATTTAATTCATTAAATTATATTTTTAGTTTTGTATTACAAAACTAAAATATATTAATTATATAAAATTAACTTTAATGATTGTTAAATTTAGTCAGCAGTATAGTTATTTTCTAATTAAGCTAACAGTTATTAATATCGAAATTAATAAATATATATACTTATTTAATAGTATAGTATATATTCATATATCGGGTAAAATAATAGACGTTTCCCGTATCACGGATAGTACATTATCTTCATGATGAGTAGTATTTATACTGAGTGATATTAACTATTATACTATCCATATCGTAATACTAAATGTTATGAAATTAATATATTAGTGGATGTATTGTTGGATTAATGTATGGGTGGATGGATGGATAGATGGATGGATGGATGGCTAGAAATGAGAAATTATTCAGCGTATAGAATACTATGTTTAACTTATACTGCCCTAAACGCTAAACAGCCGCTCTACCTTTATGATATTATTAAACAAAAGGAAAATACCCGCCGATTAAGATCTAGTCACAGTTTGCTACTATCAAATCAAAAATGTAATCTTGATACCTATGGTAAAAGAAGATTTAGTATTTCAGAGCCAATTTTATGGAACAACCTTCCTCTACATTTGCGAAGATGTAATTCCATAAAAACATTTAAGAATGCAGTGAAAAATTATTTAATATGCTTAACATGAGCTCTTGGATTGATTTTGTGCTCTGCATCTGCGCGGATGTTCTATGACTACTCCGATCACATATGTATCTGCCCGAATGTCAGAGTCCTCTATCTGATTCTATCTGATTTTATTTTATCATTTAATTCACTTATGATATTATGTTACTCTCTTTAAAACACAAATGAGAACATATCTATTTGTTATTTCGTGTATAAATAAACTTTTCAATTCAATTCAATTCAATGGATGGATAGATGGATGGGTGGATGGATTCCTATATACTCTACTCCCATATGAATGCACGCCATGCATTGTACGGTATGTATTAAAATGACTTTAGTTATATATACATAGAATTAAAATAGTTTAAATGCGATATAATATAAGACTGAGAGATCATTTTTAATTGTGAGCACTTTTTTTAGCAGTAAATCGTAAATGGTTATCTAAAAGCATGCATTCATCTATAATGACACACAAACATTTTACGGTATTATAAGGTTCAACAATTACATTATCAATTAAATATATAGGAAATTTATTTTGTGTTAAATTTTTTGAAATGTTAATCAGTTGCGTCTTGTCGATATTTAGTAATAAATTGTTATTGATTAGCCAGTTGCGTATAGTATTAGTGCAATTAGTGAGAGATGAGTTATCATTGTTTTTCAGTGTTAGAATCAGGTAAATTATAATATCGTCGGCAAATATGTTGAATTTAATTTGGGGAAATTTAGAAATTAATAGAGAGATGGACGTAAATAAATAATTTAAAAATAATAATGGTCCAAGTACGGAACCTTGTGGAACTCCATATTTTAGTTGGAATTCATTTGATTGTATATCATTTATCAATGTTCGATACGTTCTATTTGTAATATAAGATTTCAGTAAGTCTAGTGCCTTATCAGCTATACCTATTTCCTCTAATCTATCCAATAAAATCTCATAAGAGATAGTATCAAATGCTGCTGACATATCTAATAAAACAAGTTGAACCTTATTTCCCTTATCTATCGCATTATATATATTATCAAATTTAGATACTATTGTAGTTTCTGTACTATGATTTTTGCGATATGCACTTGTATTTATAGGATATAGTTCATTTTCTGATAAATATTTAATGATTTGTTTACTAATGACTCTTTCGAATATTTTAGATAGAAAAGGAAGTTTGGAAATAGGACGGTAGTTCATCCATCCATCTATCCATACATTCATTCATCCATCCATAAATACATCCATCCATACATCCACTAATACCAATAGTTCTAAGAGAGCATTACATATAATTCAACAACACATGTAAGGATTAATAAACAACAAAGGTATCGCTATCTTTTATAATTGATAATGGTACTACAATATATACAGCTAACATCAAATTTTATGTTAAAAATAGTATTATAATTATAGAAATATTAAAAACTAATATTTCGACTATAACTAAACCTCAAACGCAACCCCAATGCATACCATTAAATATAAAATAGTATTACTTAAAATGATAACTACAATAATATAATTAATTAAAAATATATTTTAACTCTTATGATAAATTGTTCTTACTTAGTTATATTTTGCATTTGGATTGGTATAGATTTGGATTAAGTTATGTTTTGGGGTTAATAAAATATAGAGAAATATATTAAAAGTAGTATTAAATTTCATCAATTACGTGTACTAATGAACTACATTTTTGTATTTGTATATTACGATATATAAAATTAAGTATATATGTATCTAAACGAATTCTACAAATTATATTAAGTATCGGGTATCAGACGTTCCTGGATAATTATATTTTTGTAATTCATAAATTACATCTACTACCTCTTAAACTTCTTATTACCGGGAATCACAGGGTCCAAATGAACAAGATTTTGTATATTAAAAAAATACGATATATCTAATTTATACATGTATTAAGATTGTATAAAATATTGAATGGAATAGCGGGCAACGCCGGGTCTATAGCATATATTTGGTATATATTTGTATATAATGATCAAATTGAATTTAGTAATATGATATTTATAAAGTAAATAGAATATTAATGTACATTTTAGAAATAGTAACTTTAATATTAGTACAGATATGTGATACACTCGAAAAAAATAGAGATTTATTCAATTATTCTAAATTATATTAAATTATATATATACATGTACAATGTATATAACTACAAACCAATTTATATAATTATGGTTTTTGTTAATTACTATATACTCCACTCCCATATGAATGCACGCCGTTGTATTGCACGGTATGTATTATGACATATTTATTTAAATTTATTTATAACATATGTATTTATATTTATTTATAATAACATAATTATTTATATTTGTTTAACATGTTAAATTCTATTTACATTTTGTTAATCTTTTTTTATTTAGTTATTATTATTATATTAATATTATTTATTTAATAAGCCATCTTTATATATATATATGCATTTAAACGATTAATGATGTATAATAATTTCTTTTTATTATAATAGTGATGTTACATTATAATAATCAGGTATAAATTGCAATATCAGGCAATAAATAAATAAAATTTAAAAATAATTATTCAATATTTATTCAATATAAATTTGTCTTTAATAATCTTATAATAAAACATTGAATATTTAGTATTATAGTTTGAATACATTACATACATTAAACAGAATGATTGTCGGTGTCAGACAAGAGGTCTCGGGTTGACCAGACCCATATGAGATTGACCAAATCGCGAGGAGTGACCAGCTCCTTACAATTTGTATTGACTTCTCTTGTCTGAATCGGATCAAACTTGATCAATAAGGGATAATGTATCCAAACAATACTATTCTTTGTATGTTTATCTACCATATGTGGTTCCTATTTTCAAAAACCTATAAATATATATTTATAAAAAATATGAATAATAAAGATGATATGAAATTTATCGAAATAATATATATATATATATATTCACAATTATAATTGAATATATTGAACATAAATTAATAGTCTTACTATTTAATTATCGATGCTAATATATTTATCCATAATAATAAATAACAGTTCTAGTATATACTTAAAGTTCAATAAATGCTTAATACTATCGTTAAGATTATAATGAATATATCTTTTAAATTAAATCAGTTCCTACGAATTAACAATCTACACATAATGAATGCTATATATACGTATAGACATTGTTTCAGAATAATACAGTCATTTATAATATATTGCATATTTATACTTTTAATTAACCATCGTATACATTTATGATTTACCTTTTTATAGTTTTAATATTTTAAAATGCATTACTAAAATCATCCGATTTATTTTATATATATATAGTGTAAATTAATTTAATTAATTAATAAAAAAAGTAACCTTAGTTTCAATGTTTTTATTATTTTTTTATTATGTTCAATAATAAATTCTGCGCGACTTAACTGTATTTAAAATTAGTAATATTATTAAATATAAGTCAGATGTATCTACAATAATAGGTATAGTGTTTACCGTATTAGATTCCATCTAATCCTATTCAACCATAAACGATCATTGTATCAATAGTCTAATGTATTATCTTATAGTTTTATATTTGAATTAATTACTCTAACTACAATTAAGATAAAGTAAATATATTCATTATGCATATTTAAAAAAATGTGCCTGATTTGATAGATATATACTGTATATATATTCTGCTACTTTACACATATATTATGTATATATTATATATATAATTATATGTATTTTATTCTAAATACTTTTCTTAATTAATTTTATTTCAAGAATTTATATTATCATTTTTATTGATTAGTATTTAGTATATAATATAATTATGATATTAATATTTACATATGTTAACCTCTTTTTCTTTTAAATCAAGTATCTCTTTATGTTCTGTAATTGTATCCTTTGCTTCTCTTAACTAAGAATAAAATATTCTTTTATATAAATAATATAACAATATAACAATTCAGATAGGATTTATATAATGTAGTGTTAAAATCAATATATACATTTATCTTAATTTCAAACCTTCTTATCTTTATCAGCATTTAAAGAATGCAATCTAGCTACCATTTTATTCCCCCATTCTATCTATATATATTATTTCATTATTAAACAAATTATTAACAATATTTGAATATAAAAATAATACATTTAAAGATAAATAATATAAATATATTAAAATAGAAAATTATATATCATATATCATGATACATATATGTATATATATATATATATATATATATATATATATATATATATATATGAATGCATTAAGAAGATAATAACACAAATTATGAAGTCGTGTGTTTAAGAAATAAAATTAATATGCAATGCCAATTATATATATATATAGAAATTTGTGGTAATACAAATAAATTGATTAAATAGATTATAATTACGAAAAAAATCTAAAGAATTATTACAAAACAATTTTATAAAGCAAAACATATGACTAAACTAATAATACAAGCAATCTATTTTAAAAAGTATATAAATAATTGGATATAGGATTCTTACTTATATATATATATATATATATATATATATATATTTAGGATTTTTATTTCTACTAAATAAAACAAGCAATCTATTTAAAATAAATTGAACCTGTATTTCTGTCGTTTCATCTAATCGATCTCGTTGTCTAATTATCAACTTAAAATCATTTATCTAAGATTAAAATTGAGTACCATTAAAAAATATAAATAAATTAGTTAAAATATAATTGTTAATTTAGAATACTATCGATTATATTTCAAATATTAATATATTATATTATTTTTCCATGTATATATATTTATATATTGATAATAATCATAGGTAATATAATATAAAAATTATATTTGATATATATTTATAAACCTCTTTTTCTAATGCTTCTTTTGTATGTATAAATTTATTAATGACATGTCTGTCTTCATTCATCTGATTAACAAATATTTATATATTTATTGTAAAATAAATATAAAGATAATAATTTGATTTGATTAGTTTATTCTGACACTATTACATATATAGTAATATACCGCAATAGTGATATAATTACATAATTAAGTAAATAAAAAGAATGAATAAATAAGAGAACCCGTTTGAAAATATATTTTCATGTATATTACGTAAGTTAAATATAATTATAATAACTATATTTGAACGAAACACGTTTTATGTAATTTTATTTATGCAAATTTTATTATACTAATATGTCCCAATAAGATTTTATAATAAATACTAATTATTTATTAATATAATTTTGTATTTATATATACATATTTAAACCGTTTTTTCTTTTATAAATGCCAATTTCATTTGTTTTTCAAAATTGATTACATACGTTTTTAGCTGAGAAGAAATTGAATGTGTTATAAATAACAAATATTTAGAAATGTGATAATAAAATTTCTATAATTTAGTTTTATATTAATTTACAATATTAATTTTAATTAGCTAACTGTTAACCTTATTATTTATATATAGTATTATTATATTAGTTTTTGATCAATATTAATTAGTTTATATAAAGTAGTATTGTAACTGTCTTGCATATAATAAGATCAATATTACATATTTTATAATAATTCTGATATATTCTGGTTATTCTATTTATCGCTTTAATCAAAATAAGTACAAAATATTATTAAATGAATTACGTTTAAGATTTGTTTAGATCATAACATTTAACTAAATAAATGCAACCTTTTTTTATCAAGTAATTAAACAATTTCTCATCGACTATTAAAAAATTCAATGAAAAATGATTTCCATTTACTATATAAATGCCCAGTACATTTATCATTTAAAATATGTGTAATAATAAAATAAATATTATTTGATGAAATCATCCTAATATTTATGATATTTATATAAATAACTATTACATATCAATCATATATATTAAAATTATAAATAAATACATAATATAATTAAATATTTTAATTTTATACTTATAATATATGTATTAACGTTATTTTCGCTAATAGCCAATGCAGATGTAATTGTCTCCATCTGCTCTTTTGTTGATAAAAGCTATATATAATGTAATGTAAAATTAGTTTTATTTGATATAAATAAAGTATGAAAATGCAACCATATTGTTATTTAGCTATATATATATTCTTTATATAAGTTTTATTTTACTACCTTAATCTCTAAATTGTTATTTTCACAATTCAGATCTTTAATTGTATAATTTGCTGATTGTAACTACAAAGTATACATATATTTCAATATATATAAATATATATATAGGTAATAATAATATAATTTAAATAATAATTACATTTTAAAACACATTTTAATTTATCTAATGACATTAATATATATTATAATAATACCAATGATTTGAAATTTGACTTATTGAAAACCTTAATTTCTAAATTGCTATTTTCACAATTCAAATCTTCAATTTTAAAGTTTGCTGATTGTAACTACAAAATATAAATATATTTCAATATATATATATATATATATATATATATATATATTGATATATATATATATATATATATATATATATATATATATATTGAAATATATTTATATTTTGTAGTTACAATCAGCAAACTTTAAAATTGAAGATTTGAATTGTGAAAATAGCAATTTAGAGATTAAGATATATATATATATATATATATATATATATATATATATATATATATATATATATATATATCTATATATATATATTGAAATATATTTATATTTTGTAGTTACAATCAGAAAATTATAAAAATAAAGATCTGAATATTAAAATTATATTATTATTATCTATATATATATATATAAGTAATAATAATATAATTTTAATAATAGTTACATTTTATACATATTTATCTGATGACATTAATATATATCCTAATCCAGTTGATATAGATTATAATAATACAAATGATTTTAACTTATTGAATATTATTCATTAATTAAATTAGATAATGTAGAATTAATAATTTAATGTAGAAGTTGATGAAATAGCAAAATCAAAAGTATAATTTTAGTTGAGTAGAGATAATCACATTTAGTTTAGTGTTATAAAATCGATCAATTATGTAAATAAAGAGTGGTAACCATCAGATAATCCATAATTATAATTAAAATCACGTAGAATAAAATAATAAGGTTATTTTTTATTTATCTCTTATAAATATATATATATATAAATGTCAATATATTGTGTTTTTATTACTACACTATTAAAATCATAGAAACAATATATTTACAGTAATATTTAGAGTCTCATTATTAAAGTATAATATTTTAATATAATAATAATAATATATATAGTAACTTTATTTTCGATATTTGCGAAGTTTGATGTACTTATTTTGATCTGCTCTTTTGCTGATAAAAGCTATAATAAATATATATTTCAATATATATATATATTTCAATATATATATATATATATATATATATATATATATATATATATATATTTCAATATATAGTGTTGTTATTAATATTATTAAATTAATAAAATCATAAAATCAATATATTTACAGTAGTATTTAGTATCTCATTATTAAATCATAATATTTCAATAGTATATAAAGTAGATCATATAGAACATTTATAGAATGCACTACTAATTATTGATAATATTACATATTCAAATATCAATAAGTAAAGTTTTTAATATTTTGGAAATTAACGTTAATTATTTACCCAGCTAGTTTAATAATGAGAACATATAAATATAATTGTAATAAACTAGAAAAGTAAAAAAAAATCAATAATTTAGCTAATTTAAAATATATATAAGTAATATTTGATAAAATATGTTTTTAAACTTAAATTTATACATGTACTATATAATATTTAGTATATATTTATAAATTAGTATACAATTATTTAACATTTTTATTATTATAATACATTTACATTACATTTTAAATATTGCATTTTAAATTCATAACCATTAATGTATAAAATAATATAATATATTACTAAATAATACATTATCTAAGATAAATAAATATGTATCATTATATTAGATTAAATTTATGTGTAACTATATATTATATTATTAACATTAAATTATTTACATTAAATAATTAAATATTTTAATTTCTTACTTATAATAAATATATATGTATATATATATATATATATATATATATATATATATATATAGTAACATTATTTTCTATATTGGCGAAGTTTAATTTTATTTTTTTTAAATGTTCTTCTGTTGATAATAGCTATAAAAAGTGTAATATATGATTAGTTTTATTTTATAAAAATAAAATATGAAAACATATTTTATTTAGAAATATTTATATTTTATTTCACTACCTTAATCTCTAAATTTCTATTTTCACACTGAATATCTTTAATTATATCTGTTGCTGATTGTAACTACAAAATATACATTTATTTCATTATATATTAGTAATAGAAATATAATTTAAAATAATAGATACATTTCGTAATCAGATTTTAATTTATCTGATGACAGTAATATTTTTATAATCCAGTTGATCAAATTTATAATAATATTATTAATGATTTGAAATGTTGCTTATTTTTAATTTGATTATTAGATACAATTTAATTTGTGCCTTAAACGCAACTTTTTTTAAATTATTTATTTTTGATATCATATAATGTTGATTCTTACTTTGATATAAATTATAAATCATTATTTATAATCATAAATAATTATTTAATAGAAATGAATATGAATTAATTTTAATAGATATATTTTTATACGATTTTTTAATATATATATTAGTAGTTTCCCTATCAATATATAAGTACCGATGTAATAATAATATTAATTAATTAACAATATAATTTAGAATAATTGAATAAATCTCTATTTTTTACGAGTGTATCACATATCTGTACTAATATTAAAGTTAATATTTCTCAAATGTACATCAATATTCTATTTAGTTTATAAACAGCATATTACTATATTCAATTTGATCATTATATACAAATGTATACACATTATTATTTAAAATTACTTATTAATCTAATAGAAAATATTTTAGAAATCAAAATCAGATTAAAAATCGAATTATCTTCATAAATATAACTTACCTCCTTCTCTATTTTATAATAAAGTTCCTTGTAATTAACTGTTAAATGTGAGTAAGTAATGGAGTAAGTGAGTGAGTGGGTGGGTGGGTGAGTGAGTGAGCGAGTGAGTGAATGAGTGAGTGAGTGAGTGAGTGAGTGAGTGAGTGAGTGAGTGAGCGAGTGAGTGAGTGAGTGAGTGAGTGAGTGAGTGAGTGAGTGAGTGAGTGAGTGAGTGAGTGAGTGAGTGAGTAAGTGAGTGAGTTAGTGAGTGTGTGTGTGTGTGTGTGTGTTTGTTTATTCACGAAAATCCAATTTTTACATTGTTCGAAGGTGAGTGTAAGTATTATTAATGAAATATAACACAATTAATATAGTAAATACGTTTTTCAAAATAAACAAAATCGAGGTAATAATTGTGGTAAGTGAGTGAGTGAGTGAGTTAGTGAGTGTGTGTGTGTATGTTTATTCACGAAAATCCAATTTTTACATTGTTCGAAGGTGAGTGTAAGTATTATTAACGAAATATAACACAATTAATATAGTAAATACGTTTTTCAAAATAAATAAAATCGAGGTAATAATTGTGGTAATATGTGTAAGAAAGTCACGTGAGAGGGAATTACATGTGAGGGAAGTGTGCAATGCACATTATACATATGGGAAAACTGTATAGGGGATAGTATATAGAGAAAAATAAGTCAGATATAAATGTACGTGTAATAGAGGTAAAGTATGGTAGTGAGGTTGAAAAGAAGTAAGTAGTAAAAGTGGAAAAGTAATATAGGCTGTAGAAAATAAAGTAGTTGAGTATTGGTTTTTGAGTAATAGGTATTGTATTAGGTAAAAGTACAGTGTAAATCAATTTGATAATTCAGTAGCAGTAGGAATATTATAAGGGTGTGTCAGGTTATATCAGTCTAGACCAAGTAAGTATTTGTGAAGTTTGCTTTTAAAAGTATTTGTATTATTTTCATTGGTAACAGTTATGGGTAGTTTATTCCAAAGTTGTGGAAAATTGTTTGTTATGTCTTGTTTAAGCAGTTTTTTATTGGATTACCTTAGATTGCTTTTCAGTTTTAGTTTAATTGAGTCGCTCATATATTTAGGGATATCAGTTTTCAGTGCTGTATGTATTATTGTAAGAATTTTGTATATGGATCTGTGTTTAAAGGTTAGAAATTTAAGTTTTTTTCTGTATAATGTGATGTGTGTTCGTTTAGGGAGTTTGTAAATAAGTCTGCAAGTGTGGTTAATAATTTTGTTTAGTCGTTTTTCTTGTATTTTAGGTATATTAATTAAAAGTGAGTTGCAGTAGTCAAGTTTAGATAGAATTTAGGCAGATGTGAGTATTTTGAGTGATGTCTGGTTGAGAAGGTGTTTAATTTGTTTTATTTTAAATATTTTATAGTTACATTGCTTAGTTATTAATGAAATATGTTTGTCGAAGGTTAAGTCAGATTCTAATATTACACCTAAAGTAGTTATAGTTGTCTTAATGGGTATATCTTTATTTGCAATTTTAATATGTGTGATGGGTGGTGGCGTATGACTTTTACTATGGAATATGATGCATTCAGTTTTCTGTAAATTAAGTTTCAAGTAATTATAATTAAAGTAATTTTCTAATTTCGTCGTTATGCTATTGATTTCTTTTAGTGTATTCGGTAATTCATTAAAGGTTGTGGAAGTGTAAATTTGTGTATCGTCAGCGTACATGTGGTATTTAGTATTATAGCAGTTCATAATTAAGTCGATATCGGATATATATATATATTAAATAAAAGTGGACCCAAGACACTACCTTGAGGTACTCCGATTTGAGAGCAGTTAAAATTTGTACTCAGTTTATCAGATTTGATATTGAAGGTTCTTCCGGTTAAATATGATTTTATTAGTTGTATTATTGTGTTATGTATTCCAATTGATTGTAATTTAGCGAATAATATGTTGTGGTTTATAGTATCAAAAGCGGCAGTTAAATATAGTAATATAAGAATTACAAAACGATTGTTTTTTATGTTATGAGAAATGTAATTTGTAAGATTTAGTAATAGTGTTTCAGTGTTATGGCAAGGTTGTGAGTGAGTGAGTGAGTGAGTGAGTGAGTGAGTAAGTGAGTGAATGAGTGAGTGGGTGAGTGAGTGAGTGAGTGATTAAGTGAGTGAGTGAGTGAGTGAGTGAGTGAGTGAGTGAGTGAGTGAGTGAGTGAGTGAGTGAGTGAGTGAGTGAGTGAGTGAGTGAGTGTGTGTGTGTGTATATGTTTATTCACGAAAATCCAATTTTTACATTGTTCGAAGGTGAGTGAGTGAGTGAGTGAGTGAGTGAGTGAGTTAGTTATAATATTATCTAACCTTTCCTGATAGTGGAATTCAGTATCGATGTAGTTAAGTTAGTCAATGACTTTTTAATATGTAATTTTTTCATTTTGAATTAATAAAAAGACTATTTATATTTAATTCAATTATAATAATAAACAAATAAACTGTTATCATAAAAGTATCATAAATTTAGAATTTAATATTAATTTAATTTTTAAATATTTATTATTTATTTACGTTTTAAATTTATTGTTAAAGAATCAACAAAAATATACAAAGCATTTTCAACTATTTAATGTATAGTTAAATTGAAACTGCCATTCTGTTAAACTAGCTAAAATAATTTCTCATTTAATTCATTAAATTATATTTTTAGTTTTGTATTACAAAACTAAAATATATTAATTATATAAAATTAACTTTAATGATTGTTAAATTTAGTCAGCAGTATAGTTATTTTCTAATTAAGCTAACAGTTATTAATATCGAAATTAATAAATATATATACATATTTAATAGTATATATTCATATATCGGGTAAAATAATAGACGTTTCCCGTATCACGGATATTACATTATTTTTATGATGAGTAGTATTTATACTGAGTGATATTAACTATTATACTATCCATATCGTAATACTAAATGTTATGAAATTAATATATTAGTGGATGTATTGTTGCATTAATGTATGGATGGATGGATGGATAGATGGATGGATGGATGGATGGCTAGAAATGAGAAATTATTCAGCGTATAGAATACTATGTTTAACTTATACTGCCCTAAACGCTAAATAGCCGCGCTACCTTTATGATATTATTAAACAAAAGGAAAATACCCGCCGATTAAGATCTAGTCACAGTTTGCTACTATCAAATCAAAAATGTAATCTTGATACCTATGGTAAAAGAAGATTTAGTATTTCAGAGCCAATTTTATGGAACAACCTTCCTCTACATTTGCGAAGATGTAATTCCATAAAAACATTTAAGAATGCAGTATAAAATTATTTAATATGCTTAACATGAGCTCTTGGATTGATTTTGTGCTCTGCATCTGCGCGGATGTTCTATGACTACTCCGATCACATATGTATCTGCCCGAATGTCAGAGTCCTCTATCTGATTCTATCTGATTTTATTTTATCATTTAATTCACTTATGATATTATGTTACTCTCTTTAAAACACAAATGAGAACATATCTATTTGTAATTTCGTGTATAAATAAACTTTTCAATTCAATTCAATTCAATGGATGGATAGATGGATGGGTGGATGGATTACTATATACTCTACTCCCATATGAATGCACGCCATGCATTGTACGGTATGTATTAAAATGACTTTAGTTATATATACATAGAATTAAAATAGTTTAAATGCGATATAATATAAGACTGAGAGATCATTTTTAATTATGAAATGACATTAATTTTTTTAATTTTTTTGACCTTACTAAATAATAAAATGCTTTTTTTAGCAGTAAATCGTAAATGGTTATCTAAAAGCATGCATTCGTCTATAATGACACACACACATTTTACGGTATTATAAGGTTCAACAATTACATTATCAATTACATATATAGGAAATTTATTTTGTGTTAAATTTTTTGAAATGTTAATCAGTTGCGTCTTGTCGATATTTAGTAGTAAATTGTTATTGATTAGCCAGTTGCGTATAGTATTAGTGCAATTAGTGAGAGATGAGTTATCATTGTTTTTCAGTGTTAGAATCAGGTAAATTATAATATCATCGGCAAATATGTTGAATTTAATTTGGGGGAATTTAGAAATTAATAGAGATAATGGACGTAAATAAATTTAAAATAATAATGGTCCAAGTACGGAACCCTGTGGAACTCCATATTTTAGTTGGAATTCGTCTGATTGTATATCATTTATCAATGTTCGATACGTTCTATTTGTAATATAAGATTTCAGTAAGTCTAGTGCTTTATCAGCTATACCTATTTCCTCTAATCTATCCAATAAAATCTCATAAGAGATAGTATCAAATGCTGCTGACATATCTAATAACATAAGTTGAACCTTATTTCCCTTATCTATCGCATTATAAATATTTTCAAATATAGATACTATTGTAGTTTCTGTACTATAATTTTTGCGATATGCACTTTGATTTATAGGATATAGTTCATTTTCTGATAAACATTTAATGATTTGTTTACTAATGACTCTTTCGAATATTTTAGATAGAAAAGGAAGTTTGGAAATAGGATGGTAGTTCATCCATCCATCAATCCATACATTCATCCATCCATCCATAAATACATCCATCCATACATCCACTAATACCTATAGTTCTAAGAGAGCATTACATATAATTCAACAACACATGTAAGGATTAATAAACAACAAAGGTATCGCCATCTTTTATAATTGATAATGGTACTACAATATATACAGCTAACATCAAATTTTATGTTAAAAATAGTATTAAAATTATAGAAATATTGAAAAATAATATTTCGACTATAACTAAACCTCAAACGCAACCCCAATGCATACCATTAAATATAAAATAGTATTACTTAAAATGATAACTACAATAATATAATTAATTAAAAATATATCTATAACTCTTATGATAAATTGTTCTGACTTAGTTATATTTTGCATTTGGATTGGTATAGATTTGGATTAAGTTATGTTTTGGGGTTAATAAAATATAGAGAAATATATTAAAAGTAGTATTAAATTTCATCAATTACGTGTACTAATGAACTACATTTTTGTATTTGTATATTACGATATATAAAATTAAGTATATATGTATCTAAACGAATTCTACAAATTGTATTAAGTATCGGGTATCAGACGTTCCTGGATAATTATATTTTTGTAATTCATAAATTACCTCTACTACCTCTTAAACTTCTTATTACCGGGAATCACTGGGTCCAAATGAACAAGATTTTGTATATTAAAAAAATACGATATATCTAATTTATACATGTATTAAGATTGTATAAAATATTGAATGGAATAGCGGGCAACGCCGGGTCTATAGCATATATTTGGTATATATTTGTATATAATGATCAAATTGAATATAGTAATATGATGTTTATAAAGTAAATAGAATATTAATGTACATTTGAGAAATAGTAACTTTAATATTAGTACAGATATGTGATACACTCGAAAAAAATAGAGGTTTATTCAATTATTCTAAATTATATTAAATTATATATATACATGTACAATGTATATAACTACAAAGTAATGTATATAATTATGGTTCTTGTTAATTACTATATACTCCACTCCCATATATTGCACGGTATGTATTATGACATATTTATTTAAATTTATTTATAACATATGTATTTATATTTATTTATAATAACATAATTATTTATATTTGTTTAACATGTTAAATTCTATTTACATTTTTTTTTATTTAGTTATTATTATTATATTAATATTATTTAATAAGCCATCTTTATATATGTATATGCATTTAAACGATTAATGATGTATAATAATCTTTTGTTATTATAATAGTGATGTTAAATTATAATAATCAGGTATAAATTGCAAAATCAGGCGATAAATAAATAAAATTTAAAAATAATTATTCAATATTTATTCAATATAAAGTTGTCTTTAATAATCTTATAATAAAACATTGAATATTTAGTATTATAGTTTGAATACATTACATACATTAAACATAATGATTGTCGGTGTCAGACAAGAGGTTTCGGGTTGACCAGACCCATATGAGATTGACCAAATCGCGAGGAGTGACCAGCTCCTTACAATTTGCATTGACTTCTCTTGTCTGAATCGGATCAAACTTGATCAATAAGGGATAATGTATCCAAACAATACTATTCTTTGTATGTTTATCTACCATATGTGGTTCCTATTTTTAAAAACCTATAAATATATATTTATAAAAAATATGAATAATAAAGATGATATAAATTTATCGAAATAATATATATATATATATATATATATATATATATATATTCACAATTATAATTGAATTTATTGAATATAAATTAATAGTCCTACTATTTAATTATCGATACTAATATATTTATCCATAATAATAAATAACAGTTCTAGTATATACTCAAAGTTCAATAAATGCTTAATACTATCGTTAAGATTATAATGAATATATCTTTTAAAATAAATCAGTTCCTACGAATTAACAATCTATACATAATGAATGCTATATATACGTATAGACATTGTTTCAGAATAATACAGTCATTTATAATATATTGCATATTTATACTTTTAATTAACCATCGTATACATTTATGATTTATCTTTTTATAGTTCTAATATTTTAAAATACATTACTAAAATTATCCGATTGATTTTATATATATATAGTGTAAATTAATTTAATTAATTAATAAAAAAGTAACCTTAGTTTCAATGTTTTCATTATTTTTTTATTATGTTCAATAATAAATTCTGCGCGACTTAACTGTATTTAAAATTAGTAATATTATTAAATATAAGTCAGATGTATCTATAATAATTGGTATTGTGTTTAACGTATTAGATTCCATCTAATCCTATTCAATCATAAACGATCATTGTATCAATAGTCTAATGTATTATCTTATAGTTTTATATTTGATTTAATTACTCTAACTACAATTAAGATAAAGTAAATATATTCATTATGCATATTTAAAAAAATGTGCCTCATTTGATAGATATATACTGTATATATATTCTGCTACTTTACTCATATATTATGTATATATTATATATATAATGATATGTATTTTATTCTAAATAATTTTCCTAATTAATTTTATTTCAAGAATTTATATTATCATTTTTATTGATTAGTATTTAGTATATAATATAATTATGATATTAATATTTACATATGTTAACCTCTTTTTCTTTTAAATCAAGTATCTCTTTATGTTCTGTAATTGTATCCTTTGCTTCTCTTAACTAAGAATAAAATATTCTTTTATATAAATAATATAACAATATAACAATAAAAAATATAACAATTCAGATATGATTTATATAATGTAGTGTTAAAATCAATATATACATTTATCTTAATTTCAAACCTTCTTATCTTTATCAGCATTTAAAGAATGCAATCTGGCTACCATTTTATTCGCCCATTCTATCTATATATATTATTTCATTATTAAACAAATTATTAACAATATTTGAATACAAAAATAATACATTTAAAGATAAATAATATGAATATATTAAAGTAGAAAATTATATATCATATATCATGATACATATATATATGAATGCATTAAGAAGATAATAACACAAATTATGAAGTCGTGTGTTTAAGAAATAAAATTAATATGCAATGCCAATTATATTTGTATAGAAATTTGTGGTAATACAAGTAAATTGATTAAATAGATTATAATTACGAAAAAAATCTAAAGAATTATACAAAACAATTTTATAAAGCAAAACATATGACTAAACTAATAATACAAGCAATCTATTTTAAAAAGTATATAAATAATTGGATATAGGATGCTTACTTATATATATATATATATATATATATATATAGGGTTTTTATTTCTACTAAATAAAGCAAGCAATCTATTTAAAATAAATTGAACCTGTATTTCTGTCGTTTCATCTAATCGATCTCGTTGTCTAATTATCAACTTAAAATCATTTATCTAAGATTAAAATTGAGTACCATTAGAAAATATAAATAAATTAGTTAAAATATAATTGTTAATTTAGAATACTATCGATTATATTTCAAATATTAATATATTATATTATTTTTCCATGTATATATATTTATATATTGATAATAATCATAGGTAATATAATATAAAAATTATATTTGATATATATTTATAAACCTCTTTTTCTAATGCTTCTTTTGTATGTATAAATTTATTAATGACATGTCTGTCTTCATTCATCTGATTAACAAATATTGATATATTTATTGTAAAATAAATATAAAGATCATAATATGATTTGATTAGTTTATTCTGACACTATTACATATATAGTAATATACCGCAATAGTGATATAATTACATAATTAGATAAATAAAAAAAATGAATAAATAAGAGAACCCGTTTGAAAATATATTTTCATGTATATTACGTAAGTTAAATATAATTATAATAACAATATTTGAACGAAACACGTTTTATGTAATTTTATTTATGCAAATTTTATTATACTAATATGTCCCAATGAGATTTTATAATAAATACTAATTATTTATTAATATAATTTTGTATTTATATATACATATTTAAACCGTTTTTTCTTTTATAAATGCCAATTTCATTTGTTTTTCAAAATTGATTACATACGTTTTTAGCTGAGAAGAAATTGAATGTGTTATAAATAACAAATATTTAGAAATGTGATAATAAAATTTCTATAATTTAGTTTTATATTAATTTACAATAATACTTTTAATTAGCTAACTGTTAACCTTATTATTTATATATAGTATTATTATATTAGTTTTTGATCAATATTAATTAGTTTATATAAAGTAGTATTGTAACTGTCTTGCATATAATAAGATCAATATTACATATTTTATAATAATTCTGATATATTCTGGTTATTCTATTTATCGCTTTAATCAAAATAAGTACAAAATATTATTAAATGAATTACGTTTAAGATTGGTTTAGATCATAACATTTAACTAAATAAATGCGACCTTTTTTTATCAAGTAATTAAACAATTTCTCATCGACTATTAAAAAATTTAATGAAAAATGATTTCCATTTAATATATAAATGCCAAGTACATTTAAAATAATGTGTAATAATAAAATAAATATTATTTGATGAAATCATCCTAATATTTATGATATTTATATAAATAACTATTACATATCAATCATATATATTAAAATTATAAATAAATACATAATATAATTAAATATTTTAATTTTATACTTATAATATATGTAGTAACGTTATTTTCGCTAATAGCCAATGCAGATGTAATTGTCTCCATCTGCTCTTTTGTTGATAAAAGCTACATATAATGTAATGTAAAATTAGTTTTATTTGATATAAATAAAGTATGAAAATGCAACCTTATTGTTATTTAGCTATATATATATTCTTTATATAAGTTTTATTTTACTACCTTAATCTCTAAATTGTTATTTTCACAATTCAGATCTTTAATTGTATAATTTGATGATTGTAACTACAAAGTATACATATATTTCAATATATATAAATATATATATAGGTAATAATAATATAATTTAAATAATAATTACATTTCTAAAACACATTTTAATTTATCTAATGACATTAATATATATTATAATAATACCAATGATTTGAAATTTGACTTATTGAAAACCTTAATCTCTAAATTACTATTTTCACAATTCAAATCTTCAATTTTAAAGTTTGCTGATTGTAACTACAAAATATAAATATATTTCAATATATATATATATATATATATATTTATATATATACATATATATATATATATATATATATGTATATATATAAGTAATAATAATATAATTTTAATAATAGTTACATTTTATACAGATTTATCTGATGACATTAACATATATTCTAATCCAGTTAATATAGATTATAATAATACAAATGATTTTAACTTATTGAATATTATTCATTAATTAAATTAGATAATGTAGAATTAATAATTTAATGTAGAAGTTGATGAAATAGCAAAATCAAAAGTATTATTTTAGTTGAGTAGAGATAATCACATTTAGTTTAGTGTTATAAAATCGATCAATTATGTAAATAATGGTGGTAACCATCAGATAATCCATAATTATAATTAAAATCACGTAGAATAAAATAATAAGGTTATTTTTTATTTATCTCTTATATATATATATATATATATATATATAAATGTCAATATATTGTGTTTTTATTACTACACTATTAAAATCATAGAAACAATATGTTTACAGTAATATTTAGAGTCTCATTATTAAAGTATAATATTTTAATATAATAATAATAATATATATTTAGTAACATTATTTTCGATATTTTCGAAGTTTGATGTACTTATTTTGATCTGCTCTTTTGCTGATAAAAGCTACATATAAATATATATTTTAATATATATATATATATATATATATATATATTTCAATATATAGTGTTGTTATTAATATTATTAAATTAATAAAATCATAAAATCAATATATTTACAGTAGTATTTAGTATCTCATTATTAAATCATAATATTTCAATAGTATATAAAGTAGATCATATAGAACATTTATAGAATGCACTACTAATTATTGATAATATTACATATTCAAATATAAATAAGTAAAGTTTTTAATATTTTGTAAATTAACGTTAATTATTTACCCAGCTAGTTTAATAATGAGAACATATAAATATAATTGTAATAAACTAGAAAAGTAAAAAAAAATCAATACTTTAGCTAATTTAAAATATATATAAGTAATATTTGATAAAATATGTTTTTAAACTTAAATTTATACATGTACTATATAATATTTAGTATATATTTATAAATTAGTATACAATTATTTAACATTTTTATTATTATAATACATTTACATTACATTTTAAATATTGCATTTTAAATTCATAACCATTAATGTATAATATAATATAATATATTACTAAATAATACATTATCTAAGATAAATAAATATGTATCATTATATTAGATTAAATTTATGTGTAACTATATATTATATTATTAGTTAGTAATTTTTTAAAACATGAAAAACGAGAAATACGAGTATTCTGATGAATATTGGAACAATTTCTGTACAATTATGTACATTTGTACTCTTGAATATTATGTAATAATAAAATTAATATTATTTTATACTAATTACCCTATGTATTATTGATATATATATAAGTAACTATTACATGCGAATCATATATATTTAAATTGTAACATTAAATTATTTACATTAAATAATTAAATATTTTAATTTCTTACTTATAATATATATATATATATATATATATATATATATATATATATATATATATATATATATATATATATATAGTAACATTATTTTCTATATTGGCGAAGTTTAATGTTATTTTTTTTAATTTTTCTTCTGTTGATAATAACTATAAAAAGTGTAATATATGATTAGTTTTATTTTATAAAAATAAAATATGAAAACATATTTTTATTTAGAAATATTTATATTTTATTTCACTACCTTAATCTCTAAATTTCTATTTTCACACTGAATATCTTTAATTATATCTGTTGCTGATTGTAACTACAAAATATACATTTATTTCATTATATATTAGTAATAGAAATATAATTTAAAATAATAGATACATTTCGTAATCAGATTTTAATTTATCTGATGACAGTAATATTTTTATAATCCAGTTGATCTAATTTATAATAATATTATTAATGATTTGAAATGTTGCTTATTTTTAATTTGATTATTAGATACAATTTAATTTGTTCCTTAAAAGCAACTTTTTTTAAATTATTTATTTTTGATATCATATAATTTTGATTCTTACTTTGACATACATTATAAATCATTATTTATAATCATAAATAATTATTTAATAGAAATGAATATAAATTAATTTTAATAGATATATTTTTATACGATTTTTTGAATATATATTAGTAGTTTCCCTATCAATATATAAGTACCGATGTAATAATAATATTAATTAATTAACAATATAATTTAGAATAATTGAATAAATCTCTATTTTTTACGAGTGTATCACATATCTGTACTAATATTAAAGTTACTATTTCTCAAATGTACATCAATATTCTATTTAGTTTATAAACATCATATTATTATATTCAATTTGATCATTATATACAAATGTATACACATTATTATTTAAAATGACTTATTAATCTAATAGAAAATACTTTTAGAAATCAAAATCAGATTAAAAATCGAATTATTTTCATAAATATAACTTACCTCCTTCTCTATTTTATAATAAAGTTCCTTGTAATTAACTGTTAAATGTGAGTAAGTAATTGAGTAAGTGAGTGAGTGGGTGGGTGAGTGAGTGAGTGAGTGAGTGAATGAGTGAGTGAGTGAGTGAGTGATTGAGTTAGTGAGTGAGTGAGTGAGTGAGTGAGTGAGTGAGTGAGTGAGTGAGTGAGTGAGTGAGTGAGTGAGTGACTGAGTGAGTGAGTGAGTGAGTGAGTGAGTGAGTGAGTGAGTGAGTGAGTGAGTGAGTGAGTGAGTGAGTGAGTGAGTGAGTGAGTGAGTGAGTGAGTGAGTGAGTGAGTGAGTGAGTGAGTGAGTGATTGAGTGATTGAGTGAGTGAGTGAGTGAGTGAGTGAGTAAGTAAGTGAGTGAGTTAGTGAGTGTGTGTGTGTGTATGTTTATTCACGAAAATCCAATTTTTACATTGTTCGAAGGTGAGTGTAAGTATTATTAACGAAATATAACACAATTAATATAGTAAATACGTTTTTCAAAATAAATAAAATCGAGGTAATAATTGTGGTAATATGTGTAAGAAAGTCACGTGAGAGGGAATTACATGAGAGGGAAGTGTGCAATGCACATTATACATATGGGAAAACTGTATAGGGGATAGTATATAGAGAAAAATAAGTCAGATATAAATGTACGTGTAATAGAGGTAAAGTATGGTAGTGAGGTTGAAAAAAAGTAAGTAGTAAAAGTGGAAAAGTAATATAGGCTGTAGAAAATAAAGTAGTTGAGTATTGGTTTTTGAGTAATAGGTATTGTATTAGGTAAAAGTACAGTGTAAATCAATTTGATAATTCAGTAGCAGTAGGAATATTATAAGGGTGTGTCAGGTTATATCAGTCTAGACCAAGTAAGTATTTGTGAAGTTTGCTTTTAAAAGTATTTGTATTATTTTCATTGGTAACAGTTATGGGTAGTTTATTCCAAAGTTGTGGAAAATTGTTTGTTATGTCTTGTTTAAGCAGTTTTTTATTGGATTACCTTAGATTGCTTTTCAGTTTTAGTTTAATTGAGTCGCTCATATATTTAGGGATATCAGTTTTCAGTGCTGTATGTATTATTGTTAGAATTTTGTATATGGATCTGTGTTTAAAGGTTAGAAATTTAAGTTTTTTTCTGTATAATGTGATGTGTGTTCGTTTAGGGAGTTTGTAAATAAGTCTGCAAGTGTGGTTAATAATTTTGTTTAGTCGTTTTTCTTGTATTTTAGGTATATTAATTAAAAGTGAGTTGCAGTAGTCAAGTTTAGATAGAATGTAGGCAGATGTGAGTTTTTTTAGTGATGTCTGGTTGAGAAGGTGTTTAATTTGTTTTATTTTAAATATTTTATAGTTACATTGCTTAGTTATTAATGAAATATGTTTGTCGAAGGTTAAGTCAGATTCTAATATTACACCTAAAGTAGTTATAGTTGTCTTAATGGGTATATCTTTATTTGTAATTTTAATATGTGTGATGGGTAGTGGCATATGACTTTTACTATGGAATATGATGCATTCAGTTTTCTGTAAATTAAATTTCAAGTAATTATAATTAAAGTAATTTTCTAATTTCGTCGTTATGCTATTTATTTCTTTTAGTGTATTCGGTAATTCATTAAAGGTTGTGGAAGTGTAAATTTGTGTGTCGTCAGCGTACATGTGGTATTTAGTATTATAGCAGTTCATAATTAAGTCGATATCGGATATATATATATATTAAATAAAAGTGGACCCAAGACACTACCTTGAGGTACTCCGATTTGAGAGCAGTTAAAATTTGTACTCAGTTTATCAGATTTGATATTGAAGGTTCTTCCGGTTAAATATGATTTTATTAGTTGTATTATTGTGTTATGTATTCCAATTGATTGTAATTTAGCGAATAATATGTTGTGGTTTATAGTATCAAAAGCGGCAGTTAAATATAGTAATATAAGAATTACAAAACGATTGTTTTTTATGTTATGAGAAATGTAATTTGTAAGATTTAGTAATAGTGTTTCAGTGTTATGGCAAGGTTGTGAGTGAGTGAGTGAGTGAGTGAGTGAGTGAGTAAGTGAGTGAATGAGTGAGTGGGTGAGTGAGTGAGTGATTGAGTGAGTGAGTGAGTGAGTGAGTGAGTGAGTGAGTGAGTGAGTGAGTGAGTGAGTGAGTGAGTGAGTGAGTGAGTGAGTGAGTGAGTGAGTGAGTGAGTGAGTGAGTGAGTGAGTGAGTGAGTGAGTGAGTGATTGAGTGATTGAGTGAGTGAGTGAGTGAGTGAGTGAGTAAGTAAGTGAGTGAGTTAGTGAGTGTGTGTGTGTGTATGTTTATTCACGAAAATCCAATTTTTACATTGTTCGAAGGTGAGTGTAAGTATTATTAACGAAATATAACACAATTAATATAGTAAATACGTTTTTCAAAATAAATAAAATCGAGGTAATAATTGTGGTAATATGTGTAAGAAAGTCACGTGAGAGGGAATTACATGTGAGGGAAGTGTGCAATGCACATTATACATATGGGAAAACTGTATAGGGGATAGTATATAGAGAAAAATAAGTCAGATATAAATGTACGTGTAATAGAGGTAAAGTATGGTAGTGAGGTTGAAAAAAAGTAAGTAGTAAAAGTGGAAAAGTAATATAGGCTGTAGAAAATAAAGTAGTTGAGTATTGGTTTTTGAGTAATAGGTATTGTATTAGGTAAAAGTACAGTGTAAATCAATTTGATAATTCAGTAGCAGTAGGAATATTATAAGGGTGTGTCAGGTTATATCAGTCTAGACCAAGTAAGTATTTGTGAAGTTTGCTTTTAAAAGTATTTGTATTATTTTCATTGGTAACAGTTATGGGTAGTTTATTCCAAAGTTGTGGAAAATTGTTTGTTATGTCTTGTTTAAGCAGTTTTTTATTGGATTACCTTAGATTGCTTTTCAGTTTTAGTTTAATTGAGTCGCTCATATATTTAGGGATATCAGTTTTCAGTGCTGTATGTATTATTGTTAGAATTTTGTATATGGATCTGTGTTTAAAGGTTAGAAATTTAAGTTTTTTTCTGTATAATGTGATGTGTGTTCGTTTAGGGAGTTTGTAAATAAGTCTGCAAGTGTGGTTAATAATTTTGTTTAGTCGTTTTTCTTGTATTTTAGGTATATTAATTAAAAGTGAGTTGCAGTAGTCAAGTTTAGATAGAATGTAGGCAGATGTGAGTTTTTTTAGTGATGTCTGGTTGAGAAGGTGTTTAATTTGTTTTATTTTAAATATTTTATAGTTACATTGCTTAGTTATTAATGAAATATGTTTGTCGAAGGTTAAGTCAGATTCTAATATTACACCTAAAGTAGTTATAGTTGTCTTAATGGGTATATCTTTATTTGTAATTTTAATATGTGTGATGGGTAGTGGCATATGACTTTTACTATGGAATATGATGCATTCAGTTTTCTGTAAATTAAATTTCAAGTAATTATAATTAAAGTAATTTTCTAATTTCGTCGTTATGCTATTTATTTCTTTTAGTGTATTCGGTAATTCATTAAAGGTTGTGGAAGTGTAAATTTGTGTGTCGTCAGCGTACATGTGGTATTTAGTATTATAGCAGTTCATAATTAAGTCGATATCGGATATATATATATATTAAATAAAAGTGGACCCAAGACACTACCTTGAGGTACTCCGATTTGAGAGCAGTTAAAATTTGTACTCAGTTTATCAGATTTGATATTGAAGGTTCTTCCGGTTAAATATGATTTTATTAGTTGTATTATTGTGTTATGTATTCCAATTGATTGTAATTTAGCGAATAATATGTTGTGGTTTATAGTATCAAAAGCGGCAGTTAAATATAGTAATATAAGAATTACAAAACGATTGTTTTTTATGTTATGAGAAATGTAATTTGTAAGATTTAGTAATAGTGTTTCAGTGTTATGGCAAGGTTGTGAGTGAGTGAGTGAGTGAGTGAGTGAGTGAGTAAGTGAGTGAATGAGTGAGTGGGTGAGTGAGTGAGTGAGTGATTGAGTGAGTGAGTGAGTGAGTGAGTGAGTGAGTGAGTGAGTGAGTGAGTGAGTGAGTGAGTGAGTGAGTGAGTGAGTGAGTGAGTGAGTGAGTGAGTGAGTGAGTGAGTGAGTGAGTGAGTGAGTGTGTGTGTGTATATGTTTATTCACGAAAATCCAATTTTTATATTGTTCGAAGATGAGTGAGTGAGTGAGTGAGTGAGTGAGTTATAATATTATCTAACCTTTCCTGATAGTGGAATTCAGTATCGATGTAGTTAAGTTAGTCAATGACTTTTTAATATGTAATTTTTTCATTTTGAATTAATAAAAAGACTATTTATATTTAATTCAATTATAATAATAAACAAATAAACTGTTATCATAAAAGTATCATAAATTTAGAATTTAATATTAATTTAATTTTTAAATATTTATTATTTATTTACGTTTTAAATTTATTGTTAAAGAATCAACAAAAATATACAAAGCATTTTCAACTGTTTAATGTATAGTTAAATTGAAACTGCCATTCTGTTAAACTAGCTAAAATAATTTCTCATTTAATTCATTAAATTATATTTTTAGTTTTGTATTACAAAACTAAAATATATTAATTATATAAAATTAACTTTAATGATTGTTAAATTTAGTCAGCAGTATAGTTATTTTCTAATTAAGCTAACAGTTATTAATATCGAAATTAATAAATATATATACATATTTAATAGTATATATTCATATATCGGGTAAAATAATAGACGTTTCCCGTATCACGGATATTACATTATTTTTATGATGAGTAGTATTTATACTGAGTGGTATTAACTATTATACTATCCATATCGTAATACTAAATATTATGAAATTAATAAATTAGTGGATGTATTGTTGCATTAATGTATGGATGGATGGATGGATGGATGGATGGCTAGAAATGAGAAATTATTCAGCGTATAGAATACTATGTTTAACTTATACTGCCCTAAACGCTAAACAGCCGCGCTACCTTTATGATATTATTAAACAAAAGGAAAATACCCGCCGATTAAGATCTAGTCACAGTTTGCTACTATCAAATCAAAAATGTAATCTTGATACCTATGGTAAAAGAAGATTTAGTATTTCAGAGCCAATTTTATGGAACAACCTTCCTCTACATTTGCGAAGATGTAATTCCATAAAAACATTTAAGAATGCAGTGAAAAATTATTTAATATGCTTAACATGAGCTCTTGGATTGATTTTGTGCTCTGCATCTGCGCGGATGTTCTATGACTACTCCGATCACATATGTATCTGCCCGAATGTCAGAGTCCTCTATCTGATTCTATCTGATTTTATTTTATCATTTAATTCACTTATGATATTATGTTACTCTCTTTAAAACACAAATGAGAACATATCTATTTGTTATTTCGTGTATAAATAAACTTTTCAATTCAATTCAATTCAACGGATGGATAGATGGATGGGTGGATGGATTCCTATATACTCTACTCCCATATGAATGCACGCCGTGCATTGCACGGTATGTATTAAAATGACTTTAGTTATACATATATAGATGGTAATGGTAATGATGATAATGGTACTACAATATATACAGCTAACATCAAATTTTATGTTAAAAATAGTATTATAATTATAGAAATATTGAAAACTAATATTTCGACTATAACTAAACCTCAAACGCAACCCCAATGCATACCATTAAATATAAAATAGTATTACTTAAAATGATAACTACAATAATATAATTAATTAAAAATATATCTATAACTCTTATGATAAATTGTTCTGACTTAGTTATATTTTGCATTTGGATTGGTATAGATTTGGATTAAGTTATATTTTGGGGTTAATAAAATATAGAGAAATATATTAAAAGTAGTATTAAATTTCATCAATTACCTGTACTAATGAACTACATTTTTGTATTTGTATATTACGATATATAAAATTAAGTATATGTGTATCTAAACGAATTCTACAAATTGTATTAAGTATCGGGTATCAGACGTTCCTGGATAATTATATTTTTGTAATTCATAAATTACCTCTACTACCTCTTAAACTTCTTATTACCGGGAATCACTGGGTCCAAATGAACAAGATTTTGTATATTAAAAAAATACGATATATCTAATTTATACATGTATTAAGATTGTATAAAATATTGAATGGAATAGCGGGCAACGCCGGGTCTATAGCATATATTTGGTATATATTTGTATATAATGATCAAATTGAATATAGTAATATGATGTTTATAAAGTAAATAGAATATTAATGTACATTTGAGAAATAGTAACTTTAATATTAGTACAGATATGTGATACACTGGAAAAAAATAGACGTTTATTCAATTATTCTAAATTATATTAAATTATATATATACATGTACAATGTATATAACTACAAAGTAATGTATATAATTATGGTTCTTGTTAATTACTATATACACCACTCCCATATATTGCACGGTATGTATTATGACATATTTATTTAAATTTATTTATAACATATGTATTTATATTTATTTATAATAACATAATTATTTATATTTGTTTAACATGTTAAATTCTATTTACATTTTTTTTTATTTAGTTATTATTATTATATTAATATTATTTAATAAGCCATCTTTATATATGTATATGCATTTAAACGATTAATGATGTATAATAATCTTTTGTTATTATAATAGTGATGTTAAATTATAATAATCAGGTATAAATTGCAAAATCAGGCGATAAATAAATAAAATTTAAAAATAATTATTCAATATTTATTCAATATAAAGTTGTCTTTAATAATCTTATAATAAAACATTGAATATTTAGTATTATAGTTTGAATACATTACATACATTAAACAGAATGATTGTCGGTGTCAGACAAGAGGTCTCGGGTTGACCAGACCCATATGAGATTGACCAAATCGCGAGGAGTGACCAGCTCCTTACAATTTGTATTGACTTCTCTTATCTGAATCGGATCAAACTTGATCAATAAGGGATAATGTATCCAAACAATACTATTCTTTGTATGTTGATCTACCATATGTGGTTCCTATTTTCAAAAACCTATAAATATATATTTATAAAAAATATGAATAATAAAGATGATATGAAATTTATCGAAATAATATATATATATATATATATTCACAATTATAATTGAATTTATTGAACATAAATTAATAGTCTTACTATTTAATTATCGATGCTAATATATTTATCCATAATAATAAATAACAGTTCTAGTATATACTCAAAGTTCAATAAATGCTTAATACTATCGTTAAGATTATAATGAATATATCTTTTAAATTAAATCAGTTCCTACGAATTAACAATCTACACATAATGAATGCTATATATACGTATAGACATTGTTTCAGAATAATACAGTCATTTATAATATATTGCATATTTATACTTTTAATTAACCATCGTATACATTTATGATTTACCTTTTTATAGTTTTAATATTTTAAAATGCATTACTAAAATCATCCGATTGATTTTATATATATATAGTGTAAATTAATTTAATTAATTAATAAAAAAGTAACCTTAGTTTCAATGTTTTCATTATTTTTTTATTATGTTCAATAATAAATTCTGCGCGACTTAACTGTATTTAAAATTAGTAATATTATTAAATATAAGTCAGATGTATCTATAATAATTGGTATTGTGTTTAACGTATTAGATTCCATCTAATCCTATTCAATCATAAACGATCATTGTATCAATAGTCTAATGTATTATCTTATAGTTTTATATTTGATTTAATTACTCTATCTACAATTAAGATAAAGTAAATATATTCATTATGCATATTTAAAAAAATGTGCCTCATTTGATAGATATATACTGTATATATATTCTGCTACTTTACACATATATTATGTATATATTATATATATAATGATATGTATTTTATTCTAAATAATTTTCCTAATTAATTTTATTTCAAGAATTTATATTATCATTTTTATTGATTAGTATTTAGTATATAATATAATTATGATATTAATATTTACATATGTTAACCTCTTTTTCTTTTAAATCAAGTATCTCTTTATGTTCTGTAATTATATCCTTTGCTTCTCTTAACTAAGAATAAAATATTCTTTTATATAAATTATATAACAATATAACAATAAAAAATATAACAATTCAGATATGATTTATATAATGTAGTGTTAAAATCAATATATACATTTATCTTAATTTCAAACCTTCTTATCTTTATCAGCATTTAAAGAATGCAATCTGGCTACCATTTTATTCGCCCATTCTATCTATATATATTATTTCATTATTAAACAAATTATTAACAATATTTGAATGCAAAAATAATACATTTAAAGATAAATAATATGAATATATTAAAGTAGAAAATTATATATCATATATCATGATACATATATATATATATATATATGAATGCATTTAGAAGATAATAACACAAATTATGAAGTCATGTGTTTAAGAAATAAAATTAATATGCAATGCCAATTATATTTGTATAGAAATTTGTGGTAATACAAGTAAATTGATTAAATAGATTATAATTACGAAAAAAATCTAAAGAATTATTACAAAACAATTTTATAAAGCAAAACATATGACTAAACTAATAATACAAGCAATCTATTTTAAAAAGTATATAAATAATTGGATATAGGATTCTTACTTATATATATATATATATATATATATATATAGGGTTTTTATTTCTACTAAATAAAGCAAGCAATCTATTTAAAATAAATTGAACCTGTATTTCTGTCGTTTCATCTAATCGATCTCGTTGTCTAATTATCAACTTAAAATCATTTATCTAAGATTAAAATTGAGTACCATTAAAAAATATAAATAAATTAGTTAAAATATAATTGTTAATTTAGAATACTATCGATTATATTTCAAATATTAATATATTATATTATTTTTCCATGTATATATATTTATATATTGATAATAATCATAGGTAATATAATATAAAAATTATATTTGATATATATTTATAAACCTCTTTTTCTAATGCTTCTTTTGTATGTATAAATTTATTAATGACATGTCTGTCTTCATTCATCTGATTAACAAATATTTATATATTTATTGTAAAATAAATATAAAGATAATAATTTGATTTGATTAGTTTATTCTGACACTATTACATATATAGTAATATACCGCAATAGTGATATAATTACATAATTATGTAAATAAAAAGAATGAATAAATAAGAGAACCCGTTTGAAAATATATTTTCATGTATATTACGTAAGTTAAATATAATTATAATAACTATATTTGAACGAAACACGTTTTATGTAATTTTATTTATGCAAATTTTATTATACTAATATGTCCCAATAAGATTTTATAATAAATACTAATTATTTATTAATATAATTTTGTATTTATATATACATATTTAAACCGTTTTTTCTTTTATAAATGCCAATTTCATTTGTTTTTCAAAATTGATTACATACGTTTTTAGCTGAGAAGAAATTGAATGTGTTATAAATAACAAATATTTAGAAATGTGATAATAAAATTTCTATAATTTAGTTTTATATTAATTTACAATATTAATTTTAATTAGCTAACTGTTAACCTTATTATTTATATATAGTATTATTATATTAGTTTTTGATCAATATTAATTAGTTTATATAAAGTAGTATTGTAACTGTCTTGCATATAATAAGATCAATATTACATATTTTATAATAATTCTGATATATTCTGGTTATTCTATTTATCGCTTTAATCAAAATAAGTACAAAATATTATTAAATGAATTACGTTTAAGATTGGTTTAGATCATAACATTTAACTAAATAAATGCAACCTTTTTTTATCAAGTAATTAAACAATTTCTCATCGACTATTAAAAAATTCAATGAAAAATGATTTCCATTTACTATATAAATGCCCAGTACATTTATCATTTAAAATATGTGTAATAATAAAATAAATATTATTTGATGAAATCATCCTAATATTTATGATATTTATATAAATAACTATTACATATCAATCATATATATTAAAATTATAAATAAATACATAATATAATTAAATATTTTAATTTTATACTTATAATATATGTATTAACGTTATTTTCGCTAATAGCCAATGCAGATGTAATTGTCTCCATCTGCTCTTTTGTTGATAAAAGCTATATATAATGTAATGTAAAATTAGTTTTATTTGATATAAATAAAGTATGAAAATGCAACCATATTGTTATTTAGCTATATATATATTCTTTATATAAGTTTTATTTTACTACCTTAATCTCTAAATTGTTATTTTCACAATTCAGATCTTTAATTGTATAATTTGCTGATTGTAACTACAAAGTATACATATATTTCAATATATATAAATATATATATAGGTAATAATAATATAATTTAAATAATAATTACATTTTAAAACACATTTTAATTTATCTAATGACATTAATATATATTATAATAATACCAATGATTTGAAATTTGACTTATTGAAAACCTTAATTTCTAAATTGCTATTTTCACAATTCAAATCTTCAATTTTAAAGTTTGCTGATTGTAACTACAAAATATAAATATATTTCAATATATATATATATATATATATATTGATATATATATATATATATATATATATATATATATATATATATGTATATATATAAGTAATAATAATATAATTTTAATAATAGTTACATTTTATACAGATTTATCTGATGACATTAATATATATTCTAATCCAGTTAATATAGATTATAATAATACAAATGATTTTAACTTATTGAATATTATTCATTAATTAAATTAGATAATGTAGAATTAATAATTTAATGTAGAAGTTGATGAAATAGCAAAATCAAAAGTATTATTTTAGTTGAGTAGAGATAATCACATTTAGTTTAGTGTTATAAAATCAATTATGTAAATAAAGAGTGGTAACCATCAGATAATCCATAATTATAATTAAAATCACGTATAATAAAATAATAAGGTTATTTTTTATTTATCTCTTATATATATATATATATATATATATAAATGTCAATATATTGTGTTTTTATTACTACACTATTAAAATCATAGAAACAATATGTTTACAGTAATATTTAGAGTCTCATTATTAAAGTATAATATTTTAATATAATAATAATAATATATATTTAGTAACATTATTTTCGATATTTTCGAAGTTTGATGTACTTATTTTGATCTGCTCTTTTGCTGAAAAAAGCTACATATAAATATATATTTTAATATATATATATATATATATTTCAATATATAGTGTTGTTATTAATATTATTAAATTAATAAAATCATAAAATCAATATATTTACAGTAGTATTTAGTATCTCATTATTAAATCATAATATTTCAATAGTATATAAAGTAGATCATATAGAACATTTATAGAATGCACTACTAATTATTGATAATATTACATATTCAAATATAAATAAGTAAAGTTTTTAATATTTTGTAAATTAACGTTAATTATTTACCCAGCTAGTTTAATAATGAGAACATATAAATATAATTGTAATAAACTAGAAAAGTAAAAAAAAATCAATACTTTAGCTAATTTAAAATATATATAAGTAATATTTGATAAAATATGTTTTTAAACTTAAATTTATACATGTACTATATAATATTTAGTATATATTTATAAATTAGTATACAATTATTTAACATTTTTATCATTGTAATACATTTACATTACATTTTAAATATTGCATTTTAAATTCATAACCATTAATGTATAATATAATATAATATATTACTAAATAATACATTATCTAAGATAAATAAATATGTATCATTATATTAGATTAAATTTATGTGTAACTATATATTATATTATTAGTTAGTAATTTTTTAAAACATGAAAAACGAGAAATACGAGTATTCTGATGAATATTGGAACAATTTCTGTACAATTATGTACATTTGTACTCTTGAATATTATGTAATAATAAAATTAATATTATTTTATACTAATTACCCTATGTATTATTGATATATATATAAGTAACTATTACATGCGAATCATATATATTTAAATTATAACATTAAATTATTTACATTAAATAATTAAATATTTTAATTTCTTACTTATAATATATATATATATATATATATAGTAACATTATTTTCTATATTGGCGAAGTTTAATGTTATTTTTTTTAATTTTTCTTCTGTTGATAATAACTATAAAAAGTGTAATATATGATTAGTTTTATTTTATAAAAATAAAATATGAAAACATATTTTTATTTAGAAATATTTATATTTTATTTCACTACCTTAATCTCTAAATTTCTATTTTCACACTGAATATCTTTAATTATATCTGTTGCTGATTGTAACTACAAAATATACATTTATTTCATTATATATTAGTAATAGAAATATAATTTAAAATAATAGATACATTTCGTAATCAGATTTTAATTTATCTGATGACAGTAATATTTTTATAATCCAGTTGATCTAATTTATAATAATATTATTAATGATTTGAAATGTTGCTTATTTTTAATTTGATTATTAGATACAATTTAATTTATTCCTTAAAAGCAACTTTTTTTAAATTATTTATTTTTGATATCATATAATTTTGATTCTTACTTTGACATACATTATAAATCATTATTTATAATCATAAATAATTATTTAATAGAAATGAATATAAATTAATTTTAATAGATTTTTATATATTTTTATACGATTTTTTGAATATATATTAGTAGTTTCCCTATCAATATATAAGTACCGATGTAATAATAATATTAATTAATTAACAATATAATTTAGAATAATTGAATAAATCTCTATTTTTTACGAGTGTATCACATATCTGTACTAATATTAAAGTTACTATTTCTCAAATGTACATCAATATTCTATTTAGTTTATAAACATCATATTATTATATTCAATTTGATCATTATATACAAATGTATACACATTATTATTTAAAATGACTTATTAATCTAATAGAAAATACTTTTAGAAATCAAAATCAGATTAAAAATCGAATTATTTTCATAAATATAACTTACCTCCTTCTCTATTTTATAATAAAGTTCCTTGTAATTAACTGTTAAATGTGAGTAAGTAATTGAGTAAGTGAGTGAGTGGGTGGGTGAGTGAGTGAGTGAGTGAGTGAATGAGTGAGTGAGTGAGTGACTGAGTGAGTGAGTGAGTGAGTGAGTGAGTGAGTGAGTGAGTGAGTGAGTGAGTGAGTGAGTGAGTGAGTGAGTGAGTGAGTGAGTGAGTGAGTGAGTGAGTGAGTGAGTGAGTGAGTGAGTGAGTGAGTGATTGAGTGATTGAGTGAGTGAGTGAGTGAGTGAGTGAGTAAGTAAGTGTGTGAGTTAGTGAGTGTGTGTGTGTATGTTTATTCACGAAAATCCAATTTTTACATTGTTCGAAGGTGAGTGTAAGTATTATTAACGAAATATAACACAATTAATATAGTAAATACGTTTTTCAAAATAAATAAAATCGAGGTAATAATTGTGGTAATATGTGTAAGAAAGTCACGTGAGAGGGAATTACATGTGAGGGAAGTGTGCAATGCACATTATACATATGGGAAAACTGTATAGGGGATAGTATATAGAGAAAAATAAGTCAGATATAAATGTACGTGTAATAGAGGTAAAGTATGGTAGTGAGGTTGAAAAGAAGTAAGTAGTAAAAGTGGAAAAGTAATATAGGCTGTAGAAAATAAAGTAGTTGAGTATTGGTTTTTGAGTAATAGGTATTGTATTAGGTAAAAGTACAGTGTAAATCAATTTGATAATTCAGTAGCAGTAGGAATATTATAAGGGTATGTCAGGTTATATCAGTCTAGACCAAGTAAGTATTTGTGAAGTTTGCTTTTAAAAGTATTTGTATTATTTTCATTGGTAACAGTTATGGGTAGTTTATTCCAAAGTTGTGGAAAATTGTTTGTTATGTCTTGTTTAAGCAGTTTTTTATTGGATTACCTTAGATTGCTTTTCAGTTTTAGTTTAATTGAGTCGCTCATATATTTAGGGATATCAGTTTTCAGTGCTGTATGTATTATTGTTAGAATTTTGTATATGGATCTGTGTTTAAAGGTTAGAAATTTAAGTTTTTTTCTGTATAATGTGATGTGTGTTCGTTTAGGGAGTTTGTAAATAAGTCTGCAAGTGTGGTTAATAATTTTGTTTAGTCGTTTTTCTTGTATTTTAGGTATATTAATTAAAAGTGAGTTGCAGTAGTCAAGTTTAGATAGAATGTAGGCAGATGTGAGTTTTTTTAGTGATGTCTGGTTGAGAAGGTGTTTAATTTGTTTTATTTTAAATATTTTATAGTTACATTGCTTAGTTATTAATGAAATATGTTTGTCGAAGGTTAAGTCAGATTCTAATATTACACCTAAAGTAGTTATAGTTGTCTTAATGGGTATATCTTTATTTGTAATTTTAATATGTGTGATGGGTAGTGGCATATGACTTTTACTATGGAATATGATGCATTCAGTTTTCTGTAAATTAAATTTCAAGTAATTATAATTAAAGTAATTTTCTAATTTCGTCGTTATGCTATTGATTTCTTTTAGTGTATTCGGTAATTCATTAAAGGTTGTGGAAGTGTAAATTTGTGTGTCGTCAGCGTACATGTGGTATTTAGTATTATAGCATTTCATAATTAAGTCGATATCGGATATATATATATATTAAATAAAAGTGGACCCAAGACACTACCTTGAGGTACTCCGATTTGAGAGCAGTTAAAATTTTTACTCAGTTTATCAGATTTGATATTGAAGGTTCTTCCGGTTAAATATGATTTTATTAGTTGTATTATTGTGTTATGTATTCCAATTGATTGTAATTTAGCGAATAATATGTTGTGGTTTATAGTATCAAAAGCGGCAGTTAAATATAGTAATATAAGAATTACAAAACGATTGTTTTTTATGTTATGAGAAATGTAATTTGTAAGATTTAGTAATAGTGTTTCAGTGTTATGGCAAGGTTGTGAGTGAGTGAGTGAGTGAGTGAGTGAGTGAGTAAGTGAGTGAATGAGTGAGTGGGTGAGTGAGTGAGTGAGTGATTGAGTGAGTGAGTGAGTGAGTGAGTGAGTGAGTGAGTGAGTGAGTGAGTGAGTGAGTGAGTGAGTGAGTGAGTTATAATATTATCTAACCTTTCCTGATAGTGGAATTCAGTAATTTATTGTTAAAGAATCAACAAAAATATACAAAGCATTTTCAACTATTTAATGTATAGTTAAATTGAAACTGCCATTCTGTTAAACTAGCTAAAATAATTTCTCATTTAATTCATTAAATTATATTTTTAGTTTTGTATTACAAAACTAAAATATATTAATTATATAAAATTAACTTTAATGATTGTTAAATTTAGTCAGCAGTATAGTTATTTTCTAATTAAGCTAACAGTTATTAATATCGAAATTAATAAATATATATACTTATTTAATAGTATAGTATATATTCATATATCGGGTAAAATAATAGACGTTTCCCGTATCACGGATAGTACATTATCTTCATGATGAGTAGTATTTATACTGAGTGATATTAACTATTATACTATCCATATCGTAATACTAAATGTTATGAAATTAATATATTAGTGGATGTATTGTTGGATTAATGTATGGGTGGATGGATGGATAGATGGATGGATGGATGGCTAGAAATGAGAAATTATTCAGCGTATAGAATACTATGTTTAACTTATACTGCCCTAAACGCTAAACAGCCGCGCTACCTTTATGATATTATTAAACAAAAGGAAAATACCCGCCGATTAAGATCTAGTCACAGTTTGCTACTATCAAATCAAAAATGTAATCTTAATACCTATGGTAAAAGAAGATTTAGTATTTCAGAGCCAATTTTATGGAACAACCTTCCTCTACATTTGCGAAGATGTAATTCCATAAAAACATTTAAGAATGCAGTGAAAAATTATTTAATATGCTTAACATAAGCTCTTGGATTGATTTTGTGCTCTGCATCTGCGCGGATGTTCTATGACTACTCCGATCACATATGTATCTGCCCGAATGTCAGAGTCCTCTATCTGATTCTATCTGATTTTATTTTATCATTTAATTCACTTATGATATTATGTTACTCTCTTTAAAACACAAATGAGAACATATCTATTTGTTATTTCGTGTATAAATAAACTTTTCAATTCAATTCAATTCAATGGATGGATAGATGGATGGGTGGATGGATTCCTATATACTCTACTCCCATATGAATGCACGCCATGCATTGTACGGTATGTATTAAAATGACTTTAGTTATATATACATAGAATTAAAATAGTTTAAATGCGATATAATATAAGACTGAGAGATCATTTTTAATTATGAAATGACATTAATTTTTTAAATTTTTTTGACCTTACTAAAATAATAAAATGCTTTTTTTAGCAGTAAATCGTAAATGGTTATCTAAAAGCATGCATTCGTCTATAATGACACACAAACATTTTACGGTATTATAAGGTTCAACAATTACATTATCAATTAAATATATAGGAAATTTATTTTGTGTTAAATTTTTTGAAATGTTAATCAGTTGCGTCTTGTCGATATTTAGTAGTAAATTGTTATTGATTAGCCAGTTGCGTATAGTATTAGTGCAATTAGTGAGAGATGAGTTATCATTGTTTTTCAGTGTTAGAATCAGGTAAATTATAATATCGTCGGCAAATATGTTGAATTTAATTTGGGGAAATTTAGAAATTAATAGAGAGATGGACGTAAATAAATAATTTAAAAATAATAATGGTCCAAGTACGGAACCTTGTGGAACTCCATATTTTAGTTGGAATTCATTTGATTGTATATCATTTATCAATGTTCGATACGTTCTATTTGTAATATAAGATTTCAGTAAGTCTAGTGCCTTATCAGCTATACCTATTTCCTCTAATCTATCCAATAAAATCTCATAAGAGATAGTATCAAATGCTGCTGACATATCTAATAACACAAGTTGAACCTTATTTCCCTTATCTATCGCATTATATATATTATCAAATATAGATACTATTGTAGTTTCTGTACTATGATTTTTGCGATATGCACTTGTATTTATAGGATATAGTTCATTTTCTGATAAATATTTAATGATTTGTTTACTAATGACTCTTTCGAATATTTTAGATAGAAAAGGAAGTTTGGAAATAGGACGGTAGTTCATCCATCCATCTATCCATACATTCATTCATCCATCCAAAAATACATCCATCCATACATCCACTAATACCAATAGTTCTAAGAGAGCATTACATATAATTCAACAACACATGTACGGATTAATAAACAACAAAGGTATCGCTATCTTTTATAATTGATAATGGTACTACAATATATACAGCTAACATCAAATTTTATGTTAAAAATAGTATTATAATTATAGAAATATTAAAAACTAATATTTCGACTATAACTAAACCTCAAACGCAACCCCAATGCATACCATTAAATATAAAATAGTATTACTTAAAATGATAACTACAATAATATAATTAATTAAAAATATATCTATAACTCTTATGATAAATTGTTCTTACTTAGTTATATTTTGCATTTGGATTGGTATAGATTTGGATTAAGTTATGTTTTGGGGTTAATAAAATATAGAGAAATATATTAAAAGTAGTATTAAATTTCATCAATTACCTGTACTAATGAACTACATTTTTGTATTTGTATATTACGATATATAAAATTAAGTATATATGTATCTAAACGAATTCTACAAATTATATTAAGTATCGGGTATCAGACGTTCCTGGATAATTATATTTTTGTAATTCATAAATTACATCTACTACCTCTTAAACTTCTTATTACCGGGAATCACAGGGTCCAAATTAACAAGATTTTGTATATTAATAAAATACGATATATCTAATTTATACATGTATTAAGATTGTATAAAATATTGAATGGAATAGCGGGCAACGCCGGGTCTATAGCATATATTTGGTATACATTTGTATATAATGATCAAATTGAATATAGTAATATGATATTTATAAACTAAATAGAATATTGATGTACATTTGAGAAATAGTAACTTTAATATTAGTACAGATATGTGATACACTCGAAAAAAATAGAGATTTATTCAATTATTCTAAATTATATTAAATTATATATATATATGTACAATGTATATAACTACAAACCAATGTATATAATTATGGTTCTTGTTAATTACTATATACTCCACTCCCATATGAATGCACGCCGTGTATTGCACGGTATGTATTATGACATATTTATTTAAATTTATTTATAACATATGTATTTATATTTATTTATAATAACATAATTATTTATATTTGTTTAACATGTTAAATTCTATTTACATTTTGTTAATCTTTTTTTATTTAGTTATTATTATTATATTAATATTATTTATTTAATAAGCCATCTTTATATATATATATGCATTTAAACGATTAATGATGTATAATAATTTCTTTTTATTATAATAGTGATGTTACATTATAATAATCAGGTATAAATTGCAAAATCAGGCGATAAATAAATAAAATTTAAAAATAATTATTCAATATTTATTCAATATAAATTTGTCTTTAATAATCTTATAATAAAACATTGAATATTTAGTATTATAGTTTGAATACATTACATACATTAAACAGAATGATTGTCGGTGTCAGACAAGAGGTCTCGGGTTGACCAGACCCATATGAGATTGACCAAATCGCGAGGAGTGACCAGCTCCTTACAATTTGTATTGACTTCTCTTGTCTGAATCGGATCAAACTTGATCAATAAGGGATAATGTATCCAAACAATACTATTCTTTGTATGTTTATCTACCATATGTGGTTCCTATTTTCAAAAACCTATAAATATATATTTATAAAAAATATGAATAATAAAGATGATATGAAATTTATCGAAATAATATATATATATATATATATATTCACAATTATAATTGAATTTATTGAACATAAATTAATAGTCTTACTATTTAATTATCGATGCTAATATATTTATCCATAATAATAAATAACAGTTCTAGTATATACTCAAAGTTCAATAAATGCTTAATACTATCGTTAAGATTATAATGAATATATCTTTTAAATTAAATCAGTTCCTACGAATTAACAATCTACACATAATGAATGCTATATATACGTATAGACATTGTTTCAGAATAATACAGTCATTTATAATATATTGCATATTTATACTTTTAATTAACCATCGTATACATTTATGATTTACCTTTTTATAGTTTTAATATTTTAAAATGCATTACTAAAATCATCCGATTTATTTTATATATATATAGTGTAAATTAATTTAATTAATTAATAAAAAAAGTAACCTTAGTTTCAATGTTTTCATTATTTTTTTATTATGTTCAATAATAAATTCTGCGCGACTTAACTGTATTTAAAATTAGTAATATTATTAAATATAAGTCAGATGTATCTACAATAATAGGTATAGTGTTTACCGTATTAGATACCATCTAATCCTATTCAACCATAAACGATCATTGTATCAATAGTCTAATGTATTATCTTATAGTTTTATATTTGAATTAATTACTCTAACTACAATTAAGATAAAGTAAATATATTCATTATGCATATTTAAAAAAATGTGCCTGATTTGATAGATATATACTGTATATATATTCTGCTACTTTACACATATATTATGTATATATTATATATATAATTATATGTATTTTATTCTAAATACTTTTCTTAATTAATTTTATTTCAAGAATTTATATTATCATTTTTATTGATTAGTATTTAGTATATAATATAATTATGATATTAATATTTACATATGTTAACCTCTTTTTCTTTTAAATCAAGTATCTCTTTATGTTCTGTAATTGTATCCTTTGCTTCTCTTAACTAAGAATAAAATATTCTTTTATATAAATAATATAACAATATAACAATTCAGATAGGATTTATATAATGTAGTGTTAAAATCAATATATACATTTATCTTAATTTCAAACCTTCTTATCTTTATCAGCATTTAAAGAATGCAGTCTAGCTACCATTTTATTCCCCCATTCTATCTATATATATTATTTCATTATTAAACAAATTATTAACAATATTTGAATATAAAAATAATACATTTAAAGATAAATAATATAAATATATTAAAATAGAAAATTATATATCATATATCATGATACATATATGTATATATATATATATATATATATATATATATATATATATATATATATATATGAATGCATTAAGAAGATAATAACACAAATTATGAAGTCGTGTGTTTAAGAAATAAAATTAATATGCAATGCCAATTATATTTGTATAGAAATTTGTAGTAATACAAGTAAATTGATTAAATAGATTATAATTACGAACAAAATCTAAAGAATTATTACAAAACAATTTTATAAAGCAAAACATATGACTAAACTAATAATACAAGCAATCTATTTTAAAAAGTATATAAATAATTTGATATAGGATTCTTACTTATATATATATATATATATATATATAGGGTTTTTATTTCTACTAAATAAAGCAAACAATCTATTTAAAATAAATTGAACCTGTATTTCTGTCGTTTCATCTAATCGATCTCGTTGTCTAATTATCAACTTAAAATCATTTATCTAAGATTAAAATTGAGTACCATTAAAAAATATAAATAAATTAGTTAAAATATAATTGTTAATTTAGAATACTATCGATTATATTTCAAATATTAATATATTATATTATTTTTCCATGTATATATATTTATATATTGATAATAATCATAGGTAATATAATATAAAAATTATATTTGATATATATTTATAAACCTCTTTTTCTAATGCTTCTTTTGTATGTATAAATTTATTAATGACATGTCTGTCTTCATTCATCTGATTAACAAATATTTATATATTTATTGTAAAATAAATATAAAGATAATAATTTGATTTGATTAGTTTATTCTGACACTATTACATATATAGTAATATACCGCAATAGTGATATAATTACATAATTATGTAAATAAAAAGAATGAATAAATAAGAGAACCCGTTTGAAAATATATTTTCATGTATATTACGTAAGTTAAATATAATTATAATAACTATATTTGAACGAAACACGTTTTATGTAATTTTATTTATGCAAATTTTATTATACTAATATGTTCCAATAAGATTTTATAATAAATACTAATTATTTATTAATATAATTTTGTATTTATATATACATATTTAAACCGTTTTTTCTTTTATAAATGCCAATTTCATTTGTTTTTCAAAATTGATTACATACGTTTTTAGCTGAGTAGAAATTGAATGTGTTATAAATAACAAATATTTAGAAATGTGATAATAAAATTTCTATAATTTAGTTTTATATTAATTTACAATATTAATTTTAATTAGCTAACTGTTAACCTTATTATTTATATATAGTATTATTATATTAGTTTTTTATCAATATTAATTAGTTTATATAAAGTAGTATTGTAACTGTCTTGCATATAATAAGATCAATATTACATATTTTATAATAATTCTGATATATTCTGGTTATTCTATTTATCGCTTTAATCAAAATAAGTACAAAATATTATTAAATGAATTACGTTTAAGATTTGTTTAGATCATAACATTTAACTAAATAAATGCAACCTTTTTTTATCAAGTAATTAAACAATTTCTCATCGACTATTAAAAAATTCAATGAAAAATGATTTCCATTTACTATATAAATGCCCAGTACATTTATCATTTAAAATATGTGTAATAATAAAATAAATATTATTTGATGAAATCATCCTAATATTTATGATATTTATATAAATAACTATTACATATCAATCATATATATTAAAATTATAAATAAATACATAATATAATTAAATATTTTAATTTTATACTTATAATATATGTATTAACGTTATTTTCGCTAATAGCCAATGCAGATGTAATTGTCTCCATCTGCTCTTTTGTTGATAAAAGCTATATATAATGTAATGTAAAATTAGTTTTATTTGATATAAATAAAGTATGAAAATGCAACCATATTGTTATTTAGCTATATATATATTCTTTATATAAGTTTTATTTTACTACCTTAATCTCTAAATTGTTATTTTCACAATTCAGATCTTTAATTGTATAATTTGCTGATTGTAACTACAAAGTATACATATATTTCAATATATATAAATATATATATAGGTAATAATAATATAATTTAAATAATAATTACATTTTAAAACACATTTTAATTTATCTAATGACATTAATATATATTATAATAATACCAATGATTTGAAATTTGACTTATTGAAAACCTTAATTTCTAAATTGCTATTTTCACAATTCAAATCTTCAATTTTAAAGTTTGCTGATTGTAACTACAAAATATAAATATATTTCAATATATATATATATATATATATTGATATATATATATATATATATATATATATATATATATATATATATTGAAATATATTTATATTTTGTAGTTACAATCAGCAAACTTTAAAATTGAAGATTTGAATTGTGAAAATAGCAATTTAGAGATTAAGAGATATATATATATATATATATATATATATATATATATATATATATATCTATATATATATATATTGAAATATATTTATATTTTGTAGTTACAATCAGAAAATTATAAAAATAAAGATCTGAATATTAAAATTATATTATTATTATCTATATATATATATAAGTAATAATAATATAATTTTAATAATAGTTACATTTTATACATATGTATCTGATGACATTAATATATATCCTAATCCAGTTGATATAGATTATAATAATACAAATGATTTTAACTTATTGAATATTATTCATTAATTAAATTAGATAATGTAGAATTAATAATTTAATGTAGAAGTTGATGAAATAGCAAAATCAAAAGTATAATTTTAGTTGAGTAGAGATAATCACATTTAGTTTAGTGTTATAAAATCGATCAATTATGTAAATAAAGAGTGGTAACCATCAGATAATCCACAATTATAATTAAAATCACGTAGAATAAAATAATAAGGTTATTTTTTATTTATCTCTTATAAATATATATATATATAAATGTCAATATATTGTGTTTTTATTACTACACTATTAAAATCATAGAAACAATATATTTACAGTAATATTTAGAGTCTCATTATTAAAGTATAATATTTTAATATAATAATAATAATATATATAGTAACTTTATTTTCGATATTTGCGAAGTTTGATGTACTTATTTTGATCTGCTCTTTTGCTGATAAAAGCTATAATAAATATATATTTCAATATATATATATATTTCAATATATATATATATATATATATATATATATATATATATTTCAATATATAGTGTTGTTATTAATATTATTAAATTAATAAAATCATAAAATCAATATATTTACAGTAGTATTTAGTATCTCATTATTAAATCATAATATTTCAATAGTATATAAAGTAGATCATATAGAACATTTATAGAATGCACTACTAATTATTGATAATATTACATATTCAAATATCAATAAGTAAAGTTTTTAATATTTTGGAAATTAACGTTAATTATTTACCCAGCTAGTTTAATAATGAGAACATATAAATATAATTGTAATAAACTAGAAAAGTAAAAAAAAATCAATAATTTAGCTAAATTAAAATATATATAAGTAATATTTGATAAAATATGTTTTTAAACTTAAATTTATACATGTACTATATAATATTTAGTATATATTTATAAATTAGTATACAAATATTTAACATTTTTATTATTATAATACATTTACATTACATTTTAAATATTGCATTTTAAATTCATAACCATTAATGTATAAAATAATATAATATATTACTAAATAATACATTATCTAAGATAAATAAATATGTATCATTATATTAGATTAAATTTATGTGTAACTATATATTATATTATTAACATTAAATTATTTACATTAAATAATTAAATATTTTAATTTCTTACTTATAATAAATATATATGTATATATATATATATATATATATATATATAGTAACATTATTTTCTATATTGGCGAAGTTTAATTTTATTTTTTTTAAATGTTCTTCTGTTGATAATAGCTATAAAAAGTGTAATATATGATTAGTTTTATTTTATAAAAATAAAATATGAAAACATATTTTTATTTAGAAATATTTATATTTTATTTCACTACCTTAATCTCTAAATTTCTATTTTCACACTGAATATCTTTAATTATATCTGTTGCTGATTGTAACTACAAAATATACATTTATTTCATTATATATTAGTAATAGAAATATAATTTAAAATAATAGATACATTTCGTAATCAGATTTTAATTTATCTGATGACAGTAATATTTTTATAATCCAGTTGATCAAATTTATAATAATATTATTAATGATTTGAAATGTTGCTTATTTTTAATTTGATTATTAGATACAATTTAATGTGTGCCTTAAACGCAACTTTTTTTAAATTATTTATTTTTGATATCATATAATGTTGATTCTTACTTTGATATAAATTATAAATCATTATTTATAATCATAAATAATTATTTAATAGAAATGAATATGAATTAATTTTAATAGATATATTTTTATACGATTTTTTAATATATATATATTAGTAGTTTCCCTATCAATATATAAGTACCGATGTAATAATAATATTAATTAATTAACAATATAATTTAGAATAATTGAATAAATCTCTATTTTTTACTAGTGTATCACATATCTGTACTAATATTAAAGTTACTATTTCTCAAATGTACATCAATATTCTATTTAGTTTATAAACAGCATATTACTATATTCAATTTGATCATTATATACAAATGTATACACATTATTATTTAAAATTACTTATTAATCTAATAGAAAATATTTTAGAAATCAAAATCAGATTAAAAATCGAATTATCTTCATAAATATAACTTACCTCCTTCTCTATTTTATAATAAAGTTCCTTGTAATTAACTGTTAAATGTGAGTAAGTAATGGAGTAAGTGAGTGAGTGGGTGGGTGGGTGAGTGAGTGAGCGAGTGAGTGAATGAGTGAGTGAGTGAGTGAGTGAGTGAGTGAGTGAATGAGTGAGTGAGTGAGTGAGTGAGTGAGTGAGTGAGTGAGTGAGTGAGTGAGTGAGTGAGTGAGTGAGTGAGTGAGTGAGTGAGTGAGTGAGTGAGTGAGTGAGTGAGTGAGTGAGTGAGTGAGTGAGTAAGTGAGTAAGTGAGTGAGTGTGTGAGTGCGTGAGTGAGTGAGTGAGCGAGTGAGCGAGTGAGTGAGTGAGTGAGTGAGTGAGTGAGTGAGTGAGTGAGTGAGTGAGTGAGTGAGTAAGTGAGTGAGTTAGTGAGTGTGTGTGTGTGTGTGTTTGTTTATTCACGAAAATCCAATTTTTACATTGTTCGAAGGTGAGTGTAAGTATTATTAACGAGATATGACACAATTAATATAGCAAATACGTTTTTCAAAATAAATAAAAATAGAGGTAATAATTGTGATAATATGTGTAAGGAAGTCACGTGAGAGGGAATTGCATGTGAGGGAAGTGTGCAATGTACATTATACATATGGGAAAACTGTATAGGGGATAGTATATAGAGAAAATAAGTCAGATATAAATGTACGTGTAAAGGAGGTAAAGTATGGTAGTGAGGTTGGTAAGAAGTAAGTATTAAAAGTGGAAAAGTAATATAGGCTGTATAAAATAAAGTAGTTGAGTAATGGTTTTTGAGTAATAGGTATTGTATTAGGTAAAAGTAATTTAAAATTTAACATTTAACAATTTGATAATTCAGTAGCAGTAGGAATATTATAAGGGTGTGTCAGGTTATATCAGTCTAGACCAAGTAAGTATTTGTGAAGTTTGCTTTTAAAAGTATTTGTATTATTTTCATAGGTAACAGTTATAGGTAGTTTATTCCAAAGTTGTGGAAAATTGTTTGTTATGTCTTGTTTAAGCAGTTTTTTATCGGATTACCTTAGATTGCTTTTCAGTTTTAGTTTAATTGAGTCGCTCATATATTTAGGGATATCAGTTTTCAGTGCTGTATGTATTATTGTTAGAATTTTGTATATGGATCTGTGTTTAAAGGTTAGAAATATAAGTTTTTTTCTGCTTAATGTGATGTGTGTTCGTTTAGGGAGTTTGTAAATAAGTCTGAAAGTGTGGTTAATAATTTTGTTTAGTCGTTTTTCTTGTATTTTAGGTATATTAATTAAAAGTGAGTTGCAGTAGTCAAGTTTAGATAGAATGTAGGCAGATGTGAGTATTTTGAGTGATGTCTGGTTGAGAAGGTGTTTAATTTGTTTTATTTTAAATATTTTATAGTTACATTGCTTAGTTATTAATAAAATATGTGTGATTGAGTGAGTGAGTGAGTGAGTGAGTGAGTGAGTGAGTGAGTGAGTGAGTGAGTGAGTGAGTGAGTGAGTGAGTGAGTGAGTGAGTGAGTGAGTGAGTGAGTGAGTGAGTGAGTGAGTGAGTGAGTGAGTGAGTGAGTGAGTGAGTGAGTGAGTGAGTGAGTGAGTGAGTGAGTGAGTGAGTGAGTGAGTGAGTGAGTGAGTGAGTGAGTGAGTGAGTGAGTGAGTGAGTGAGTGAGTGAGTGAGTGAGTGAGTGAGTGAGTGAGTGAGTGAGTGAGTGAGTGAGTGAGTGAGTGAGTGAGTGAGTGAGTTATAATATTATCTAACCTTTCCTGATAGTGGAATTCAGTATCGATGTAGTTAAGTTAGTCAATGACTTTTTAATATGTAATTTTTTCATTTTGAATTAATAAAAAGACTATTTATATTTAATTCAATTATAATAATAAACAAATAAACTGTTACCATAAAAGTATCATAAATTTAGAATTTAATATTAATTTAATTTTTAAATATTTATTATTTATTTACGTTTTAAATTTATTGTTAAAGAATCAACAAAAATATACAAAGCATTTTCAACTATTTAATGTATAGTTAAATTGAAACTGCCATTCTGTTAAACTAGCTAAAATAATTTCTCATTTAATTCATTAAATTATATTTTTAGTTTTGTATTACAAAACTAAAATATATTAATTATATAAAATTAACTTTAATGATTGTTAAATTTAGTCAGCAGTATAGTTATTTTCTAATTAAGCTAACAGTTATTAATATCGAAATTAATAAATATATATACATATTTAATAGTATATATTCATATATCGGGTAAAATAATAGACGTTTCCCGTATCACGGATATTACATTATTTTTATGATGAGTAGTATTTATACTGAGTGATATTAACTATTATACTATCCATATCGTAATACTAAATGTTATGAAATTAATATATTAGTGGATGTATTGTTGCATTAATGTATGGATGGATGGATGGATAGATGGATGGATGGATGGATGGCTAGAAATGAGAAATTATTCAGCGTATAGAATACTATGTTTAACTTATACTGCCCTAAACGCTAAACAGCCGCGCTACCTTTATGATATTATTAAACAAAAGGAAAATACCCGCCGATTAAGATCTAGTCACAGTTTGCTACTATCAAATCAAAAATGTAATCTTGATACCTATGGTAAAAGAAGATTTAGTATTTCAGAGCCAATTTTATGGAACAACCTTCCTCTACATTTGCGAAGATGTAATTCCATAAAAACATTTAAGAATGCAGTGAAAAATTATTTAATATGCTTAACATGAGCTCTTGGATTGATTTTGTGCTCTGCATCTGCGCGGATGTTCTATGACTACTCCGATCACATATGTATCTGCCCGAATGTCAGAGTCCTCTATCTGATTCTATCTGATTTTATTTTATCATTTAATTCACTTATGATATTATGTTACTCTCTTTAAAACACAAATGAGAACATATCTATTTGTTATTTCGTGTATAAATAAACTTTTCAATTCAATTCAATTCAACGGATGGATAGATGGATGGGTGGATGGATTCCTATATACTCTACTCCCATATGAATGCACGCCGTGCATTGTACGGTATGTATTAAAATGACTTTAGTTATATATACATAGAATTAAAATAGTTTAAATGCGATATAATATAAGACTGAGAGATCATTTTTAATTATGAAATGACATTAATTTTTTAAATTTTTTTGACCTTACTAAAATAATAAAATGCTTTTTTAGCAGTAAATCGTAAATGGTTATCTAAAAGCATGCATTCGTCTATAATGACACACAAACATTTTACGGTATTATAAGGTTCAACAATTACATTATCAATTAAATATATAGGAAATTTATTTTGTGTTAAATTTTTTGAAATGTTAATCAGTTGCGTCTTGTCGATATTTAGTAATAAATTGTTATTGATTAGCCAGTTGCATATATTATTAGTGCAATTAGTGAGAGATGAGTTATCATTGTTTTTCAGTGTTAGAATCAGGTAAATTATAATATCATCGGCAAATATGTTGAATTTAATTTGGGGAAATTTAGAAATTAATAGAGATAATGGACGTAAATAAATTTAAAATAATAATGGTCCAAGTACGGAACCTTGTGGAACTCCATATTTTAGTTGGAATTCGTCTGATTGTATATCATTTATCAATGTTCGATACGTTCTATTTGTAATATAAGATTTCAGTAAGTCTAGTGCTTTATCAGCTATACCTATTTCCTCTAATCTATCCAGTAAAATCTCATAAGAGATAGTATCAAATGCTGCTGACATATCTAATAACATAAGTTGAACCTTATTTCCCTTATCTATCGCATTATATATATTTTCAAATATAGATACTATTGTAGTTTCTGTACTATAATTTTTGCGATATGCACTTTGATTTATAGGATATAGTTCATTTTCTGATAAACATTTAATGATTTGTTTACTAATGACTCTTTCGAATATTTTAGATAGAAAAGGAAGTTTGGAAATAGGACGGTAGTCCATCCATCCATCCATCCATACATTCATCCATCCATCCATAAATACATCCATCCATACATCCACTAATACCAATAGTTCTAAGAGAGCATTACATATAATTCAACAATACATGTAAGGATTAATAAACAACAAAGGTATCGCTATCTTTTATAATTGATAATGGTACTACAATATATACAGTTGACATCAAATTTTATGTTAAAAATAGTATTATAATTATAGAAATATTGAAAACTAATATTTCGACTATAACTAAACCTCAAACGCAACCCCAATGCATACCATTAAATATAAAATAGTATTACTTAAAATGATAACTACAATAATATAATTAATTAAACATATATCTATAACTCTTATGATAAATTGTTCTGACTTAGTTATATTTTGCATTTGGATTGGTATAGATTTGGATTAAGTTATGTTTTGGGGTTAGTAAAATATAGAGAAATATATTAAAAGTAGTATTAAATTTCATCAATTACCTGTACTAATGAACTACATTTTTGTATTTGTATATTACGATATATAAAATTAAGTATATATGTATCTAAAGAATTCTACAAATTGTATTAAGTATCGGGTATCAGACGTTCCTGGATAATTATATTTTTGTAATTCATAAATTACCCCTACTACCTCTTAAACTTCTTATTACCGGGAATCACTGGGTCCAAATGAACAAGATTTTGTATATTAAAAAAATACGATATATCTAATTTATACATGTATTAAGATTGTATAAAATATTGAATGGGATAGCGGGCAACGCCGGGTCTATAGCATATATTTGGTATATATTTGTATATAATGATCAAATTGAATATAGTAATATGATGTTTATAAAGTAAATAGAATATTAATGTACATTTGAGAAATAGTAACTTTAATATTAGTACAGATATGTGATACACTCGAAAAAAATAGAGATTTATTCAATTATTCTAAATTATATTAAATTATATATATACATGTACAATGTATATAACTACAAAGTAATGTATATAATTATGGTTCTTGTTAATTACTATATACTCCACTCCCATATATTGCACGGTATGTATTATGACATATTTATTTAAATTTATTTATAACATATGTATTTATATTTATTTATAATAACATAATTATTTATATTTGTTTAACATGTTAAATTCTATTTACATTTTTTTTTATTTAGTTATTATTATTATATTAATATTATTTAATAAGCCATCTTTATATATGTATATGCATTTAAATATGCATTTAAACGATTAATGATGTATAATAATATTTTGTTATTATAATAGTGATGTTAAATTATAATAATCAGGTATAAATTGCAAAATCAGGCGATAAATAAATAAAATTTAAAAATAATTATTCAATATTTATTCAATACAAATTTGTCTTTAATAATCTTATAATAAAACATTGAATATTTAGTATTATAGTTTGAATACATTACATACATTAAACAGAATGATTGTCGGTGTCAGACAAGAGGTCTCGGGTTGACCAGACCCATATGAGATTGACCAAATCGCGAGGAGTGACCAGCTCCTTACAATTTGTATTGACTTCTCTTGTCTGAATCGGATCAAACTTGATCGATAAGGGATAATGTATCCAAACAATACTATTCTTTGTATGTTTATCTACCATATGTGGTTCCTATTTTTAAAAACCTATAAATATATATTTATAAAAAATATGAATAATAAAGATGATATAAATTTATCGAAATAATATATATATATATATATATATATATATATATATATATATTCACAATTATAATTGAATTTATTGAATATAAATTAATAGTCCTACTATTTAATTATCGATGCTAATATATTTATCCATAATAATAAATAACAGTTCTAGTATATACTCAAAGTTCAATAAATGCTTAATACTATCGTTAAGATTATAATGAATATATCTTTTAAAATAAATCAGTTCCTACGAATTAACAATCTATACATAATGAATGCTATATATACGTATATACATTGTTTCAGAATAATACAGTCATTTATAATATATTGCATATTTATACTTTTAATTAACCATCGTATACATTTATGATTTATCTTTTTATAGTTCTAATATTTTAAAATACATTACTAAAATCATCCGATTGATTTTATATATATATAGTGTAAATTAATTTAATTAATTAATAAAAAAGTAACCTTAGTTTCAATGTTTTCATTATTTTTTTATTATGTTCAATAATAAATTCTGCGCGACTTAACTGTATTTAAAATTAGTAATATTATTAAATATAAGTCAGATGTATCTATAATAATTGGTATTGTGTTTAACGTATTAGATTCCATCTAATCCTATTCAATCATAAACGATCATTGTATCAATAGTCTAATGTATTATCTTATAGTTTTATATTTGATTTAATTACTCTAACTACAATTAAGATAAAGTAAATATATTCATTATGCATATTTAAAAAAATGTGCCTCATTTGATAGATATATACTGTATATATATTCTGCTACTTTACACATATATTATGTATATATTATATATATAATGATATGTATTTTATTCTAAATAATTTTCCTAATTAATTTTATTTCAAGAATTTATATTATCATTTTTATTGATTAGTATTTAGTATATAATATAATTATGATATTAATATTTACATATGTTAACCTCTTTTTCTTTTAAATCAAGTATCTCTTTATGTTCTGTAATTGTATCCTTTGCTTCTCTTAACTAAGAATAAAATATTCTTTTATATAAATAATATAACAATATAACAATAAAAAATATAACAATTCAGATATGATTTATATAATGTAGTGTTAAAATCAATATATACATTTATCTTAATTTCAAACCTTCTTATCTTTATCAGCATTTAAAGAATGCAATCTGGCTACCATTTTATTCGCCCATTCTATCTATATATATTATTTCATTATTAAACAAATTATTAACAATATTTGAATACAAAAATAATACATTTAAAGATAAATAATATGAATATATTAAAGTAGAAAATTATATATCATATATCATGATACATATATATATATATGAATGCATTAAGAAGATAATAACACAAATTATGAAGTCGTGTGTTTAAGAAATAAAATTAATATGCAATGCCAATTATATTTGTATAGAAATTTGTGGTAATACAAGTAAATTGATTAAATAGATTATAATTACGAAAAAAATCTAAAGAATTATACAAAACAATTTTATAAAGCAAAACATATGACTAAACTAATAATACAAGCAATCTATTTTAAAAAGTATATAAATAATTGGATATAGGATTCTTACTTATATATATATATATATATATATAGGGTTTTTATTTCTACTAAATAAAGCAAGCAATCTATTTAAAATAAATTGAACCTGTATTTCTGTCGTTTCATCTAATCGATCTCGTTGTCTAATTATCAACTTAAAATCATTTATCTAAGATTAAAATTGAGTACCATTAAAAAATATAAATAAATTAGTTAAAATATAATTGTTAATTTAGAATACTATCGATTATATTTCAAATATTAATATATTATATTATTTTTCCATGTATATATATTTATATATTGATAATAATCATAGGTAATATAATATAAAAATTATATTTGATATATATTTATAAACCTCTTTTTCTAATGCTTCTTTTGTATGTATAAATTTATTAATGACATGTCTGTCTTCATTCATCTGATTAACAAATATTTATATATTTATTGTAAAATAAATATAAAGATCATAATATGATTTGATTAGTTTATTCTGACACTATTACATATATAGTAATATACCGCAATAGTGATATAATTACATAATTAGGTAAATAAAAAGAATGAATAAATAAGAGAACCCGTTTGAAAATATATTTTCATGTATATTACGTAAGTTAAATATAATTATAATAACAATATTTGAACGAAACACGTTTTATGTAATTTTATTTATGCAAATTTTATTATACTAATATGTCCCAATGAGATTTTATAATAAATACTAATTATTTATTAATATAATTTTGTATTTATATATACATATTTAAACCGTTTTTTCTTTTATAAATGCCAATTTCATTTGTTTTTCAAAATTGATTACAAACGTTTTTAGCTGAGAAGAAATTGAATGTGTTATAAATAACAAATATTTAGAAATGTGATAATAAAATTTCTATAATTTAGTTTTATATTAATTTACAATAATACTTTTAATTAGCTAACTGTTAACCTTATTATTTATATATAGTATTATTATATTAGTTTTTGATCAATATTAATTAGTTTATATAAAGTAGTATTGTAACTGTCTTGCATATAATAAGATCAATATTACATATTTTATAATAATTCTGATATATTCTGGTTATTCTATTTATCGCTTTAATCAAAATAAGTACAAAATATTATTAAATGAATTACGTTTAAGATTGGTTTAGATCATAACATTTAACTAAATAAATGCAACCTTTTTTTATCAAGTAATTAAACAATTTCTCATCGACTATTAAAAAATTCAATGAAAAATTATTTCCATTTACTATATAAATGCCAAGTACATTTAAAATAATGTGTAATAATAAAATAAATATTATTTGATGAAATCATCCTAATATTTATGATATTTATATAAATAACTATTACATATCAATCATATATATTAAAATTATAAATAAATACATAATATAATTAAATATTTTAATTTTATACTTATAATATATGTAGTAACGTTATTTTCGCTAATAGCCAATGCAGATGTAATTGTCTCCATCTGCTCTTTTGTTGATAAAAGCTACATATAATGTAATGTAAAATTAGTTTTATTTGATATAAATAAAGTATGAAAATGCAACCTTATTGTTATTTAGCTATATATATATTCTTTATATAAGTTTTATTTTACTACCTTAATCTCTAAATTGTTATTTTCACAATTCAGATCTTTAATTGTATAATTTGCTGATTGTAACTACAAAGTATACATATATTTCAATATATATAAATATATATATAGGTAATAATAATATAATTTAAATAATAATTACATTTCTAAAACACATTTTAATTTATCTAATGACATTAATATATATTATAATAATACCAATGATTTGAAATTTGACTTATTGAAAACCTTAATCTCTAAATTGCTATTTTCACAATTCAAATCTTCAATTTTAAAGTTTGCTGATTGTAACTACAAAATATAAATATATTTCAATATATATATATATATATATATATATATATTGATATATATATATATATATATATATATATATATATATATATGTATATATTTAAGTAATAATAATATAATTTTAATAATAGTTACATTTTATACAGATTTATCTGATGACATTAATATATATTCTAATCCAGTTAATATAGATTATAATAATACAAATGATTTTAACTTATTGAATATTATTCATTAATTAAATTAGATAATGTAGAATTAATAATTTAATGTAGAAGTTGATGAAATAGCAAAATCAAAAGTATTATTTTAGTTGAGTAGAGATAATCACATTTAGTTTAGTGTTATAAAATCAATTATGTAAATAAAGAGTGGTAACCATCAGATAATCCATAATTATAATTAAAATCACGTAGAATAAAATAATAAGGTTATTTTTTATTTATCTCTTATATATATATATATATATATATATATATATATATATATAAATGTCAATATATTGTGTTTTTATTACTACACTATTAAAATCATAGAAACAATATGTTTACAGTAATATTTAGAGTCTCATTATTAAAGTATAATATTTTAATATAATAATAATAATATATATTTAGTAACATTATTTTCGATATTTTCGAAGTTTGATGTACTTATTTTGATCTGCTCTTTTGCTGATAAAAGCTACATATAAATATATATTTTAATATATATATATATATATATATTTCAATATATAGTGTTGTTATTAATATTATTAAATTAATAAAATCATAAAATCAATATATTTACAGTAGTATTTAGTATCTCATTATTAAATCATAATATTTCAATAGTATATAAAGTAGATCATATAGAACATTTATAGAATGCACTACTAATTATTGATAATATTACATATTCAAATATAAATAAGTAAAGTTTTTAATATTTTGTAAATTAACGTTAATTATTTACCCAGCTAGTTTAATAATGAGAATATATAAATATAATTGTAATAAACTAGAAAAGTAAAAAAAAATCAATACTTTAGCTAATTTAAAATATATATAAGTAATATTTGATAAAATATGTTTTTAAACTTAAATTTATACATGTACACTATATAATATTTAGTATATATTTATAAATTAGTATACAATTATTTAACATTTTTATTATTATAATACATTTACATTACATTTTAAATATTGCATATTAAATTCATAACCATTAATGTATAAAATAATATAATATATTACTAAATAATACATTATCTAAGATAAATAAATATGTATCATTATATTAGATTAAATTTATGTGTAACTATATATTATATTATTAACATTAAATTATTTACATTAAATAATTAAATATTTTAATTTCTTACTTATAATAAATATATATGTATATATATATATATATATATATATATATATATATATATAGTAACATTATTTTCTATATTGGCGAAGTTTAATTTTATTTTTTTTAAATGTTCTTCTGTTGATAATAGCTATAAAAAGTGTAATATATGATTAGTTTTATTTTATAAAAATAAAATATGAAAACATATTTTTATTTAGAAATATTTATATTTTATTTCACTACCTTAATCTCTAAATTTCTATTTTCACACTGAATATCTTTAATTATATCTGTTGCTGATTGTAACTACAAAATATACATTTATTTCATTATATATTAGTAATAGAA
>OZ038315.1:17860523-17928023 GCA_964035775.1 Osedax frankpressi | reverse complement strand
TGACTTTAGTTATATATACATAGAATTAAAATAGTTTAAATGCGATATAATATAAGACTGAGAGATCATTTTTAATTATGAAATGACATTAATTTTTTTAATTTTTTTGACCTTACTAAAATAATAAAATGCTTTTTTTAGCAGTAAATCGTAAATGGTTATCTAAAAGCATGCATTCGTCTATAATGACACACAAACATTTTACGGTATTATAAGGTTCAACAATTACATTATCAATTAAATATATAGGAAATTTATTTTGTGTTAAATTTTTTGAAATGTTAATCAGTTGCGTCTTGTCGATATTTAGTAGTAAATTGTTATTGCTTAACCAGTTGCGTATAGTATTAGTGCAATTAGTGAGAGATGAGTTATCATTGTTTTTCAGTGTTAGAATCAGGTAAATTATAATATCGTCGGCAAATATGTTGAATTTAATTTGGGGAAATTTAGAAATTAATAGAGATAATGGACGTAAATAAATTAAAAATAATAATGGTCCAAGTACGGAACCTAGTGGAACTCCATATTTTAGTTGGAATTCGTCTGATTGTATATCATTTATCAATGTTCGATACGTTCTATTTGTAATATAAGATTTCAGTAAGTCTAGTGCTTTATCAGCTATACCTATTTCCTCTAATCTATCCAATAAAATCTCATAAGAGATAGTATCAAATGCTGCTGACATATCTAATAACATAAGTTGAACCTTATTTCCCTTATCTATCGCATTATATATATTTTCAAATATAGATACTATTGTAGTTTCTGTACTATAATTTTTGCGATATGCACTTTGATTTATAGGATATAGTTCATTTTCTGATAAACATTTAATGATTTGTTTACTAATGACTCTTTCGAATATTTTAGATAGAAAAGGAAGTTTGGAAATAGGACGGTAGTCCATCCATCCATCCATCCATACATTCATCCATCCATCCATAAATACATCCATCCATACATCCACTAATACCAATAGTTCTAAGAGAGCATTACATATAATTCAACAATACATGTAAGGATTAATAAACAACAAAGGTATCGCTATCTTTTATAATTGATAATGGTACTACAATATATACAGCTAACATCAAATTTTATGTTAAAAATAGTATTATAAATATAGAAATATTAAAAACTAATATTTCGACTATAACTAAACCTCAAACGCAACCCCAATGCATACCATTAAATATAAAATAGTATTACTTAAAATGATAACTACAATAATATAATTAATTAAACATATATCTATAACTCTTATGATAAATTGTTCTGACTTAGTTATATTTTGCATTTGGATTGGTATAGATTTGGATTAAGTTATGTTTTGGGGTTAATAAAATATAGAGAAATATATTAAAAGTAGTATTAAATTTCATCAATTACGTGTACTAATGAACTACATTTTTGTATTTGTATATTACGATATATAAAATTAAGTATATATGTATCTAAACGAATTCTACAAATTGTATTAAGTATCGGGTATCAGACGTTCCTGGATAATTATATTTTTGTAATTCATAAATTACCTCTACTACCTCTTAAACTTCTTATTACCGGGAATCACTGGGTCCAAATGAACATGATTTTGTATATTAAAAAAATACGATGTATCTAATTTATACATGTATTAAGATTGTATAAAATATTGAATGGAATAGCGGGCAACGCCGGGTCTATAGCATATATTTGGTATATATTTGTATATAATGATCAAATTGAATATAGTAATATGATGTTTATAAAGTAAATAGAATATTAATGTACATTTGAGAAATAGTAACTTTAATATTAGTACAGATATGTGATACACTCGAAAAAAATAGAGGTTTATTCAATTATTCTAAATTATATTAAATTATATATATACATGTACAATGTATATAACTACAAAGTAATGTATATAATTATGGTTCTTGTTAATTACTATATACTCCACTCCCATATATTGCACGGTATGTATTATGACATATTTATTTAAATTTATTTATAACATATGTATTTATATTTATTTATAATAACATAATTATTTATATTTGTTTAACATGTTAAATTCTATTTACATTTTTTTTTATTTAGTTATTATTATTATATTAATATTATTTAATAAGCCATCTTTATATATGTATATGCATTTAAACGATTAATGATGTATAATAATCTTTTGTTATTATAATAGTGATGTTAAATTATAATAATCAGGTATAAATTGCAAAATCAGGCGATAAATAAATAAAATTTAAAAATAATTATTCAATATTTATTCAATATAAAGTTGTCTTTAATAATCTTATAATAAAACATTGAATATTTAGTATTATAGTTTGAATACATTACATACATTAAACAGAATGATTGTCGGTGTCAGACAAGAGGTCTAGGGTTGACCAGACCCATATGAGATTGACCAAATCGCGAGGAGTGACCAGCTCCTTACAATTTGTATTGACTTCTCTTGTCTGAATCGGATCAAACTTGATCAATAAGGGATAATGTATCCAAACAATACTATTCTTTGTATGTTTATCTACCACATGTGGTTCCTATTTTCAAAAACCTATAAATATATATTTATAAAAAATATGAATAATAAAGATGATATGAAATTTATCGAAATAATATATATATATATATATATATTCACAATTATAATTGAATTTATTGAACATAACTTAATAGTCTTACTATTTAATTATCGATGCTAATATATTTATCCATAATAATAAATAACAGTTCTAGTATATACTCAAAGTTCAATAAATGCTTAATACTATCGTTAAGATTATAATGAATATATCTTTTAAATTAAATCAGTTCCTACGAATTAACAATCTACACATAATGAATGCTATATATACGTATAGACATTGTTTCAGAATAATACAGTCATTTATAATATATTGCATATTTATACTTTTAATTAACCATCGTATACATTTATGATTTACCTTTTTATAGTTTTAATATTTTAAAATGCATTACTAAAATCATCCGATTTATTTTATATATATATAGTGTAAATTAAATTAATTAATTAATAAAAAAAGTAACCTTAGTTTCAATGTTTTCATTATTTTTTTATTATGTTCAATAATAAATTCTGCGCGACTTAACTGTATTTAAAATTAGTAATATTATTAAATATAAGTCAGATGTATCTACAATAATAGGTATAGTGTTTAACGTATTAGATTCCATCTAATCCTATTCAACCATAAACGATCATTGTATCAATAGTCTAATGTATTATCTTATAGTTTTATATTTGATTTAATTACTCTAACTACAATTAAGATAAAGTAAATATATTCATTATGCATATTTAAAAAAATGTGCCTGATTTGATAGATATATACTGTATATATATTCTGCTACTTTACACATATATTATGTATATATTATATATATAATGATATGTATTTTATTCTAAATAATTTTCCTAATTAATTTTATTTCAAGAATTTATATTATCATTTTTATTGATTAGTATTTAGTATATAATATAATTATGATATTAATATTTACATATGTTAACCTCTTTTTCTTTTAAATCAAGTATCTCTTTATGTTCTGTAATTGTATCCTTTGCTTCTCTTAACTAAGAATAAAATATTCTTTTATATAAATAATATAACAATATAACAATTCAGATAGGATTTATATAATGTAGTGTTAAAATCAATATATACATTTATCTTAATTTCAAACCTTCTTATCTTTATCAGCATTTAAAGAGTGCAATCTAGCTACCATTTTATTCACCCATTCTATCTATATATATTATTTCATTATTAAACAAATTATTAACAATATTTGAATATAAAAATAATACATTTAAAGATAAATAATATAAATATATTAAAATAGAAAATTATATATCATATATCATGATACATATATGTATATATATATATATATATATATATATATATATATATATGAATGCATTAAGAAGATAATAACACAAATTATGAAGTCGTGTGTTTAAGAAATAAAATTAATATGCAATGCCAATTATATTTGTATAGAAATTTGTGGTAATACAAGTAAATTGATTAAATAGATTATAATTACGAAAAAAATCTAAAGAATTATTACAAAACAATTTTATAAAGCAAAACATATGACTAAACTAATAATACAAGCAATCTATTTTAAAAAGTATATAAATAATTGGATATAGGATTCTTACTTATATATATATATATATATATATATATATATAGGGTTTTTATTTCTACTAAATAAAGCAAGCAATCTATTTAAAATAAATTGAACCTGTATTTCTGTCGTTTCATCTAATCGATCTCGTTGTCTAATTATCAACTTAAAATCATTTATCTAAGATTAAAATTGAGTACCATTAAAAAATATAAATAAATTAGTTAAAATATAATTGTTAATTTAGAATACTATCGATTATATTTCAAATATTAATATATTATATTATTTTTCCATGTATATATATTTATATATTGATAATAATCATAGGTAATATAATATAAAAATTATATTTGATATATATTTATAAACCTCTTTTTCTAATGCTTCTTTTGTATGTATAAATTTATTAATGACATGTCTGTCTTCATTCATCTGATTAACAAATATTTATATATTTATTGTAAAATAAATATAAAGATAATAATTTGATTTGATTAGTTTATTCTGACACTATTACATATATAGTAATATACCGCAATAGTGATATAATTACATAATTATGTAAATAAAAAGAATGAATAAATAAGAGAACCCGTTTGAAAATATATTTTCATGTATATTACGTAAGTTAAATATAATTATAATAACAATATTTGAACGAAACACGTTTTATGTAATTTTATTTATGCAAATTTTATTATACTAATATGTCCCAATGAGATTTTATAATAAATACTAATTATTTATTAATATAATTTTGTATTTATATATACATATTTAAACCGTTTTTTCTTTTATAAATGCCAATTTCATTTGTTTTTCAAAATTGATTACATACGTTTTTAGCTGAGAAGAAATTGAATGTGTTATAAATAACAAATATTTAGAAATGTGATAATAAAATTTCTATAATTTAGTTTTATATTAATTTACAATATTAATTTTAATTAGCTAACTGTTAACCTTATTATTTATATATAGTATTATTATATTAGTTTTTGATCAATATTAATTAGTTTATATAAAGTAGTATTGTAACTGTCTTGCATATAATAAGATCAATATTACATATTTTATAATAATTCTGATATATTCTGGTTATTCTATTTATCGCTTTAATCAAAATAAGTACAAAATATTATTAAATGAATTACGTTTAAAATTGGTTTAGATCATAACATTTAACTAAATAAATGCAACCTTTTTTTATCAAGTAATTAAACAATTTCTCATCGACTATTAAAAAATTCAATGAAAAATGATTTCCATTTACTATATAAATGCCAAGTACATTTATCATTTAAAATAATGTGTAATAATAAAATAAATATTATTTGATGAAATCATCCTAATATTTATGATATTTATATAAATAACTATTACATATCAATCATATATATTAAAATTATAAATAAATACATAATATAATTAAATATTTTAATTTTATACTTATAATATATGTAGTAACGTTATTTTCGCTAATAGCCAATGCAGATGTAATTGTCTCCATCTGCTCTTTTGTTGATAAAAGCTACATATAATGTAATGTAAAATTAGTTTTATTTGATATAAATAAAGTATGAAAATGCAACCTTATTGTTATTTAGCTATATATATATTCTTTATATAAGTTTTATTTTACTACCTTAATCTCTAAATTGTTATTTTCACAATTCAGATCTTTAATTGTATAATTTGCTGATTGTAACTACAAAGTATACATATATTTCAATATAAATAAATATATATATAGGTAATAATAATATAATTTAAATAATAATTACATTTCTAAAACACATTTTAATTTATCTAATGACATTAATATATATTATAATAAAACCAATGATTTGAAATTTGACTTATTGAAAACCTTAATTTCTAAATTGCTATTTTCACAATTCAAATCTTCAATTTTAAAGTTTGCTGATTGTAACTACAAAATATAAATATATTTCAATATATATATATATATATATTGATATATATATATATATATATATATATATATATATATATATATATATATATATATGTATATATATAAGTAATAATAATATAATTTTAATAATAGTTACATTTTATACAGATTTATCTGATGACATTAATATATATTCTAATCCAGTTAATATAGATTATAATAATACAAAGTATTTTAACTTATTGAATATTATTCATTAATTAAATTAGATAATGTAGAATTAATAATTTAATGTAGAAGTTGATGAAATAGCAAAATCAAAAGTATTATTTTAGTTGAGTAGAGATAATCACATTTAGTTTAGTGTTATAAAATCAATTATGTAAATAAAGAGTGGTAACCATCAGATAATCCATAATTATAATTAAAATCACGTAGAATAAAATAATAAGGTTATTATTTATTTATCTCTTATATATATATATATATATATATATATATATATATATATATATATATAAATGTCAATATATTGTGTTTTTATTACTACACTATTAAAATCATAGAAACAATATGTTTACAGTAATATTTAGAGTCTCATTATTAAAGTATAATATTTTAATATAATAATAATAATATATATTTAGTAACATTATTTTCGATATTTTCGAAGTTTGATGTACTTATTTTGATCTGCACTTTTGCTGATAAAAGCTACATATAAATATATATTTTAATATATATATATATATATATTTCAATATATAGTGTTGTTATTAATATTATTAAATTAATAAAATCATAAAATCAATATATTTACAGTAGTATTTAGTATCTCATTATTAAATCATAATATTTCAATAGTATATAAAGTAGATCATATAGAACATTTATAGAATGCACTACTAATTATTGATAATATTACATATTCAAATATAAATAAGTAAAGTTTTTAATATTTTGTAAATTAACGTTAATTATTTACCCAGCTAGTTTAATAATGAGAACATATAAATATAATTGTAATAAACTAGAAAAGTAAAAAAAAATCAATACTTTAGCTAATTTAAAATATATATAAGTAATATTTGATAAAATATGTTTTTAAACTTAAATTTATACATGTACTATATAATATTTAGTATATATTTATAAATTAGTATACAATTATTTAACATTTTTATTATTGTAATACATTTACATTACATTTTAAATATTGCATTTTAAATTCATAACCATTAATGTATAATATAATATAATATATTACTAAATAATACATTATCTAAGATAAATAAATATGTATCATTATATTAGATTAAATTTATGTGTAACTATATATTATATTATTAGTTAGTAATTTTTTAAAACATGAACAACGAGAAATACGAGTATTCTGATGAATATTGGAACAATTTCTGTACAATTATGTACATTTGTACTCTTGAATATTATGTAATAATAAAATTAATATTATTTTATACTAATTACCCTATGTATTATTGATATATATATAAGTAACTATTACATGCGAATCATATATATTTAAATTGTAACATTAAATTATTTACATTAAATAATTAAATATTTTAATTTCTTACTTATAATATATATATATATATATATATATATATATATATATATATAGTAACATTATTTTCTATACTGGCGAAGTTTAATGTTATTTTTTTTTATTTTTCTTCTGTTGATAATAACTATAAAAAGTGTAATATATGATTAGTTTTATTTTATAAAAATAAAATATGAAAACATATTTTTATTTAGAAATATTTATATTTTATTTCACTACCTTAATCTCTAAATTTCTATTTTCAAACTGAATATCTTTAATTATATCTGTTGCTGATTGTAACTACAAAATATACATTTATTTCATTATATATTAGTAATAGAAATATAATTTAAAATAATAGATACATTTCGTAATCAGATTTTAATTTATCTGATGACAGTAATATTTTTATAATCCAGTTGATCTAATTTATAATAATATTATTAATGATTTGAAATGTTGCTTATTTTTAATTTGATTATTAGATACAATTTAATTTGTTCCTTAAAAGCAACTTTTTTTAAATTATTTATTTTTGATATCATATAATTTTGATTCTTACTTTGACATACATTATAAATCATTATTTATAATCATAAATAATTATTTAATAGAAATGAATATAAATTAATTTTAATAGATATATTTTTATACGATTTTTTGAATATATATTAGTAGTTTCCCTATCAATATATAAGTACCGATGTAATAATAATATTAATTAATTAACAATATAATTTAGAATAATTGAATAAATCTCTATTTTTTACGAGTGTATCACATATCTGTACTAATATTAAAGTTACTATTTCTCAAATGTACATCAATATTCTATTTAGTTTATAAACATCATATTATTATATTCAATTTGATCATTATATACAAATGTATACACATTATTATTTAAAATGACTTATTAATCTAATAGAAAATACTTTTAGAAATCAAAATCAGATTAAAAATCGAATTATTTTCATAAATATAACTTACCTCCTTCTCTATTTTATAATAAAGTTCCTTGTAATTAACTGTTAAATGTGAGTAAGTAATTGAGTAAGTGAGTGAGTGGGTGGGTGAGTGAGTGAGTGAGTGAGTGAATGAGTGAGTGAGTGAGTGAGTGATTGAGTTAGTGAGTGAGTGAGTGAGTGAGTGAGTGAGTGAGTGAGTGAGTGAGTGAGTGAGTGAGTGAGTGAGTGAGTGACTGAGTGAGTGAGTGAGTGAGTGATCGAGTGAGTGAGTGAGTGAGTGAGTGAGTGAGTGAGTGAGTGAGTGAGTGAGTGAGTGAGTGAGTGAGTGATTGAGTGATTGAGTGAGTGAGTGAGTGAGTGAGTGAGTGAGTAAGTAAGTGAGTGAGTTAGTGAGTGTGTGTATGTATGTTTATTCACGAAAATCCAATTTTTACATTGTTCGAAGGTGAGTGTAAGTATTATTAACGAAATATAACACAATTAATATAGTAAATACGTTTTTCAAAATAAATAAAATCGAGGTAATAATTGTGGTAATATGTGTAAGAAAGTCACGTGAGAGGGAATTACATGTGAGGGAAGTGTGCAATGCACATTATACATATGGGAAAACTGTATAGGGGATAGTATATAGAGAAAAATAAGTCAGATATAAATGTACGTGTAATAGAGGTAAAGTGTGGTAGTGAGGTTGAAAAGAAGTAAGTAGTAAAAGTGGAAAAGTAATATAGGCTGTAGAAAATAAAGTAGTTGAGTATTGGTTTTTGAGTAATAGGTATTGTATTAGGTAAAAGTACAGTGTAAATCAATTTGATAATTCAGTAGCAGTAGGAATATTATAAGGGTGTGTCAGGTTATATCAGTCTAGACCAAGTAAGTATTTGTGAAGTTTGCTTTTAAAAGTATTTGTATTATTTTCATTGGTAACAGTTATGGGTAGTTTATTCCAAAGTTGTGGAAAATTGTTTGTTATGTCTTGTTTAAGCAGTTTTTTATTGGATTACCTTAGATTGCTTTTCAGTTTTAGTTTAATTGAGTCGCTCATATATTTAGGGATATCAGTTTTCAGTGCTGTATGTATTATTGTTAGAATGTTGTATATGGATCTGTGTTTAAAGGTTAGAAATTTAAGTTTTTTTCTGTATAATGTGATGTGTGTTCGTTTAGGGAGTTTGTAAATAAGTCTGCAAGTGTGGTTAATAATTTTGTTTAGTCGTTTTTCTTGTATTTTAGGTATATTAATTAAAAGTGAGTTGCAGTAGTCAAGTTTAGATAGAATGTAGGCAGATGTGAGTTTTTTTTAGTGATGTCTGGTTGAGAAGGTGTTTAATTTGTTTTATTTTAAATATTTTATAGTTACATTGCTTAGTTATTAATGAAATATGTTTGTCGAAGGTTAAGTCAGATTCTAATATTACACCTAAAGTAGTTATAGTTGTCTTAATGGGTATATCTTTATTTGTAATTTTAATATGTGTGATGGGTAGTGGCATATGACTTTTACTATGGAATATGATGCATTCAGTTTTCTGTAAATTAAATTTCAAGTAATTATAATTAAAGTAATTTTCTAATTTCATCGTTATGCTATTGATTTCTTTTAGTGTATTCGGTAATTCATTAAAGGTTGTGGAAATGTAAATTTGTGTGTCGTCAGCGTACATGTGGTATTTAGTATTATAGCATTTCATAATTAAGTCGATATCGGATATATATATATATTAAATAAAAGTGGACCCAAGACACTACCTTTAGGTACTCCGATTTGAGAGCAGTTAAAATTTTTACTCAGTTTATCAGATTTGATATTGAAGGTTCTTCCGGTTAAATATGATTTTATTAGTTGTATTATTGTGTTATGTATTCCAATTGATTGTAATTTAGCGAATAATATGTTGTGGTTTATAGTATCAAAAGCGGCAGTTAAATATAGTAATATAAGAATTACAAAACGATTGTTTTTTATGTTATGAGAAATGTAATTTGTAAGATTTAGTAATAGTGTTTCAGTGTTATGGCAAGGTTGTGAGTGAGTGAGTGAGTGAGTGAGTAAGTGAGTGAATGAGTGAGTGGGTGAGTGAGTGAGTGAGTGATTGAGTGAGTGAGTGAGTGAGTGAGTGAGTGAGTGAGTGAGTGAGTGAGTGAGTGAGTGAGTGAGTGAGTGAGTGAGTGAGTGAGTGAGTGAGTGAGTGAGTGAGTGAGTGAGTGTGTGTGTGTATATGTTCATTCACGAAAATCCAATTTTTACATTGTTCGAAGGTGAGTGAGTGAGTGAGTGAGTGAGTGAGTGAGTGAGTGAGTGAGTGAGTGAGTGAGTGAGTGAGTGAGTTATAATATTATCTAACCTATCCTGATAGTGGAATTCAGTATCGATGTAGTTAAGATAGTCAATGACTTTTTAATATGTAATTTTTTCATTTTGAATTAATAAAAAGACTATTTATATTTAATTCAATTATAATAATAAACAAATAAACTGTTATCATAAAAGTATCATAAATTTAGAATTTAATATTAATTTAATTTTTAAATATTTATTATTTATTTACGTTTTAAATTTATTGTTAAAGAATCAACAAAAATATACAAAGCATTTTCAACTATTTAATGTATAGTTAAATTGAAACTGCCATTCTGTTAAACTAGCTAAAATAATTTCTCATTTAATTCATTAAATTATATTTTTAGTTTTGTATTACAAAACTAAAATATATTAATTATATAAAATTAACTTTAATGATTGTTAAATTTAGTCAGCAGTATAGTTATTTTCTAATTAAGCTAACAGTTATTAATATCGAAATTAATAAATATATATACATATTTAATAGTATATATTCATATATCGGGTAAAATAATAGACGTTTCCCGTATCACGGATATTACATTATTTTTATGATGAGTAGTATTTATACTGAGTGATATTAACTATTATACTATCCATATCGTAATACTAAATGTTATGAAATTAATATATTAGTGGATGTATTGTTGCATTAATGTATGGATGGATGGATGGATAGATGGATGGATGGATGGATGGCTAGAAATGAGAAATTATTCAGCGTATAGAATACTATGTTTAACTTATACTGCCCTAAACGCTAAACAGCCGCGCTACCTTTATGATATTATTAAACAAAAGGAAAATACCCGCCGATTAAGATCTAGTCACAGTTTGCTACTATCAAATCAAAAATGTAATCTTGATACCTATGGTAAAAGAAGATTTAGTATTTCAGAGCCAATTTTATGGAACAACCTTCCTCTACATTTGCGAAGATGTAATTCCATAAAAACATTTAAGAATGCAGTGAAAAATTATTTAATATGCTTAACATGAGCTCTTGGATTTATTTTGTGATCTGCATCTGCGCGGATGTTCTATGACTACTCCGATCACATATGTATCTGCCCGAATGTCAGAGTCCTCTATCTGATTCTATCTGATTTTATTTTATCATTTAATTCACTTATGATATTATGTTACTCTCTTTAAAACACAAATGAGAACATATCTATTTGTTATTTCGTGTATAAATAAACTTTTCAATTCAATTCAATTCAACGGATGGATAGATGGATGGGTGGATGGATTCCTATATACTCTACTCCCATATGAATGCACGCCGTGCATTGCACGTTATGTATTAAAATGACTTTAGTTATACATATATAGAATTACAATAGTTTAAATGCGATATAATATAAGACTGAGAGATCATTTTAATTATGAAATGACCTTAATTTTTTAAATTTTTTGACCTTACTAAAATAATAAAATGCTTTTTTTAGCAGTAAATCGTAAATGGTTATCTAAAAGCATGTGCTCGTCTATAATGACACCCAGACATTTTACGGTATTATAAGGTTCAACAATTACATTATAAATTAAATATATAGGAAATTTATTTTGTGTTGAATTTTTTGAAATGTTAATCAGTTGCGTCTTGTCGATATTTAGTAGTAAATTGTTATTGATTAGCCAGTTGCATATATTATTAGTGCAATTAGTGAGAGATAAGTTATCATTGTTTTTCAGTGTTAGAATCAGGTAAATTATAATATCATCGGCAAATATGTTGAATTTAATTTGGGGAAATTTAGAAATTAATAGAGATAATGGACGTAAATAAATTTAAAATAATAATGGTCCAAGTACGGAACCTTGTGGAACTCCATATTTTAGTTGGAATTCGTCTGATTGTATATCATTTATCAATGTTCGATACGTTCTATTTGTAATATAAGATTTCAGTAAGTCTAGTGCTTTATCAGCTATACCTATTTTCTCTAATCTATCCAATAAAATCTCATAAGAGATAGTATCAAATGCTGCTGACATATCTAATAACATAAGTTGAACCTTATTTCCCTTATCTATCGCATTATATATATTTTCAAATATAGATACTATTGTAGTTTCTGTACTATAATTTTTGCGATATGCACTTTGATTTATAGGATATAGTTCATTTTCTGATAAACATTTAATGATTTGTTTACTAATGACTCTTTCGAATATTTTAGATAGAAAAGGAAGTTTGGAAATAGGACGGTAGTCCATCCATCCATCCATCCATACATTCATCCATCCATCCATAAATACATCCATCCATACATCCACTAATACCAATAGTTCTAAGAGAGCATTACATATAATTCAACAATACATGTAAGGATTAATAAACAACAAAGGTATCGCTATCTTTTATAATTGATAATGGTACTACAATATATACAGCTAACATCAAATTTTATGTTAAAAATAGTATTATAATTATAGAAATATTGAAAACTAATATTTCGACTATAACTAAACCTCAAACGCAACCCCAATGCATACCATTAAATATAAAATAGTATTACTTAAAATGATAACTACAATAATATAATTAATTAAAAATATATCTATAACTCTTATGATAAATTGTTCTGACTTAGTTATATTTTGCATTTGGATTGGTATAGATTTGGATTAAGTTATGTTTTGGGGTTAATAAAATATAGAGAAATATATTAAAAGTAGTATTAAATTTCATCAATTACGTGTACTAATGAACTACATTTTTGTATTTGTATATTACGATATATAAAATTAAGTATATATGTATCTAAACGAATTCTACAAATTATATTAAGTATCGGGTATCAGACCTTCCTGGATAATTATATTTTTGTAATTCATAAATTACATCTACTACCTCTTAAACTTCTTATTACCGGGAATCACAGGGTCCAAATGAACAAGATTTTGTATATTAAAAAAATACGATATATCTAATTTATACATGTATTAAGATTGTATAAAATATTGAATGGAATAGCGGGCAACGCCGGGTCTATAGCATATATTTGGTATATATTTGTATATAATGATCAAATTGAATATAGTAATATGATGTTTATAAAGTAAATAGAATATTAATGTACATTTGAGAAATAGTAACTTTAATATTAGTACAGATATGTGATACACTCGAAAAAAATAGAGATTTATTCAATTATTCTAAATTATATTAAATTATATATATACATGTACAATGTATATAACTACAAAGTAATGTATATAATTATGGTTCTTGTTAATTACTATATACTCCACTCCCATATATTGCACGGTATGTATTATGACATATTTATTTAAATTTATTTATAACATATGTATTTATATTTATTTATAATAACATAATTATTTATATTTGTTTAACATGTTAAATTCTATTTACATTTTTTTTTATTTAGTTATTATTATTATATTAATATTATTTAATAAGCCATCTTTATATATGTATATGCATTTAAACGATTAATGATGTATAATAATATTTTGTTATTATAATAGTGATGTTAAATTATAATAATCAGGTATAAATTGCAAAATCAGGCGATAAATAAATAAAATTTAAAAATAATTATTCAATATTTATTCAATATAAATTTGTCTTTAATAATCTTATAATAAAACATTGAATATTTAGTATTATAGTTTGAATACATTACATACATTAAACAGAATGATTGTCGGTGTCAGACAAGAGGTCTCGGGTTGACCAGACCCATATGAGATTGACCAAATCGCGAGGAGTGACCAGCTCCTTACAATTTGTATTGACTTCTCTTGTCTGAATCGGATCAAACTTGATCAATTAGGGATAATGTATCCAAACAATACTATTCTTTGTATGTTTATCTACCATATGTGGTTCCTATTTTTAAAAACCTATAAATATATATTTATAAAAAATATGAATAATAAAGATGATATAAATTTATCGAAATAATATATATATATATATATATATATATATATTCACAATTATAATTGAATTTATTGAATATAAATTAATAGTCCTACTATTTAATTATCGATGCTAATATATTTATCCATAATAATAAATAACAGTTCTAGTATATACTCAAAGTTCAATAAATGCTTAATACTATCGTTAAGATTATAATGAATATATCTTTTAAAATAAATCAGTTCCTACGAATTAACAATCTATACATAATGAATGCTATATATACGTATAGACATTGTTTCAGAATAATACAGTCATTTATAATATATTGCATATTTATACTTTTAATTAACCATCGTATACATTTATGATTTATCTTTTTATAGTTCTAATATTTTAAAATACATTACTAAAATCATCCAATTGATTTTATATATATATAGTGTAAATTAATTTAATTAATTAATAAAAAAGTAACCTTAGTTTCAATGTTTTCATTATTTTTTTATTATGTTCAATAATAAATTCTGCGCGACTTAACTGTATTTAAAATTAGTAATATTATTAAATATAAGTCAGATGTATCTATAATAATTGGTATTGTGTTTAACGTATTAGATTCCATCTAATCCTATTCAATCATAAACGATCATTGTATCAATAGTCTAATGTATTATCTTATAGTTTTATATTTGATTTATTTACTCTAACTACAATTAAGATAAAGTAAATATATTCATTATGCATATTTAAAAAAATGTGCCTCATTTGATAGATATATACTGTATATATATTCTGCTACTTTACACATATATTATGTATATATTATATATATAATGATATGTATTTTATTCTAAATAATTTTCCTAATTAATTTTATTTCAAGAATTTATATTATCATTTTTATTGATTAGTATTTAGTATATAATATAATTATGATATTAATATTTACATATGTTAACCTCTTTTTCTTTTAAATCAAGTATCTCTTTATGTTCTGTAATTGTATCCTTTGCTTCTCTTAACTAAGAATAAAATATTCTTTTATATAAATAATATAACAATATAACAATAAAAAATATAACAATTCAGATATGATTTATATAATGTAGTGTTAAAATCAATATATACATTTATCTTAATTTCAAACCTTCTTATCTTTATCAGCATTTAAAGAATGCAATCTGGCTACCATTTTATTCGCCCATTCTATCTATATATATTATTTCATTATTAAACAAATTATTAACAATATTTGAATGCAAAAATAATACATTTAAAGATAAATAATATGAATATATTAAAGTAGAAAATTATATATCATATATCATGATACATATATATATATATATATATATATGAATGCATTTAGAAGATAATAACACAAATTATGAAGTCATGTGTTTAAGAAATAAAATTAATATGCAATGCCAATTATATTTGTATAGAAATTTGTGGTAATACAAGTAAATTGATTAAATAGATTATAATTACGAAAAAAATCTAAAGAATTATTACAAAACAATTTTATAAAGCAAAACATATGACTAAACTAATAATACAAGCAATCTATTTTAAAAAGTATATAAATAATTGGATATAGGATTCTTACTTATATATATATATATATATATATATATAGGGTTTTTATTTCTACTAAATAAAGCAAGCAATCTATTTAAAATAAATTGAACCTGTATTTCTGTCGTTTCATCTAATCGATCTCGTTGTCTAATTATCAACTTAAAATCATTTATCTAAGATTAAAATTGAGTACCATTAAAAAATATAAATAAATTAGTTAAAATATAATTGTTAATTTAGAATACTATCGATTATATTTCAAATATTAATATATTATATTATTTTTCCATGTATATATATTTATATATTGATAATAATCATAGGTAATATAATATAAAAATTATATTTGATATATATTTATAAACCTCTTTTTCTAATGCTTCTTTTGTATGTATACATTTATTAATGACATGTCTGTCTTCATTCATCTGATTAACAAATATTTATATATTTATTGTAAAATAAATATAAAGATAATAATTTGATTTGATTAGTTTATTCTGACACTATTACATATATAGTAATATACCGCAATAGTGATATAATTACATAATTATGTAAATAAAAAGAATGAATAAATAAGAGAACCCGTTTGAAAATATATTTTCATGTATATTACGTAAGTTAAATATAATTATAATAACTATATTTGAACGAAACACGTTTTATGTAATTTTATTTATGCAAATTTTATTATACTAATATGTCCCAATAAGATTTTATAATAAATACTAATTATTTATTAATATAATTTTGTATTTATATATACATATTTAAACCGTTTTTTCTTTTATAAATGCCAATTTCATTTGTTTTTCAAAATTGATTACATACGTTTTTAGCTGAGAAGAAATTGAATGTGTTATAAATAACAAATATTTAGAAATGTGATAATAAAATTTCTATAATTTAGTTTTATATTAATTTACAATATTAATTTTAATTAGCTAACTGTTAACCTTATTATTTATATATAGTATTATTATATTAGTTTTTGATCAATATTAATTAGTTTATATAAAGTAGTAGTGTAACTGTCTTGCATATAATAAGATCAATATTACATATTTTATAATAATTCTGATATATTCTGGTTATTCTATTTATCGCTTTAATCAAAATAAGTACAAAATATTATTAAATGAATTACGTTTAAGATTGGTTTAGATCATAACATTTAACTAAATAAATGCAACCTTTTTTTATCAAGTAATTAAACAATTTCTCATCGACTATTAAAAAATTCAATGAAAAATGATTTCCATTTACTATATAAATGCCCAGTACATTTATCATTTAAAATATGTGTAATAATAAAATAAATATTATTTGATGAAATCATCCTAATATTTATGATATTTATATAAATAACTATTACATATCAATCATATATATTAAAATTATAAATAAATACATAATATAATTAAATATTTTAATTTTATACTTATAATATATGTAGTAACGTTATTTTCGCTAATAGCCAATGCAGATGTAATTGTCTCCATCTGCTCTTTTGTTGATAACAGCTACATATAATGTAATGTAAAATTAGTTTTATTTGATATAAATAAAGTATGAAAATGCAACCTTATTGTTATTTAGCTATATATATATTCTTTATATAAGTTTTATTTTACTACCTTAATCTCTAAATTGTTATTTTCACAATTCAGATCTTTAATTGTATAATTTGCTGATTGTAACTACAAAGTATACATATATTTCAATATATATAAATATATATATAGGTAATAATAATATAATTTAAATAATAATTACATTTCTAAAACACATTTTAATTTATCTAATGACATTAATATATATTATAATAATAACAATGATTTGAAATTTGACTTATTGAAAACCTTAATCTCTAAATTGCTATTTTCACAATTCAAATCTTCAATTTTAAAGTTTGCTGATTGTAACTACAAAATATAAATATATTTCAATATATATATATATATATATATATATATATTGATATATTGATATATATATATATATATATATATATATATATATATATATATATTGAAATATATTTATATTTTGTAGTTACAATCAGCAAACTTTAAAATTGAAGATTTGAATTGTGAAAATAGCAATTTAGAGATTAAGATATATATATATATATATATATATATATATATATATATATATATCTATATATATATATTGAAATATATTTATATTTTGTAGTTACAATCAGAAAATTATAAAAATAAAGATCTGAATATTAAAATTATATTATTATTATCTATATATATATATATAAGTAATAATAATATAATTTTAATAATAGTTACATTTTATACATATTTATCTGATGACATTAATATATATCCTAATCCAGTTGATATAGATTATAATAATACAAATGATTTTAACTTATTGAATATTATTCATTAATTAAATTAGATAATGTAGAGTTAATAATTTAATGTAGAAGTTGATGAAATCGCAAAATCAAAAGTATAATTTTAGTTGAGTAGAGATAATCACATTTAGTTTAGTGTTATAAAATCGATCAATTATGTAAATAAAGAGTGGTAACCATCAGATAATCCATAATTATAATTAAAATCACGTAGAATAAAATAATAAGGTTATTTTTTATTTATCTCTTATAAATATATATATATATAAATGTCAATATATTGTGTTTTTATTACTACACTATTAAAATCATAGAAACAATATATTTACAGTAATATTTAGAGTCTCATTATTAAAGTATAATATTTTAATATAATAATAATAATATATATAGTAACTTTATTTTCGATATTTGCGAAGTTTGATGTACTTATTTTGATCTGCTCTTTTGCTGATAAAAGCTATAATAAATATATATTTCAATATATATATATATTTCAATATATATATATATATATATATATATATATATATATATATATATATATATATATATTTCAATATATAGTGTTGTTATTAATATTATTAAATTAATAAAATCATAAAATCAATATATTTACAGTAGTATTTAGTATCTCATTATTAAATCATAATATTTCAATAGTATATAAAGTAGATCATATAGAACATTTATAGAATGCACTACTAATTATTGATAATATTACATATTCAAATATCAATAAGTAAAGTTTTTAATATTTTGGAAATTAACGTTAATTATTTACCCAGCTAGTTTAATAATGAGAACATATAAATATAATTGTAATAAACTAGAAAAGTAAAAAAAAATCAATAATTTAGCTAATTTAAAATATATATAAGTAATATTTGATAAAATATGTTTTTAAACTTAAATTTATACATGTACTATATAATATTTAGTATATATTTATAAATTAGTATACAATTATTTAACATTTTTATTATTATAATACATTTACATTACATTTAAATATTGCATTTTAAATTCATAACCATTAATGTATAAAATAATATAATATATTACTAAATAATACATTATCTAAGATAAATAAATATGTATCATTATATTAGATTAAATTTATGTGTAACTATATATTATATTATTAACATTAAATTATTTACATTAAATAATTAAATATTTTAATTTCTTACTTATAATAAATATATATGTATATATATATATATATATATATATATATATATATATATATATATATATATATATATATATATATATATATAGTAACATTATTTTCTATATTGGCGAAGTTTAATTTTATTTTTTTTAAATGTTCTTCTGTTGATAATAGCTATAAAAAGTGTAATATATGATTAGTTTTATTTTATAAAAATAAAATATGAAAACATATTTTTATTTAGAAATATTTATATTTTATTTCACTACCTTAATCTCTAAATTTCTATTTTCACACTGAATATCTTTAATTATATCTGTTGCTGATTGTAACTACAAAATATACACTTATTTCATTATATATTAGTAATAGAAATATAATTTAAAATAATAGATACATTTCGTAATCAGATTTTAATTTATCTGATGACAGTAATATTTTTATAATCCAGTTGATCAAATTTATAATAATATTATTAATGATTTGAAATGTTGCTTATTTTTAATTTGATTATTAGATACAATTTAATTTGTGCCTTAAACGCAACTTTTTTTAAATTATTTATTTTTGATATCATATAATGTTGATTCTTACTTTGATATAAATTATAAATCATTATTTATAATCATAAATAATTATTTAATAGAAATGAATATGAATTAATTTTAATAGATATATTTTTATACGATTTTTTAATATATATATATTAGTAGTTTCCCTATCAATATATAAGTACCGATGTAATAATAATATTAATTAATTAACAATATAATTTAGAATAATTGAATAAATCTCTATTTTTTACGAGTGTATCACATATCTGTACTAATATTAAAGTTACTATTTCTCAAATGTACATCAATATTCTATTTAGTTTATAAACAGCATATTACTATATTCAATTTGATCATTATATACAAATGTATACACATTATTATTTAAAATTACTTATTAATCTAATAGAAAATATTTTAGAAATCAAAATCAGATTAAAAATCGAATTATCTTCATAAATATAACTTACCTCCTTCTCTATTTTATAATAAAGTTCCTTGTAATTAACTGTTAAATGTGAGTAAGTAATGGAGTAAGTGAGTGAGTGGGTGGGTGGGTGAGTGAGTGAGCGAGTGAGTGAATGAGTGAGTGAGTGAGTGAGTGAGTGAGTGAGTGAGTGAGTGAATGAGTGAGTGAGTGAGTGAGTGAGTGAGTGAGTGAGTGCGTGGTTGAGTGAGTGAGTGAGTGAGTGAGTGAGTGTGTGAGTGAGTGATTGATTGATTGAGTGAGTGAGTGAGTGAGTAAGTGAGTGAGTGTGTGAGTGCGTGAGTGAGTGAGTGAGCGAGTGAGCGAGTGAGTGAGTGAGTGAGTGAGTGAGTGAGTGAGTGAGTGAGTGAGTGAGTGAGTGAGTGAGTGAGTAAGTGAGTGAGTTAGTGAGTGTGTGCGTGTGTGTGTGTTTGTTTATTCACGAAAATCCAATTTTTACATTGTTCGAAGGTGAGTGTAAGTATTATTAATGAAATATAACACAATTATTATAGTAAATACGTTTTTCAAAATAAACAAAATCGAGGTAATATTTGTGGTAAGTGAGTGAGTGAGTGAGTGAGTGAGTGTGTATATATGTTTATTCACGAAAATCCAATTTTTATATTGTTCGAAGGTGAGTGTAAGTATTATTAACGAGATATGACACAATTAATATAGCAAATACGTTTTTCAAAATAAATAAAAATAGAGGTAATAATTGTGATAATATGTGTAAGGAAGTCACGTGAGAGGGAATTGCATGTGAGGGAAGTGTGCAATGTACATTATACATATGGGAAAACTGTATAGGGGATAGTATATAGAGAAAATATGTCAGATATAAATGTACGTGTAAAGGAGGTAAAGTATGCTAGTGAGGTTGGTAAGAAGTAAGTAGTAAAAGTGGAAAAGTAATATAGGCTGTATAAAATAAAGTAGTTGAGTAATGGTTTTTGAGTAATAGGTATTGTATTAGGTAAAAGTACAGTGTAAATCAATTTGATAATTCAGTAGCAGTAGGAATATTATAAGGGTGTGTCAGGTTATATCAGTCTAGACCAAGTAAGTATTTGTGAAGTTTGCTTTTAAAAGTATTTGTATTATTTTCATAGGTAACAGTTATAGGTAGTTTATTCCAAAGTTGTGGAAAATTGTTTGTTATGTCTTGTTTAAGCAGTTTTTTATTGGATGACCTTAGATTGTTTTTCAGTTTTAGTTTAATTGAGTCGCTCATATAATTAGGGATATCAGTTTTCATTGCTGTATGTATTATTGTTAGAATTTTGTATATGGATCTGTGTTTAAAGGTTAGAAATTTAAGTTTTTTTCTGTATAATGTGATGTGTGTTCGTTTAGGGAGTTTGTAAATAAGTCTGCAAGTGTGGTTAATAATTTTGTTTAGTCGTTTTTCTTGTATTTTAGGTATATTAATTAAAAGTGAGTTGCAGTAGTCAAGTTTAGATATAATGTAGGCAGATGTGAGTATTTTGAATGATGTCTGGTTGAGAAGGTGTTTAATTTGTTTTATTTTTAATATTTTATAGTTACATTGCTTAGTTATTAATGAAATTTGTTTGTCGAAGGTTAAGTCAGATTCTAATATTACACCTAAAGTAGTTATAGTTGTCTTAATGGGTATATCTTTATTTGCAATTTTAATATGTGTGATGGGTGGTGGCGTATGACTTTTACTATGGAATATGATGCATTCAGTTTTCTGTAAATTAAATTTCAAGTAATTATAATTAAAGTAATTTTCTAATTTCTAGGTTATGCTATTGATTTCTTTTAGTGTATTCGGTAATTCATTAAAGGTTGTGGAAGTGTAAATTTGTGTGTCGTCAGCGTACATGTGGTATTTAGTATTATAGCAGTTCATAATTAAGTCGATATCGGATATATATATATATTAAATAAAAGTGGACCCAAGACACTACCTTGAGGTACTCCGTTTTGAGAGCAGTTAAAATTTTTACTCAGTTTATCAGATTTGATATTGAAGGTTCTTCCGGTTAAATATGATTTTATTAGTTGTATTATTGTGTTATATATTCCAATTGATTGTAATTCAGCGAATAATATGTTGTGGTTTATAGTATCAAAAGCGGCAGTTAAATCTAGTAATATAATAATTACAAAACGATTGTTTTTTATGTTATGAGAAATGTAATTTGTAATATTTAGTATTAGTGTTTCAGTGTTATGGCAAGGTTGTGAGTGAGTGAGTGAGTGAGTGAGTGAGTGAGTGAGTGAGTGAGTAAGTGAGTGAGTGAGTGAGTGAGTGAGTGAGTGAGTGAGTGAGTGAGTGAGTGAGTGAGTGAGTGAGTGAGTGAGTGAGTGAGTGAGTGAGTGAGTGAGTGAGTGAGTGAGTGAGTGAGTGAGTGAGTGAGTGAGTGAGTGAGTGAGTGAGTGAGTGAGTGAGTGAGTGAGTGAGTGAGTGAGTGAGTGAGTGAGTGAGTGAGTGAGTGAGTGAGTGAGTGAGTGAGTGAGTGAGTGAGTGAGTGAGTGAGTGAGTGAGTGAGTGAGTGAGTGAGTGAGTGAGTGAGTTATAATATTATCTAACCTTTCCTGATTGTGGAATTCAGTATCGATGTAGTTAAGTTAGTCAATGACTTTTTAATATGTAATTTTTTCATTTTGAATTAATAAAAAGACTATTTATATTTAATTCAATTATAATAATAAACAAATAAACTGTTATCATAAAAGTATCATAAATTTAGAATTTAATATTAATTTAATTTTTAAATATTTATTATTTATTTACGTTTTAAATTTATTGTTAAAGAATCAACAAAAATATACAAAGCATTTTCAACTATTTAATATATAGTTAAATTGAAACTGCCATTCTGTTAAACTAGCTAAAATAATTTCTCATTTAATTCATTAAAATATTTTTAGTTTTGTATTACAAAACTAAAATATATTAATTATATAAAATTAACTTTAATGATTGTTAAATTTAGTCAGCAGTATAGTTATTTTCTAATTAAGCTAACAGTTATTAATATCGAAATTAATAAATATATATACTTATTTAATAGTATAGTATATATTCATATATCGGGTAAAATAATAGACGTTTCCCGTATCACGGATATTACATTATATTTATGATGAGTAGTATTTATACTGAGTGATATTAACTATTATACTATCCATATCGTAATACTAAATGTTATGAAATTAATATATTAGTGGATGTATTGTTGGATTAATGTATGGATGGATGGATGGATAGATGGATGGATGGATGGCTAGAAATGAGAAATTATTCAGCGTATAGAATACTATGTTTAACTTATACTGCCCTAAAGGAAAATACCCGCCGATTAAGATCTAGTCAAAGTTTGCTACTATCAAATCAAAAATGTAATCTTGATACCTATGGTAAAAGAAGATTTAGTGTTTCAGCTCCAATTTTACGGAACAACCTTCCTCTACATTTACGAAGATGTAATTCCATAAAAACATTTAAGAATGCAGTGAAAAATTATTTACTATGCTTAACATGAGCTCTTGGATTGATTTTGTGCTCTGCATCTGCGCGGATATTCTATGACTACTCCGATCACATATGTATCTACCCGAATATCAGAGTCCTCTAACTGATTTTATTTTATCATTTAATTCACTTATGATATTATGTTACTCTCTTTAAAACAGAAATGAGAACATATCTATTTGTTATTTTGTGTATAAATAAACTTTTCAATTCAATTCAATTCAATGGATGGATAGATGGATTGATTCCTATATACTCTACTCCCATATGAATGAACGCCGTGGGACGGTATTGCACGGTATGGAATATATACGGTATACATATATAGAATTAAAATAGTTTAAATGCGATATAATATAAGACTGAGAGATCATTTTTAATTATGAAATGACATTAATTTTTTAAATTTTTTTGACCTTACTAAAATAATAAAATGCTTTTTTAGCAGTAAATAGTAAATGGTTATCTAAAAGCATGCGTTCGTCTATAATGACACCCAGACATTTTACGGTATTATATGGTTCAACAATTACATTATCAATTAAATATATAGGAAATTTATTTTGTGTTAAATTTTTTGAAATGTTAATCAGTTGCGTCTTGTCGATATTTAGTAGTAAATTGTTATTAATTAGCCAGTTGCGTATATTATTAGTGCAATTAGTGAGAGATGAGTTATCATTGTTTTTCAGTGTTAGAATCAGGTAAATTATAATATCGTCGTCAAATATGTTGAATTTAATTTGGGGAAATTTAGAAATTAATAGAGATAATGGACGTAAATAAATTTAAAATAATAATGGTCCAAGTACGGAACCTTGTGGAACTCCATATTTTAGTTGGAATTCGTCTGATTGTATATCATTTATCAATGTTCGATACGTTCTATTTGTAATATAAGATTTCAGTAAGTCTAGTGCTTTATCAGCTATACCTATTTTCTCTAATCTATCCAATAAAATCTCATAAGAGATAGTATCAAATGCTGCTGACATATCTAATAACATAAGTTGAACCTTATTTCCCTTATCTATCGCATTATATATATTTTCAAATATAGATACTATTGTAGTTTCTGTACTATAATTTTTGCGATATGCACTTTGATTTATAGGATATAGTTCATTTTCTGATAAACATTTAATGATTTGTTTACTAATGACTCTTTCGAATATTTTAGATAGAAAAGGAAGTTTGGAAATAGGACGGTAGTCCATCCATCCATCCATCCATACATTCATCCATCCATCCATAAATACATCCATCCATACATCCACTAATACCAATAGTTCTAAGAGAGCATTACATATAATTCAACAATACATGTAAGGATTAATAAACAACAAAGATATCGCTATCTTTTATAATTGATAATGGTACTACAATATATACAGCTAACATCAAATTTTATGTTAAAAATAGTATTATAATTATAGAAATATTGAAAACTAATATTTCGACTATAACTAAACCTCAAACGCAACCCCAATGCATACCATTAAATATAAAATAGTATTACTTAAAATGATAACTACAATAATATAATTAATTAAAAATATATCTATAACTCTTATGATAAATTGTTCTGACTTAGTTATATTTTGCATTTTGATTGGTATAGATTTGGATTAAGTTATATTTTGGGGTTAATAAAATATAGAGAAATATATTAAAAGTAGTATTAAATTTCATCAATTACCTGTACTAATGAACTACATTTTTGTATTTGTATATTACGATATATAAAATTAAGTATATGTGTATCTAAACGAATTCTACAAATTGTATTAAGTATCGGGTATCAGACGTTCCTGGATAATTATATTTTTGTAATTCATAAATTACCTCTACTACCTCTTAAACTTCTTATTACCGGGAATCACAGGGTCCAAATGAACAAGATTTTGTATATTAAAAAAATACGATATATCTAATTTATACATGTATTAAGATTGTATAAAATATTGAATGGAATAGCGGGCAACGCCGGGTCTATAACATATATTTGGTATATATTTGTATATAATGATCAAATTGAATATAGTAATATGATGTTTATAAAGTAAATAGAATATTAATGTACATTTGAGAAATAGTAACTTTAATATTAGTACAGATATGTGATACACTCGAAAAAAATAGAGATTTATTCAATTATTCTAAATTATATTAAATTATATATATACATGTACAATGTATATAACTACAAAGTAATGTATATAATTATGGTTCTTGTTAATTACTATATACTCCACTCCCATATATTGCACGGTATGTATTATGACATATTTATTTAAATTTATTTATAACATATGTATTTATATTTATTTATAATAACATAATTATTTATATTTGTTTAACATGTTAAATTCTATTTACATTTTTTTTTATTTAGTTATTATTATTATATTAATATTATTTAATAAGCCATCTTTATATATGTATATGCATTTAAACGATTAATGATGTATAATAATATTTTGTTATTATAATAGTGATGTTAAATTATAATAATCAGGTATAAATTGCAAAATCAGGCGATAAATAAATAAAATTTAAAAATAATTATTCAATATTTATTCAATATAAATTTGTCTTTAATAATCTTATAATAAAACATTGAATATTTAGTATTATAGTTTGAATACATTACATACATTAAACAGAATTATTGTCGGTGTCAGACAAGAGGTCTCGGGTTGACCAGACCCATATGAGATTGACCAAATCGCGAGGAGTGACCAGCTCCTTACAATTTGTATTGACTTCTCTTGTCTGAATCGGATCAAACTTGATCAATAAGGGATAATGTATCCAAACAATACTATTCTTTGTATGTTTATCTACCATATGTGGTTCCTATTTTTAAAAACCTATAAATATATATTTATAAAAAATATGAATAATAAAGATGATATAAATTTATCGAAATAATATATATATATATATATATATATATATATATATATTCACAATTATAATTGAATTTATTGAATATAAATTAATAGTCCTACTATTTAATTATCGATGCTAATATATTTATCCATAATAATAAATAACAGTTCTAGTATATACTCAAAGTTCAATAAATGCTTAATACTATCGTTAAGATTATAATGAATATATCTTTTAAAATAAATCAGTTCCTACGAATTAACAATCTATACATAATGAATGCTATATATACGTATAGACATTGTTTCAGAATAATACAGTCATTTATAATATATTGCATATTTATACTTTTAATTAACCATCGTATACATTTATGATTTATCTTTTTATAGTTCTAATATTTTAAAATACATTACTAAAATCATCCGATTGATTTTATATATATATAGTGTAAATTAATTTAATTAATTAATAAAAAAGTAACCTTAGTTTCAATGTTTTCATTATTTTTTTATTATGTTCAATAATAAATTCTGCGCGACTTAACTGTATTTAAAATTAGTAATATTATTAAATATAAGTCAGATGTATCTATAATAATTGGTATTGTGTTTAACGTATTAGATTCCATCTAATCCTATTCAATCATAAACGATCATTGTATCAATAGTCTAATGTATTATCTTATAGTTTTATATTTGATTTAATTACTCTAACTACAATTAAGATAAAGTAAATATATTCATTATGCATATTTAAAAAAATGTGCCTCATTTGATAGATATATACTGTATATATATTCTGCTACTTTACACATATATTATGTATATATTATATATATAATGATATGTATTTTATTCTAAATAATTTTCCTAATTAATTTTATTTCAAGAATTTATATTATCATTTTTATTGATTAGTATTTAGTATATAATATAATTATGATATTAATATTTACATATGTTAACCTTTTTTTCTTTTAAATCAAGTATCTCTTTATGTTCTGTAATTGTATCCTTTGCTTCTCTTAACTAAGAATAAAATATTCTTTTATATAAATAATATAACAATATAACAATAAAAAATATAACAATTCAGATATGATTTATATAATGTAGTGTTAAAATCAATATATACATTTATCTTAATTTCAAACCTTCTTATCTTTATCAGCATTTAAAGAATGCAATCTGGCTACCATTTTATTCGCCCATTCTATCTATATATATTATTTCATTATTAAACAAATTATTAACAATATTTGAATACAAAAATAATACATTTAAAGATAAATAATATGAATATATTAAAGTAGAAAATTATATATCATATATCATGATACATATATATATATGAATGCATTAAGAAGATAATAACACAAATTATGAAGTCGTGTGTTTAAGAAATAAAATTAATATGCAATGCCAATTATATTTGTATATAAATAATTGGATATAGGATTCTTACTTATATATATATATATATATATAGGGTTTTTATTTCTACTAAATAAAGCAAGCAATCTATTTAAAATAAATTGAACCTGTATTTCTGTCGTTTCATCTAATCGATCTCGTTGTCTAATTATCAACTTAAAATCATTTATCTAAGATTAAAATTGAGTACCATTAAAAAATATAAATAAATTAGTTAAAATATAATTGTTAATTTAGAATACTATCGATTATATTTCAAATATTAATATATTATATTATTTTTCCATGTATATATATTTATATATTGATAATAATCATAGGTAATATAATATAAAAATTATATTTGATATATATTTATAAACCTCTTTTTCTAATGCTTCTTTTGTATGTATAAATTTATTAATGACATGTCTGTCTTCATTCATCTGATTAACAAATATTTATATATTTATTGTAAAATAAATATAAAGATCATAATATGATTTGATTAGTTTATTCTGACACTATTACATATATAGTAATATACCGCAATAGTGATATAATTACATAATTAGGTAAATAAAAAGAATGAATAAATAAGAGAACCCGTTTGAAAATATATTTTCATGTATATTACGTAAGTTAAATATAATTATAATAACAATATTTGAACGAAACACGTTTTATGTAATTTTATTTATGCAAATTTTATTATACTAATATGTCCCAATGAGATTTTATAATAAATACTAATTATTTATTAATATAATTTTGTATTTATATATACATATTTAAACCGTGTTTTCTTTTATAAATGCCAATTTCATTTGTTTTTCAAAATTGATTACATACGTTTTTAGCTGAGAAGAAATTGAATGTGTTATAAATAACAAATATTTAGAAATGTGATAATAAAATTTCTATAATTTAGTTTTATATTAATTTACAATAATACTTTTAATTAGCTAACTGTTATTAACCTTATTATTTATATATAGTATTATTATATTAGTTTTTGATCAATATTAATTAGTTTATATAAAGTAGTATTGTAACTGTCTTGCATATAATAAGATCAATATTACATATTTTATAATAATTCTGATATATTCTGGTTATTCTATTTATCGCTTTAATCAAAATAAGTACAACATATTATTAAATGAATTACGTTTAAGATTGGTTTAGATCATAACATTTAACTAAATAAATGCAACCTTTTTTTATCAAGTAATTAAACAATTTCTCATCGACTATTAAAAAATTCAATGAAAAATTATTTCCATTTACTATATAAATGCCAAGTACATTTAAAATAATGTGTAATAATAAAATAAATATTATTTGATGAAATCATCCTAATATTTATGATATTTATATAAATAACTATTACATATCAATCATATATATTAAAATTATAAATAAATACATAATATAATTAAATATTTTAATTTTATACTTATAATATATGTAGTAACGTTATTTTCGCTAATAGCCAATGCAGATGTAATTGTCTCCATCTGCTCTTTTGTTGATAACAGCTACATATAATGTAATGTAAAATTAGTTTTATTTGATATAAATAAAGTATGAAAATGCAACCTTATTGTTATTTAGCTATATATATATTCTTTATATAAGTTTTATTTTACTACCTTAATCTCTAAATTGTTATTTTCACAATTCAGATCTTTAATTGTATAATTTGCTGATTGTAACTACAAAGTATACATATATTTCAATATATATAAATATATATATAGGTAATAATAATATAATTTAAATAATAATTACATTTCTAAAACACATTTTAATTTATCTAATGACATTAATATATATTATAATAATAACAATGATTTGAAATTTGACTTATTGAAAACCTTAATCTCTAAATTGCTATTTTCACAATTCAAATCTTCAATTTTAAAGTTTGCTGATTGTAACTACAAAATATAAATATATTTCAATATATATATATATATATATATATATTGATATATTGATATATATATATATATATTGAAATATATTTATATTTTGTAGTTACAATCAGCAAACTTTAAAATTGAAGATTTGAATTGTGAAAATAGCAATTTAGAGATTAAGATATATATATATATATATATATATATATATATATCTATATATATATATTGAAATATATTTATATTTTGTAGTTACAATCAGAAAATTATAAAAATAAAGATCTGAATATTAAAATTATATTATTATTATCTATATATATATATATAAGTAATAATAATATAATTTTAATAATAGTTACATTTTATACATATTTATCTGATGACATTAATATATATCCTAATCCAGTTGATATAGATTATAATAATACAAATGATTTTAACTTATTGAATATTATTCATTAATTAAATTAGATAATGTAGAATTAATAATTTAATGTAGAAGTTGATGAAATCGCAAAATCAAAAGTATAATTTTAGTTGAGTAGAGATAATCACATTTAGTTTAGTGTTATAAAATCGATCAATTATGTAAATAAAGAGTGGTAACCATCAGATAATCCATAATTATAATTAAAATCACGTAGAATAAAATAATAAGGTTATTTTTTATTTATCTCTTATAAATATATATATATATAAATGTCAATATATTGTGTTTTTATTACTACACTATTAAAATCATAGAAACAATATATTTACAGTAATATTTAGAGTCTCATTATTAAAGTATAATATTTTAATATAATAATAATAATATATATAGTAACTTTATTTTCGATATTTGCGAAGTTTGATGTACTTATTTTGATCTGCTCTTTTGCTGATAAAAGCTATAATAAATATATATTTCAATATATATATATATTTCAATATATATATATATATATATATATATATATATATATATATATTCAATATATAGTGTTGTTATTAATATTATTAAATTAATAAAATCATAAAATCAATATATTTACAGTAGTATTTAGTATCTCATTATTAAATCATAATATTTCAATAGTATATAAAGTAGATCATATAGAACATTTATAGAATGCACTACTAATTATTGATAATATTACATATTCAAATATCAATAAGTAAAGTTTTTAATATTTTGGAAATTAACGTTAATTATTTACCCAGCTAGTTTAATAATGAGAACATATAAATATAATTGTAATAAACTAGAAAAGTAAAAAAAAATCAATAATTTAGCTAATTTAAAATATATATAAGTAATATTTGATAAAATATGTTTTTAAACTTAAATTTATACATGTACTATATAATATTTAGTATATATTTATAAATTAGTATACAATTATTTAACATTTTTATTATTATAATACATTTACATTACATTTAAATATTGCATTTTAAATTCATAACCATTAATGTATAAAATAATATAATATATTACTAAATAATACATTATCTAAGATAAATAAATATGTATCATTATATTAGATTAAATTTATGTGTAACTATATATTATATTATTAACATTAAATTATTTACATTAAATAATTAAATATTTTAATTTCTTACTTATAATAAATATATATGTATATATATATATATATATATATATATATATATATATATATATATATATATATATATATATATATATATAGTAACATTATTTTCTATATTGGCGAAGTTTAATTTTATTTTTTTTAAATGTTCTTCTGTTGATAATAGCTATAAAAAGTGTAATATATGATTAGTTTTATTTTATAAAAATAAAATATGAAAACATATTTTTATTTAGAAATATTTATATTTTATTTCACTACCTTAATCTCTAAATTTCTATTTTCACACTGAATATCTTTAATTATATCTGTTGCTGATTGTAACTACAAAATATACATTTATTTCATTATATATTAGTAATAGAAATATAATTTAAAATAATAGATACATTTCGTAATCAGATTTTAATTTATCTGATGACAGTAATATTTTTATAATCCAGTTGATCAAATTTATAATAATATTATTAATGATTTGAAATGTTGCTTATTTTTAATTTGATTATTAGATACAATTTAATTTGTGCCTTAAACGCAACTTTTTTTAAATTATTTATTTTTGATATCATATAATGTTGATTCTTACTTTGATATAAATTATAAATCATTATTTATAATCATAAATAATTATTTAATAGAAATGAATATGAATTAATTTTAATAGATATATTTTTATACGATTTTTTAATATATATATATTAGTAGTTTCCCTATCAATATATAAGTACCGATGTAATAATAATATTAATTAATTAACAATATAATTTAGAATAATTGAATAAATCTCTATTTTTTACGAGTGTATCACATATCTGTACTAATATTAAAGTTACTATTTCTCAAATGTACATCAATATTCTATTTAGTTTATAAACAGCATATTACTATATTCAATTTGATCATTATATACAAATGTATACACATTATTATTTAAAATTACTTATTAATCTAATAGAAAATATTTTAGAAATCAAAATCAGATTAAAAATCGAATTATCTTCATAAATATAACTTACCTCCTTCTCTATTTTATAATAAAGTTCCTTGTAATTAACTGTTAAATGTGAGTAAGTAATGGAGTAAGTGAGTGAGTGGGTGGGTGGGTGAGTGAGTGAGCGAGTGAGTGAATGAGTGAGTGAGTGAGTGAGTGAGTGAGTGAGTGAGTGAATGAGTGAGTGAGTGAGTGAGTGAGTGAGTGAGTGAGTGAGTGAGTGGTTGAGTGAGTGAGTGAGTGAGTGAGTGTGTGAGTGAGTGATTGATTGATTGAGTGAGTGAGTGAGTGAGTAAGTGAGTGAGTGTGTGAGTGCGTGAGTGAGTGAGTGAGCGAGTGAGCGAGTGAGTGAGTGAGTGAGTGAGTGAGTGAGTGAGTGAGTGAGTGAGTGAGTGAGTGAGTGAGTGAGTAAGTGAGTGAGTTAGTGAGTGTGTGTGTGTGTGTGTGTTTGTTTATTCACGAAAATCCAATTTTTACATTGTTCGAAGGTGAGTGTAAGTATTATTAATGAAATATAACACAATTAATATAGTAAATACGTTTTTCAAAATAAACAAAATCGAGGTAATATTTGTGGTAAGTGAGTGAGTGAGTGAGTGAGTGAGTGTGTATATATGTTTATTCACGAAAATCCAATTTTTATATTGTTCGAAGGTGAGTGTAAGTATTATTAACGAGATATGACACAATTAATATAGCAAATACGTTTTTCAAAATAAATAAAAATAGAGGTAATAATTGTGATAATATGTGTAAGGAAGTCACGTGAGAGGGAATTGCATGTGAGGGAAGTGTGCAATGTACATTATACATATGGGAAAACTGTATAGGGGATAGTATATAGAGAAAATATGTCAGATATAAATGTACGTGTAAAGGAGGTAAAGTATGCTAGTGAGGTTGGTAAGAAGTAAGTAGTAAAAGTGGAAAAGTAATATAGGCTGTATAAAATAAAGTAGTTGAGTAATGGTTTTTGAGTAATAGGTATTGTATTAGGTAAAAGTACAGTGTAAATCAATTTGATAATTCAGTAGCAGTAGGAATATTATAAGGGTGTGTCAGGTTATATCAGTCTAGACCAAGTAAGTATTTGTGAAGTTTGCTTTTAAAAGTATTTGTATTATTTTCATAGGTAACAGTTATAGGTAGTTTATTCCAAAGTTGTGGAAAATTGTTTGTTATGTCTTGTTTAAGCAGTTTTTTATTGGATGACCTTAGATTGTTTTTCAGTTTTAGTTTAATTGAGTCGCTCATATAATTAGGGATATCAGTTTTCATTGCTGTATGTATTATTGTTAGAATTTTGTATATGGATCTGTGTTTAAAGGTTAGAAATTTAAGTTTTTTTCTGTATAATGTGATGTGTGTTCGTTTAGGGAGTTTGTAAATAAGTTTGCAAGTGTGGTTAATAATTTTGTTTAGTCGTTTTTCTTGTATTTTAGGTATATTAATTAAAAGTGAGTTGCAGTAGTCAAGTTTAGATATAATGTAGGCAGATGTGAGTATTTTGAATGATGTCTGGTTGAGAAGGTGTTTAATTTGTTTTATTTTTAATATTTTATAGTTACATTGCTTAGTTATTAATGAAATTTGTTTGTCGAAGGTTAAGTCAGATTCTAATATTACACCTAAAGTAGTTATAGTTGTCTTAATGGGTATATCTTTATTTGCAATTTTAATATGTGTGATGGGTGGTGGCGTATGACTTTTACTATGGAATATGATGCATTCAGTTTTCTGTAAATTAAATTTCAAGTAATTATAATTAAAGTAATTTTCTAATTTCTAGGTTATGCTATTGATTTCTTTTAGTGTATTCGGTAATTCATTAAAGGTTGTGGAAGTGTAAATTTGTGTGTCGTCAGCGTACATGTGGTATTTAGTATTATAGCAGTTCATAATTAAGTCGATATCGGATATATATATATATTAAATAAAAGTGGACCCAAGACACTACCTTGAGGTACTCCGTTTTGAGAGCAGTTAAAATTTTTACTCAGTTTATCAGATTTGATATTGAAGGTTCTTCCGGTTAAATATGATTTTATTAGTTGTATTATTGTGTTATATATTCCAATTGATTGTAATTCAGCGAATAATATGTTGTGGTTTATAGTATCAAAAGCGGCAGTTAAATCTAGTAATATAATAATTACAAAACGATTGTTTTTTATGTTATGAGAAATGTAATTTGTAATATTTAGTAATAGTGTTTCAGTGTTATGGCAAGGTTGTGAGTGAGTGAGTGAGTGAGTGAGTGAGTGAGTGAGTGAGTGAGTAAGTGAGTGAGTGAGTGAGTGAGTGAGTGAGTGAGTGAGTGAGTGAGTGAGTGAGTGAGTGAGTGAGTGAGTGAGTGAGTGAGTGAGTGAGTGAGTGAGTGAGTGAGTGAGTGAGTGAGTGAGTGAGTGAGTGAGTGAGTGAGTGAGTGAGTGAGTGAGTGAGTGAGTGAGTGAGTGAGTGAGTGAGTGAGTGAGTGAGTGAGTGAGTGAGTGAGTGAGTGAGTGAGTGAGTGAGTGAGTGAGTGAGTGAGTGAGTGAGTGAGTGAGTGAGTGAGTGAGTGAGTGAGTGAGTGAGTTATAATATTATCTAACCTTTCCTGATTGTGGAATTCAGTATCGATGTAGTTAAGTTAGTCAATGACTTTTTAATATGTAATTTTTTCATTTTGAATTAATAAAAAGACTATTTATATTTAATTCAATTATAATAATAAACAAATAAACTGTTATCATAAAAGTATCATAAATTTAGAATTTAATATTAATTTAATTTTTAAATATTTATTATTTATTTACGTTTTAAATTTATTGTTAAAGAATCAACAAAAATATACAAAGCATTTTCAACTATTTAATATATAGTTAAATTGAAACTGCCATTCTGTTAAACTAGCTAAAATAATTTCTCATTTAATTCATTAAAATATTTTTAGTTTTGTATTACAAAACTAAAATATATTAATTATATAAAATTAACTTTAATGATTGTTAAATTTAGTCAGCAGTATAGTTATTTTCTAATTAAGCTAACAGTTATTAATATCGAAATTAATAAATATATATACTTATTTAATAGTATAGTATATATTCATATATCGGGTAAAATAATAGACGTTTCCCGTATCACGGATATTACATTATATTTATGATGAGTAGTATTTATACTGAGTGATATTAACTATTATACTATCCATATCGTAATACTAAATGTTATGAAATTAATATATTAGTGGATGTATTGTTGGATTAATGTATGGATGGATGGATGGATAGATGGATGGATGGATGGCTAGAAATGAGAAATTATTCAGCGTATAGAATACTATGTTTAACTTATACTGCCCTAAAGGAAAATACCCGCCGATTAAGATCTAGTCAAAGTTTGCTACTATCAAATCAAAAATGTAATCTTGATACCTATGGTAAAAGAAGATTTAGTGTTTCAGCTCCAATTTTATGGAACAACCTTCCTCTACATTTACGAAGATGTAATTCCATAAAAACATTTAAGAATGCAGTGAAAAATTATTTACTATGCTTAACATGAGCTCTTGGATTGATTTTGTGCTCTGCATCTGCGCGGATATTCTATGACTACTCCGATCACATATGTATCTACCCGAATATCAGAGTCCTCTAACTGATTTTATTTTATCATTTAATTCACTTATGATATTATGTTACTCTCTTTAAAACACAAATGAGAACATATCTATTTGTTATTTTGTGTATAAATAAACTTTTCAATTCAATTCAATTCAATGGATGGATAGATGGATTGATTCCTATATACTCTACTCCCATATGAATGAACGCCGTGGGACGGTATTGCACGGTATGGAATATATACGGTATACATATATAGAATTAAAATAGTTTAAATGCGATATAATATAAGACTGAGAGATCATTTTTAATTATGAAATGACATTAATTTTTTAAATTTTTTTGACCTTACTAAAATAATAAAATGCTTTTTTAGCAGTAAATAGTAAATGGTTATCTAAAAGCATGCGTTCGTCTATAATGACACCCAGACATTTTACGGTATTATATGGTTCAACAATTACATTATCAATTAAATATATAGGAAATTTATTTTGTGTTAAATTTTTTGAAATGTTAATCAGTTGCGTCTTGTCGATATTTAGTAGTAAATTGTTATTAATTAGCCAGTTGCGTATATTATTAGTGCAATTAGTGAGAGATGAGTTATCATTGTTTTTCAGTGTTAGAATCAGGTAAATTATAATATCGTCGTCAAATATGTTGAATTTAATTTGGGGAAATTTAGAAATTAATAGAGATAATGGACGTAAATAAATTTAAAATAATAATGGTCCAAGTACGGAACCTTGTGGAACTCCATATTTTAGTTGGAATTCGTCTGATTGTATATCATTTATCAATGTTCGATACGTTCTATTTGTAATATAAGATTTCAGTAAGTCTAGTGCTTTATCAGCTATACCTATTTTCTCTAATCTATCCAATAAAATCTCATAAGAGATAGTATCAAATGCTGCTGACATATCTAATAACATAAGTTGAACCTTATTTCCCTTATCTATCGCATTATATATATTTTCAAATATAGATACTATTGTAGTTTCTGTACTATAATTTTTGCGATATGCACTTTGATTTATAGGATATAGTTCATTTTCTGATAAACATTTAATGATTTGTTTACTAATGACTCTTTCGAATATTTTAGATAGAAAAGGAAGTTTGGAAATAGGACGGTAGTCCATCCATCCATCCATCCATACATTCATCCATCCATCCATAAATACATCCATCCATACATCCACTAATACCAATAGTTCTAAGAGAGCATTACATATAATTCAACAATACATGTAAGGATTAATAAACAACAAAGATATCGCTATCTTTTATAATTGATAATGGTACTACAATATATACAGCTAACATCAAATTTTATGTTAAAAATAGTATTATAATTATAGAAATATTGAAAACTAATATTTCGACTATAACTAAACCTCAAACGCAACCCCAATGCATACCATTAAATATAAAATAGTATTACTTAAAATGATAACTACAATAATATAATTAATTAAAAATATATCTATAACTCTTATGATAAATTGTTCTGACTTAGTTATATTTTGCATTTTGATTGGTATAGATTTGGATTAAGTTATATTTTGGGGTTAATAAAATATAGAGAAATATATTAAAAGTAGTATTAAATTTCATCAATTACCTGTACTAATGAACTACATTTTTGTATTTGTATATTACGATATATAAAATTAAGTATATGTGTATCTAAACGAATTCTACAAATTGTATTAAGTATCGGGTATCAGACGTTCCTGGATAATTATATTTTTGTAATTCATAAATTACCTCTACTACCTCTTAAACTTCTTATTACCGGGAATCACAGGGTCCAAATGAACAAGATTTTGTATATTAAAAAAATACGATATATCTAATTTATACATGTATTAAGATTGTATAAAATATTGAATGGAATAGCGGGCAACGCCGGGTCTATAACATATATTTGGTATATATTTGTATATAATGATCAAATTGAATATAGTAATATGATGTTTATAAAGTAAATAGAATATTAATGTACATTTGAGAAATAGTAACTTTAATATTAGTACAGATATGTGATAATGTGATACACTCGAAAAAAATAGAGATTTATTCAATTATTCTAAATTATATTAAATTATATATATACATGTACAATGTATATAACTACAAAGTAATGTATATAATTATGGTTCTTGTTAATTACTATATACTCCACTCCCATATATTGCACGGTATGTATTATGACATATTTATTTAAATTTATTTATAACATATGTATTTATATTTATTTATAATAACATAATTATTTATATTTGTTTAACATGTTAAATTCTATTTACATTTTTTTTTATTTAGTTATTATTATTATATTAATATTATTTAATAAGCCATCTTTATATATGTATATGCATTTAAACGATTAATGATGTATAATAATATTTTGTTATTATAATAGTGATGTTAAATTATAATAATCAGGTATAAATTGCAAAATCAGGCGATAAATAAATAAAATTTAAAAATAATTATTCAATATTTATTCAATATAAATTTGTCTTTAATAATCTTATAATAAAACATTGAATATTTAGTATTATAGTTTGAATACATTACATACATTAAACAGAATTATTGTCGGTGTCAGACAAGAGGTCTCGGGTTGACCAGACCCATATGAGATTGACCAAATCGCGAGGAGTGACCAGCTCCTTACAATTTGTATTGACTTCTCTTGTCTGAATCGGATCAAACTTGATCAATAAGGGATAATGTATCCAAACAATACTATTCTTTGTATGTTTATCTACCATATGTGGTTCCTATTTTTAAAAACCTATAAATATATATTTATAAAAAATATGAATAATAAAGATGATATAAATTTATCGAAATAATATATATATATATATATATATATATATATATATATTCACAATTATAATTGAATTTATTGAATATAAATTAATAGTCCTACTATTTAATTATCGATGCTAATATATTTATCCATAATAATAAATAACAGTTCTAGTATATACTCAAAGTTCAATAAATGCTTAATACTATCGTTAAGATTATAATGAATATATCTTTTAAAATAAATCAGTTCCTACGAATTAACAATCTATACATAATGAATGCTATATATACGTATAGACATTGTTTCAGAATAATACAGTCATTTATAATATATTGCATATTTATACTTTTAATTAACCATCGTATACATTTATGATTTATCTTTTTATAGTTCTAATATTTTAAAATACATTACTAAAATCATCCGATTGATTTTATATATATATAGTGTAAATTAATTTAATTAATTAATAAAAAAGTAACCTTAGTTTCAATGTTTTCATTATTTTTTTATTATGTTCAATAATAAATTCTGCGCGACTTAACTGTATTTAAAATTAGTAATATTATTAAATATAAGTCAGATGTATCTATAATAATTGGTATTGTGTTTACCGTATTAGATTCCATCTAATCCTATTCAATCATAAACGATCATTGTATCAATAGTCTAATGTATTATCTTATAGTTTTATATTTGATTTAATTACTCTAACTACAATTAAGATAAAGTAAATATATTCATTATGCATATTTAAAAAAATGTGCCTCATTTGATAGATATATACTGTATATATATTCTGCTACTTTACACATATATTATGTATATATTATATATATAATGATATGTATTTTATTCTAAATAATTTTCCTAATTAATTTTATTTCAAGAATTTATATTATCATTTTTATTGATTAGTATTTAGTATATAATATAATTATGATATTAATATTTACATATGTTAACCTTTTTTTCTTTTAAATCAAGTATCTCTTTATGTTCTGTAATTGTATCCTTTGCTTCTCTTAACTAAGAATAAAATATTCTTTTATATAAATAATATAACAATATAACAATAAAAAATATAACAATTCAGATATGATTTATATAATGTAGTGTTAAAATCAATATATACATTTATCTTAATTTCAAACCTTCTTATCTTTATCAGCATTTAAAGAATGCAATCTGGCTACCATTTTATTCGCCCATTCTATCTATATATATTATTTCATTATTAAACAAATTATTAACAATATTTGAATACAAAAATAATACATTTAAAGATAAATAATATGAATATATTAAAGTAGAAAATTATATATCATATATCATGATACATATATATATATGAATGCATTAAGAAGATAATAACACAAATTATGAAGTCGTGTGTTTAAGAAATAAAATTAATATGCAATGCCAATTATATTTGTATAGAAATTTGTGGTAATACAAGTAAATTGATTAAATAGATTATAATTACGAAAAAAATCTAAAGAATTATACAAAACAATTTTATAAAGCAAAACATATGACTAAACTAATAATACAAGCAATCTATTTTAAAAAGTATATAAATAATTGGATATAGGATTCTTACTTATATATATATATATATATATAGGGTTTTTATTTCTACTAAATAAAGCAAGCAATCTATTTAAAATAAATTGAACCTGTATTTCTGTCGTTTCATCTAATCGATCTCGTTGTCTAATTATCAACTTAAAATCATTTATCTAAGATTAAAATTGAGTACCATTAAAAAATATAAATAAATTAGTTAAAATATAATTGTTAATTTAGAATACTATCGATTATATTTCAAATATTAATATATTATATTATTTTTCCATGTATATATATTTATATATTGATAATAATCATAGGTAATATAATATAAAAATTATATTTGATATATATTTATAAACCTCTTTTTCTAATGCTTCTTTTGTATGTATAAATTTATTAATGACATGTCTGTCTTCATTCATCTGATTAACAAATATTTATATATTTATTGTAAAATAAATATAAAGATCATAATATGATTTGATTAGTTTATTCTGACACTATTACATATATAGTAATATACCGCAATAGTGATATAATTACATAATTAGGTAAATAAAAAGAATGAATAAATAAGAGAACCCGTTTGAAAATATATTTTCATGTATATTACGTAAGTTAAATATAATTATAATAACAATATTTGAACGAAACACGTTTTATGTAATTTTATTTATGCAAATTTTATTATACTAATATGTCCCAATGAGATTTTATAATAAATACTAATTATTTATTAATATAATTTTGTATTTATATATACATATTTAAACCGTGTTTTCTTTTATAAATGCCAATTTCATTTGTTTTTCAAAATTGATTACATACGTTTTTAGCTGAGAAGAAATTGAATGTGTTATAAATAACAAATATTTAGAAATGTGATAATAAAATTTCTATAATTTAGTTTTATATTAATTTACAATAATACTTTTAATTAGCTAACTGTTATTAACCTTATTATTTATATATAGTATTATTATATTAGTTTTTGATCAATATTAATTAGTTTATATAAAGTAGTATTGTAACTGTCTTGCATATAATAAGATCAATATTACATATTTTATAATAATTCTGATATATTCTGGTTATTCTATTTATCGCTTTAATCAAAATAAGTACAACATATTATTAAATGAATTACGTTTAAGATTGGTTTAGATCATAACATTTAACTAAATAAATGCAACCTTTTTTTATCAAGTAATTAAACAATTTCTCATCGACTATTAAAAAATTCAATGAAAAATTATTTCCATTTACAATATAAATGCCAAGTACATTTAAAATAATGTGTAATAATAAAATAAATATTATTTGATGAAATCATCCTAATATTTATGATATTTATATAAATAACTATTACATATCAATCATATATATTAAAATTATAAATAAATACATAATATAATTAAATATTTTAATTTTATACTTATAATATATGTAGTAACGTTATTTTCGCTAATAGCCAATGCAGATGTAATTGTCTCCATCTGCTCTTTTGTTGATAACAGCTACATATAATGTAATGTAAAATTAGTTTTATTTGATATAAATAAAGTATGAAAATGCAACCTTATTGTTATTTAGCTATATATATATTCTTTATATAAGTTTTATTTTACTACCTTAATCTCTAAATTGTTATTTTCACAATTCAGATCTTTAATTGTATAATTTGCTGATTGTAACTACAAAGTATACATATATTTCAATATATATAAATATATATATAGGTAATAATAATATAATTTAAATAATAATTACATTTCTAAAACACATTTTAATTTATCTAATGACATTAATATATATTATAATAATAACAATGATTTGAAATTTGACTTATTGAAAACCTTAATCTCTAAATTGCTATTTTCACAATTCAAATCTTCAATTTTAAAGTTTGCTGATTGTAACTACAAAATATAAATATATTTCAATATATATATATATATATATATATATATATATATTGATATATTGATATATATATATATATATATATATATATATATATATATATATATTGAAATATATTTATATTTTGTAGTTACAATCAGCAAACTTTAAAATTGAAGATTTGAATTGTGAAAATAGCAATTTAGAGATTAAGATATATATATATATATATATATATATATATATATCTATATATATATATTGAAATATATTTATATTTTGTAGTTACAATCAGAAAATTATAAAAATAAAGATCTGAATATTAAAATTATATTATTATTATCTATATATATATATATAAGTAATAATAATATAATTTTAATAATAGTTACATTTTATACATATTTATCTGATGACATTAATATATATCCTAATCCAGTTGATATAGATTATAATAATACAAATGATTTTAACTTATTGAATATTATTCATTAATTAAATTAGATAATGTAGAATTAATAATTTAATGTAGAAGTTGATGAAATCGCAAAATCAAAAGTATAATTTTAGTTGAGTAGAGATAATCACATTTAGTTTAGTGTTATAAAATCGATCAATTATGTAAATAAAGAGTGGTAACCATCAGATAATCCATAATTATAATTAAAATCACGTAGAATAAAATAATAAGGTTATTTTTTATTTATCTCTTATAAATATATATATATATAAATGTCAATATATTGTGTTTTTATTACTACACTATTAAAATCATAGAAACAATATATTTACAGTAATATTTAGAGTCTCATTATTAAAGTATAATATTTTAATATAATAATAATAATATATATAGTAACTTTATTTTCGATATTTGCGAAGTTTGATGTACTTATTTTGATCTGCTCTTTTGCTGATAAAAGCTATAATAAATATATATTTCAATATATATATATATTTCAATATATATATATATATATATATATATATATATATATATTTCAATATATAGTGTTGTTATTAATATTATTAAATTAATAAAATCATAAAATCAATATATTTACAGTAGTATTTAGTATCTCATTATTAAATCATAATATTTCAATAGTATATAAAGTAGATCATATAGAACATTTATAGAATGCACTACTAATTATTGATAATATTACATATTCAAATATCAATAAGTAAAGTTTTTAATATTTTGGAAATTAACGTTAATTATTTACCCAGCTAGTTTAATAATGAGAACATATAAATATAATTGTAATAAACTAGAAAAGTAAAAAAAAATCAATAATTTAGCTAATTTAAAATATATATAAGTAATATTTGATAAAATATGTTTTTAAGCTTAAATTTATACATGTACTATATAATATTTAGTATATATTTATAAATTAGTATACAATTATTTAACATTTTTATTATTATAATACATTTACATTACATTTAAATATTGCATTTTAAATTCATAACCATTAATGTATAAAATAATATAATATATTACTAAATAATACATTATCTAAGATAAATAAATATGTATCATTATATTAGATTAAATTTATGTGTAACTATATATTATATTATTAACATTAAATTATTTACATTAAATAATTAAATATTTTAATTTCTTACTTATAATAAATATATATGTATATATATATATATATATATATATATATATATATATATATATATATATATATATAGTAACATTATTTTCTATATTGGCGAAGTTTAATTTTATTTTTTTTAAATGTTCTTCTGTTGATAATAGCTATAAAAAGTGTAATATATGATTAGTTTTATTTTATAAAAATAAAATATGAAAACATATTTTTATTTAGAAATATTTATATTTTATTTCACTACCTTAATCTCTAAATTTCTATTTTCACACTGAATATCTTTAATTATATCTGTTGCTGATTGTAACTACAAAATATACATTTATTTCATTATATATTAGTAATAGAAATATAATTTAAAATAATAGATACATTTCGTAATCAGATTTTAATTTATCTGATGACAGTAATATTTTTATAATCCAGTTGATCAAATTTATAACAATATTATTAATGATTTGAAATGTTGCTTATTTTTAATTTGATTATTAGATACAATTTAATTTGTGCCTTAAACGCAACTTTTTTTAAATTATTTATTTTTGATATCATATAATGTTGATTCTTACTTTGATATAAATTATAAATCATTATTTATAATCATAAATAATTATTTAATAGAAATGAATATGAATTAATTTTAATAGATATATTTTTATACGATTTTTTAATATATATATATTAGTAGTTTCCCTATCAATATATAAGTACCGATGTAATAATAATATTAATTAATTAACAATATAATTTAGAATAATTGAATAAATCTCTATTTTTTACGAGTGTATCACATATCTGTACTAATATTAAAGTTACTATTTCTCAAATGTACATCAATATTCTATTTAGTTTATAAACAGCATATTACTATATTCAATTTGATCATTATATACAAATGTATACACATTATTATTTAAAATTACTTATTAATCTAATAGAAAATATTTTAGAAATCAAAATCAGATTAAAAATCGAATTATCTTCATAAATATAACTTACCTCCTTCTCTATTTTATAATAAAGTTCCTTGTAATTAACTGTTAAATGTGAGTAAGTAATGGAGTAAGTGAGTGAGTGGGTGGGTGGGTGAGTGAGTGAGCGAGTGAGTGAATGAGTGAGTGAGTGAGTGAGTGAGTGAGTGAGTGAGTGAATGAGTGAGTGAGTGAGTGAGTGAGTGAGTGAGTGAGTGGTTGAGTGAGTGAGTGAGTGAGTGAGTGTGTGAGTGAGTGATTGATTGATTGAGTGAGTGAGTGAGTGAGTAAGTGAGTGAGTGTGTGAGTGCGTGAGTGAGTGAGTGAGCGAGTGAGCGAGTGAGTGAGTGAGTGAGTGAGTGAGTGAGTGAGTGAGTGAGTGAGTGAGTGAGTGAGTGAGTGAGTGAGTAAGTGAGTGAGTTAGTGAGTGTGTGTGTGTGTGTGTGTTTGTTTATTCACGAAAATCCAATTTTTACATTGTTCGAAGGTGAGTGTAAGTATTATTAATGAAATATAACACAATTAATATAGTAAATACGTTTTTCAAAATAAACAAAATCGAGGTAATATTTGTGGTAAGTGAGTGAGTGAGTGAGTGAGTGAGTGTGTATATATGTTTATTCACGAAAATCCAATTTTTATATTGTTCGAAGGTGAGTGTAAGTATTATTAACGAGATATGACACAATTAATATAGCAAATACGTTTTTCAAAATAAATAAAAATAGAGGTAATAATTGTGATAATATGTGTAAGGAAGTCACGTGAGAGGGAATTGCATGTGAGGGAAGTGTGCAATGTACATTATACATATGGGAAAACTGTATAGGGGATAGTATATAGAGAAAATATGTCAGATATAAATGTACGTGTAAAGGAGGTAAAGTATGCTAGTGAGGTTGGTAAGAAGTAAGTAGTAAAAGTGGAAAAGTAATATAGGCTGTATAAAATAAAGTAGTTGAGTAATGGTTTTTGAGTAATAGGTATTGTATTAGGTAAAAGTACAGTGTAAATCAATTTGATAATTCAGTAGCAGTAGGAATATTATAAGGGTGTGTCAGGTTATATCAGTCTAGACCAAGTAAGTATTTGTGAAGTTTGCTTTTAAAAGTATTTGTATTATTTTCATAGGTAACAGTTATAGGTAGTTTATTCCAAAGTTGTGGAAAATTGTTTGTTATGTCTTGTTTAAGCAGTTTTTTATTGGATGACCTTAGATTGTTTTTCAGTTTTAGTTTAATTGAGTCGCTCATATAATTAGGGATATCAGTTTTCATTGCTGTATGTATTATTGTTAGAATTTTGTATATGGATCTGTGTTTAAAGGTTAGAAATTTAAGTTTTTTTCTGTATAATGTGATGTGTGTTCGTTTAGGGAGTTTGTAAATAAGTCTGCAAGTGTGGTTAATAATTTTGTTTAGTCGTTTTTCTTGTATTTTAGGTATATTAATTAAAAGTGAGTTGCAGTAGTCAAGTTTAGATATAATGTAGGCAGATGTGAGTATTTTGAATGATGTCTGGTTGAGAAGGTGTTTAATTTGTTTTATTTTTAATATTTTATAGTTACATTGCTTAGTTATTAATGAAATTTGTTTGTCGAAGGTTAAGTCAGATTCTAATATTACACCTAAAGTAGTTATAGTTGTCTTAATGGGTATATCTTTATTTGCAATTTTAATATGTGTGATGGGTGGTGGCGTATGACTTTTACTATGGAATATGATGCATTCAGTTTTCTGTAAATTAAATTTCAAGTAATTATAATTAAAGTAATTTTCTAATTTCTAGGTTATGCTATTGATTTCTTTTAGTGTATTCGGTAATTCATTAAAGGTTGTGGAAGTGTAAATTTGTGTGTCGTCAGCGTACATGTGGTATTTAGTATTATAGCAGTTCATAATTAAGTCGATATCGGATATATATATATATTAAATAAAAGTGGACCCAAGACACTACCTTGAGGTACTCCGTTTTGAGAGCAGTTAAAATTTTTACTTAGTTTATCAGATTTGATATTGAAGGTTCTTCCGGTTAAATATGATTTTATTAGTTGTATTATTGTGTTATGTATTCCAATTGATTGCAATTCAGCGAATAATATGTTGTGGTTTATAGTATCAAAAGCGGCAGTTAAATCTAGTAATATAATAATTACAAAACGATTGTTTTTTATGTTATGAGAAATGTAATTTGTAATATTTAGTAATAGTGTTTCAGTGTTATGGCAAGGTTGTGAGTGAGTGAGTGAGTGAGTGAGTGAGTGAGTGAGTAAGTGAGTGAGTGAGTGAGTGAGTGAGTGAGTGAGTGAGTGAGTGAGTGAGTGAGTGAGTGAGTGAGTGAGTGAGTGAGTGAGTGAGTGAGTGAGTGAGTGAGTGAGTGAGTGAGTGAGTGAGTGAGTGAGTGAGTGAGTGAGTGAGTGAGTGAGTGAGTGAGTGAGTGAGTGAGTGAGTGAGTGAGTGAGTGAGTGAGTGAGTGAGTGAGTGAGTGAGTGAGTGAGTGAGTGAGTGAGTGAGTGAGTGAGTGAGTGAGTGAGTGAGTGAGTGAGTGAGTGAGTGAGTGAGTGAGTGAGTGAGTGAGTGAGTGAGTGAGTGAGTGAGTGAGTGAGTGAGTGAGTGAGTGAGTGAGTGAGTGAGTGAGTGAGTGAGTGAGTGAGTGAGTGAGTGAGTGAGTGAGTGAGTGAGTGAGTGAGTGAGTGAGTGAGTTATAATATTATCTAACCTTTCCTGATTGTGGAATTCAGTATCGATGTAGTTAAGTTAGTCAATGACTTTTTAATATGTAATTTTTTCATTTTGAATTAATAAAAAGACTATTTATATTTAATTCAATTATAATAATAAACAAATAAACTGTTATCATAAAAGTATCATAAATTTAGAATTTAATATTAATTTAATTTTTAAATATTTATTATTTATTTACGTTTTAAATTTATTGTTAAAGAATCAACAAAAATATACAAAGCATTTTCAACTATTTAATATATAGTTAAATTGAAACTGCCATTCTGTTAAACTAGCTAAAATAATTTCTCATTTAATTCATTAAAATATTTTTAGTTTTGTATTACAAAACTAAAATATATTAATTATATAAAATTAACTTTAATGATTGTTAAATTTAGTCAGCAGTATAGTTATTTTCTAATTAAGCTAACAGTTATTAATATCGAAATTAATAAATATATATACTTATTTAATAGTATAGTATATATTCATATATCGGGTAAAATAATAGACGTTTCCCGTATCACGGATATTACATTATATTTATGATGAGTAGTATTTATACTGAGTGATATTAACTATTATACTATCCATATCGTAATACTAAATGTTATGAAATTAATATATTAGTGGATGTATTGTTGGATTAATGTATGTATGGATGGATGGATAGATGGATGGATGGATGGCTAGAAATGAGAAATTATTCAGCGTATAGAATACTATGTTTAACTTATACTGCCCTAAAGGAAAATACCCGCCGATTAAGATCTAGTCAAAGTTTGCTACTATCAAATCAAAAATGTAATCTTGATACCTATGGTAAAAGAAGATTTAGTGTTTCAGCTCCAATTTTATGGAACAACCTTCCTCTACATTTACGAAGATGTAATTCCATAAAAACATTTAAGAATGCAGTGAAAAATTATTTACTATGCTTAACATGGAGGAATGGAATGGAGGAATGGAATATATACGGTATACATATATAGAATTAAAATAGTTTAAATGCGATATAATATAAGACTGAGAGATCATTTTTAATTATGAAATGACATTAATTTTTTTAATTTTTTTGACCTTACTAAAATAATAAAATGCTTTTTTAGCAGTAAATAGTAAATGGTTATCTAAAAGCATGCGTTCGTCTATAATGACACCCAGACATTTTACGGTATTATACGGTTCAACAATTACATTATCAATTAAATATATAGGACATTTATTTTGTGTTAAATTTTTTGAAATGTTAATCAGTTGCGTCTTGTCGATATTTAGTAGTAAATTGTTATTAATTAGCCAGTTGCGTATATTATTAGTGCAATTAGTGAGAGATGAGTTATCATTGTTTTTCAGTGTTAGAATCAGGTAAATTATAATATCGTCGTCAAATATGTTGAATTTAATTTGGGGAAATTTAGAAATTAATAGAGATAATGGACGTAAATAAATTAAAAATAATAATGTTCCAAGTACGGAACCTTGTGGAACTCCATATTTTAGTTGTAATTCGTCTGATTGTATATCATTTATCAATGTTCGATACGTTCTATTTGTAATATAAGATTTCAGTAAGTCTAGTGCCTTATCAGCTATACCTATTTCCTTTAATCTATCCAATAAAATCTCATAAGAGATAGTATCAAATGCTGCTGACATATCTAATAACATAAGTTGAACCTTATTTCCCTTATCTATCGCATTATATATATTTTCAAATATAGATACCATTGTAGTTTCTGTACTATGATTTTTGCGATATGCACTTTGATTTATAGGATATAGTTCATTTTCTGATAAACATTTAATGATTTGTTTACTAATGACTCTTTCGAATATTTTAGATAGAAAAGGAAGTTTGGAAATAGGACGGTAGTTCATCCATCCATCAATCCATACATTCATCCATCCATCCATAAATACATCCATCCATACATCCACTAATACCAATAGTTCTAAGAGAGCATTACATATAATTCAACAACACATGTAAGGATTAATAAACAACAAAGGTATCGCTATCTTTTATAATTGATAATGGTACTACAATATATACAGCTAACATCAAATTTTATGTTAAAAATAGTATTATAATTATAGAAATATTGAAAACTAATATTTCGACTATAACTAAACCTCAAACGCAACCCCAATGCATACCATTAAATATAAAATAGTATTACTTAAAATGATAACTACAATAATATAATTAATTAAACATATATCTATAACTCTTATGATAAATTGTTCTGACTTAGTTATATTTTGCATTTGGATTGGTATAGATTTGGATTAAGTTATGTTTTGGGGTTAATAAAATATAGAGAAATATATTAAAAGTAGTATTAAATTTCATTAATTACGTGTACTAATGAACTACATTTTTGTATTTGTATATTACGATATATAAAATTAAGTATATATGTATCTAAACGAATTCTACAAATTGTATTAATTATCGGGTATCAGACGTTCCTGGATAATTATATTTTTGTAATTCATAAATTACCTCTACTACCTCTTAAACTTATTATTACCGGGAATCACTGGGTCCAAATGAACATGATTTTGTATATTAAAAAAATACGATATATCTAATTTATACATGTATTAAGATTGTATAAAATATTGAATGGAATAGCGGGCAACGCCGGGTCTATAGCATATATTTGGTATATATTTGTATATAATGATCAAATTGAATATAGTAATATGATGTTTATAAAGTAAATAGAATATTAATGTACATTTGAGAAATAGTAACTTTAATATTAGTACAGATATGTATACACTCGAAAAAAATAGAGGTTTATTCAATTATTCTAAATTATATTAAATTATATATATACATGTACAATGTATATAACTACAAAGTAATGTATATAATTATGGTTCTTGTTAATTACTATATACTCCACTCCCATATATTGCACGGTATGTATTATGACATATTTATTTAAATTTATTTATAACATATGTATTTATATTTATTTATAATAACATAATTATTTATATTTGTTTAACATGTTAAATTCTTTTTACATTTTTTTTTATTTAGTTATTATTATTATATTAATATTATTTAATAAGCCATCTTTATATATGTATATGCATTTAAACGATTAATGATGTATAATAATCTTTTGTTATTATAATAGTGATGTTAAATTATAATAATCAGGTATAAATTGCAAAATCAGGCGATAAATAAATAAAATTTAAAAATAATTATTCAATATTTATTCAATATAAAGTTGTCTTTAATAATCTTATAATAAAACATTGAATATTTAGTATTATAGTTTGAATACATTACATACATTAAACAGAATGATTGTCGGTGTCAGACAAGAGGTCTCGGGTTGACCAGACCCATATGAGATTGACCAAATCGCGAGGAGTGACCAGCTCCTTACAATTTGTATTGACTTCTCTTGTCTGAATCGGATCAAACTTGATCAATAAGGGATAATGTATCCAAACAATACTATTCTTTGTATGTTTATCTACCATATGTGGTTCCTATATTCAAAACCTATAAATATATATTTATAAAAAATATGAATAATAAAGATGATATGAAATTTATCGAAATAATATATATATATATATTCACAATTATAATTGAATTTATTGAACATAAATTAATAGTCTTACTATTTAATTATCGATGCTAATATATTTATCCATAATAATAAATAACAGTTCTAGTATATACTCAAAGTTCAATAAATGCTTAATACTATCGTTAAGATTATAATGAATATATCTTTTAAATTAAATCAGTTCCTACGAATTAACAATCTACACATAATGAATGCTATATATACGTATAGACATTGTTTCAGAATAATACAGTCATTTATAATATATTGCATATTTATACTTTTAATTAACCATCGTATACATTTATGATTTACCTTTTTATAGTTTTAATATTTTAAAATGCATTACTAAAATCATCCGATTGATTTTATATATATATAGTGTAAATTAATTTAATTAATTAATAAAAAAGTAACCTTAGTTTCAATGTTTTCATTATTTTTTTATTATGTTCAATAATAAATTCTGCGCGACTTAACTGTATTTAAAATTAGTAATATTATTAAATATAAGTCAGATGTATCTATAATAATTGGTATTGTGTTTAACGTATTAGATTCCATCTAATCCTATTCAATCATAAACGACCATTGTATCAATAGTCTAATGTATTATCTTATAGTTTTATATTTGATTTAATTACTCTATAGAGTAGTTATAACTACAATTAAGATAAAGTAAATATATTCATTATGCATATTTAAAAAAATGTGCCTCATTTGATAGATATATACTGTATATATATTCTGCTACTCTACACATATATTATGTATATATTATATATATAATGATATGTATTTTATTCTAAATAATTTTCCTAATTAATTTTATTTCAAGAATTTATATTATCATTTTTATTGATTAGTATTTAGTATATAATATAATTATGATATTAATATTTACATATGTTAACCTCTTTTTCTTTTAAATCAAGTATCTCTTTATGTTCTGTAATTGTATCCTTTGCTTCTCTTAACTAAGAATAAAATATTCTTTTATATAAATTATATAACAATATAACAATAAAAAATATAACAATTCAGATATGATTTATATAATGTAGTGTTAAAATCAATATATACATTTATCTTAATTTCAAACCTTCTTATCTTTATCAGCATTTAAAGAATGCAATCTGGCTACCATTTTATTCGCCCATTCTATCTATATATATTATTTCATTATTAAACAAATTATTAACAATATTTGAATGCAAAAATAATACATTTAAAGATAAATAATATGAATATATTAAAGTAGAAAATTATATATCATATATCATGATACATATATATATATATATATATATGAATGCATTAAGAAGATAATAACACAAATTATGAAGTCGTGTGTTTAAGAAATAAAATTAATATGCAATGCCAATTATATGTGTATAGAAATTTGTGGTAATACAAGTAAATTGATTAAATAGATTATAATTACGAAAAAAATCTAAAGAATTATTACAAAACAATTTTATAAAGCAAAACATATGACTAAACTAATAATACAAGCAATCTATTTTAAAAAGTATATAAATAATTGGATATAGGATTCTTACTTATATATATATATATATATATATATATATATAGGGTTTTTATTTCTACTAAATAAAGCAAGCAATCTATTTAAAATAAATTGAACCTGTATTTCTGTCGTTTCATCTAATCGATCTCGTTGTCTAATTATCAACTTAAAATCATTTATCTAAGATTAAAATTGAGTACCATTAAAAAATATAAATAAATTAGTTAAAATATAATTGTTAATTTAGAATACTATCGATTATATTTCAAATATTAATATATTATATTATTTTTCCATGTATATATATTTATATATTGATAATAATCATAGGTAATATAATATAAAAATTATATTTGATATATATTTATAAACCTCTTTTTCTAATGCTTCTTTTGTATGTATAAATTTATTAATGACATGTCTGTCTTCATTCATCTGATTAACAAATATTTATATATTTATTGTAAAATAAATATAAAGATCATAATATGATTTGATTAGTTTATTCTGACACTATTACATATATAGTAATATACCGCAATAGTGATATAATTACATAATTAGGTAAATAAAAAGAATGAATAAATAAGAGAACCCGTTTGAAAATATATTTTCATGTATATTACGTAAGTTAAATATAATTATAATAACAATATTTGAACGAAACACGTTTTATGTAATTTTATTTATGCAAATTTTATTATACTAATATGTCCCAATGAGATTTTATAATAAATACTAATTATTTATTAATATAATTTTGTATTTATATATACATATTTAAACCGTTTTTTCTTTTATAAATGCCAATTTCATTTGTTTTTCAAAATTGATTACATACGTTTTTAGCTGAGAAGAAAATGAATGTGTTATAAATAACAAATATTTAGAAATGTGATAATAAAATTTCTATAATTTAGTTTTATATTAATTTACAATAATACTTTTAATTAGCTAACTGTTAACCTTATTATTTATATATAGTATTATTATATTAGTTTTTGATCAATATTAATTAGTTTATATAAAGTAGTATTGTAACTGTCTTGCATATAATAAGATCAATATTACATATTTTATAATAATTCTGATATATTCTGGTTATTCTATTTATCGCTTTAATCAAAATAAGTACAAAATATTATTAAATGAATTACGTTTAAGATTGGTTTAGATCATAACATTTAACTAAATAAATGCAACCTTTTTTTATCAAGTAATTAAACAATTTCTCATCGACTATTAAAAAATTCAATGAAAAATGATTTCCATTTACTATATAAATGCCAAGTACATTTAAAATAATGTGTAATAATAAAATAAATATTATTTGATGAAATCATCCTAATATTTATGATATTTATATAAATAACTATTACATATCAATCATATATATTAAAATTATAAATAAATACATAATATAATTAAATATTTTAATTTTATACTTATAATATATGTAGTAACGTTATTTTCGCTAATAGCCAATGCAGATGTAATTGTCTCCATCTGCTCTTTTGTTGATAAAAGCTACATATAATGTAATGTAAAATTAGTTTTATTTGATATAAATAAAGTATGAAAATGCAACCTTATTGTTATTTAGCTATATATATATTCTTTATATAAGTTTTATTTTACTACCTTAATCTCTAAATTGTTATTTTCACAATTCAGATCTTTAATTGTATAATTTGCTGATTGTAACTACAAAGTATACATATATTTCAATATATATAAATATATATATAGGTAATAATAATATAATTTAAATAATAATTACATTTCTAAAACACATTTTAATTTATCTAATGACATTAATATATATTATAATAATACCAATGATTTGAAATTTGACTTATTGAAAACCTTAATCTCTAAATTACTATTTTCACAATTCAAATCTTCAATTTTAAAGTTTGCTGATTGTAACTACAAAATATAAATATATTTCAATATATATATATATATATATATTGATATATATATATATATATATATATATATATATATATATATATATATGTATATATATAAGTAATAATAATATAATTTTAATAATAGTTACATTTTATACAGATTTATCTGATGACATTAATATATATTCTAATCCAGTTAATATAGATTATAATAATACAAATGATTTTAACTTATTGAATATTATTCATTAATTAAATTAGATAATGTAGAATTAATAATTTAATGTAGAAGTTGATGAAATAGCAAAATCAAAAGTATTATTTTAGTTGAGTAGAGATAATCACATTTAGTTTAGTGTTATAAAATCGATCAATTATGTAAATAATGGTGGTAACCATCAGATAATCCATAATTATAATTAAAATCACGTAGAATAAAATAATAAGGTTATTTTTTATTTATCTCTTATATATATATATATATATATATATATAAATGTCAATATATTGTGTTTTTATTACTACACTATTAAAATCATAGAAACAATATGTTTACAGTAATATTTAGAGTCTCATTATTAAAGTATAATATTTTAATATAATAATAATAATATATATTTAGTAACATTATTTTCGATATTTTCGAAGTTTGATGTACTTATTTTGATCTGCTCTTTTGCTGATAAGAGCTACATATAAATATATATTTTAATATATATATATATATATATTTCAATATATAGTGTTGTTATTAATATTATTAAATTAATAAAATCATAAAATCAATATATTTACAGTAGTATTTAGTATCTCATTATTAAATCATAATATTTCAATAGTATATAAAGTAGATCATATAGAACATTTATAGAATGCACTACTAATTATTGATAATATTACATATTCAAATATAAATAAGTAAAGTTTTTAATATTTTGTAAATTAACGTTAATTATTAACCCAGCTAGTTTAATAATGAGAATATATAAATATAATTGTAATAAACTAGAAAAGTAAAAAAAAATCAATACTTTAGCTAATTTAAAATATATATAAGTAATATTTGATAAAATATTTTTTTAAACTTAAATTTATACATGTACTATATAATATTTAGTATATATTTATAAATTAGTATACAATTATTTAACATTTGTATTATTATAATACATTTACATTACATTTTAAATATTGCATTTTAAATTCATAACCATTAATGTATAAAATAATATAATATATTACTAAATAATACATTATCTAAGATAAATAAATATGTATCATTATATTAGATTAAATTTATGTGTAACTATATATTATATTATTAGTTAGTAATTTTTTAAAACATGAAAAACGAGAAATACGAGTATTCTGATGAATATTGGAACAATTTCTGTACAATTATGTACATTTGTACTCTTGAATATTATGTAATAATAAAATTAATATTATTTTATACTAATTACCCTATGTATTATTGATATATATATAAGTAACTATTACATGCGAATCATATATATTTAAATTGTAACATTAAATTATTTACATTAAATAATTAAATATTTTAATTTCTTACTTATAATATATATATATATATATATATATATATATATATATATATATATATATATATATAGTAACATTATTTTCTATATTGGCGAAGTTTAATGTTATTTTTTTTAATTTTTCTTCTGTTGATAATAACTATAAAAAGTGTAATATATGATTAGTTTTATTTTATAAAAATAAAATATGAAAACATATTTTTATTTAGAAATATTTATATTTTATTTCACTACCTTAATCTCTAAATTTCTATTTTCACACTGAATATCTTTAATTATATCTGTTGCTGATTGTAACTACAAAATATACATTTATTTCATTATATATTAGTAATAGAAATATAATTTAAAATAATAGATACATTTCGTAATCAGATTTTAATTTATCTGATGACAGTAATATTTTTATAATCCAGTTGATCTAATTTATAATAATATTATTAATGATTTGAAATGTTGCTTATTTTTAATTTGATTATTAGATACAATTTAATTTGTTCCTTAAAAGCAACTTTTTTTAAATTATTTATTTTTGATATCATATAATTTTGATTCTTACTTTGACATACATTATAAATCATTATTTATAATCATAAATAATTATTTAATAGAAATGAATATAAATTAATTTTAATAGATATATTTTTATACGATTTTTTGAATATATATTAGTAGTTTCCCTATCAATATATAAGTACCGATGTAATAATAATATTAATTAATTAACAATATAATTTAGAATAATTGAATAAATCTCTATTTTTTACGAGTGTATCACATATCTGTACTAATATTAAAGTTACTATTTCTCAAATGTACATCAATATTCTATTTAGTTTATAAACATCATATTATTATATTCAATTTGATCATTATATACAAATGTATACACATTATTATTTAAAATGACTTATTAATCTAATAGAAAATACTTATAGAAATCAAAATCAGATTAAAAATCGAATTATTTTCATAAATATAACTTACCTCCTTCTCTATTTTATAATAAAGTTCCTTGTAATTAACTGTTAAATGTGAGTAAGTAATTGAGTAAGTGAGTGAGTGGGTGGGTGAGTGAGTGAGTGAGTGAGTGAATGAGTGAGTGAGTGAGTGAGTGATTGAGTTAGTGAGTGAGTGAGTGAGTGAGTGAGTGAGTGAGTGAGTGAGTGAGTGAGTGAGTGAGTGAGTGAGTGACTGAGTGAGTGAGTGAGTGAGTGAGTGAGTGAGTGAGTGAGTGAGTGAGTGAGTGAGTGAGTGAGTGAGTGAGTGAGTGAGTGAGTGAGTGAGTGAGTGAGTGAGTGAGTGAGTGAGTGAGTGAGTGAGTGAGTGAGTGAGTGAGTGAGTGAGTGAGTGAGTGAGTGAGTGAGTGAGTGAGTGATTGAGTGATTGTGTGAGTGAGTGAGTGAGTGAGTGAGTGAGTAAGTAAGTGAGTGAGTTAGTGAGTGTGTGTGTGTATGTTTATTCACGAAAATCCAATTTTTACATTGTTCGAAGGTGAGTGTAAGTATTATTAACGAAATATAACACAATTAATATAGTAAATACGTTTTTCAAAATAAATAAAATCGAGGTAATAATTGTCGTAATATGTGTAAGAAAGTCACGTGAGAAGGAATTACATGTGAGGGAAGTGTGCAATGCACATTATACATATGGGAAAACTGTATAGGGGATAGTATATAGAGAAAAATAAGTCAGATATAAATGTACGTGTAATAGAGGTAAAGTATGGTAGTGAGGTTGAAAAGAAGTAATTAGTAAAAGTGGAAAAGTAATATAGGCTGTAGAAAATAAAGTAGTTGAGTATTGGTTTTTGAGTAATAGGTATTGTATTAGGTAAAAGTACAGTGTAAATCAATTTGATAATTCAGTAGCAGTAGGAATATTATAAGGGTGTGTCAGGTTATATCAGTCTAGACCAAGTAAGTATTTGTGAAGTTTGCTTTTAAAAGTATTTGTATTATTTTCATTGGTAACAGTTATGGGTAGTTTATTCCAAAGTTGTGGAAAATTGTTTGTTATGTCTTGTTTAAGCAGTTTTTTATTGGATTACCTTAGATTGCTTTTCAGTTTTAGTTTAATTGAGTCGCTCATATATTTAGGGATATCAGTTTTCAGTGCTGTATGTATTATTGTTAGAATTTTGTATATGGATATGTGTTTAAAGGTTAGAAATTTAAGTTTTTTTCTGTTTAATGTGATGTGTGTTCGTTTAGGGAGTTTGTAAATAAGTCTGCAAGTGTGGTTAATAATTTTGTTTAGTCGTTTTTCTTGTATTTTAGGTATATTAATTAAAAGTGAGTTGCAGTAGTCAAGTTTAGATAGAATGTAGACAGATGTGAGTATTTTGAGTGATGTCTGGTTGAGAAGGTGTTTAATTTGTTTTATTTTAAATATTTTATAGTTACATTGCTTAGTTATTAATAAAATATGTGTGATTGAGTGAGTGAGTGAGTGGGTGAGTGAGTGAGTGAGTGAGTGAGTGAGTGAGTGAGTGAGTGAGTGAGTGAGTGAGTGAGTGAGTGAGTGAGTGAGTGAGTTAGTGAGTGAGTGAGTGAGTGAGAGAGTGAGTGAGTGAGTGAGTGAGTGAGTGAGTGAGTGAGTGAGTGAGTGAGTGAGTGAGTGAGTGAGTGAGTGAGTGAGTGAGTGAGTGAGTGAGTGAGTGAGTGAGTGAGTGAGTGAGTGAGTGAGTGAGTGAGTGAGTGAGTGAGTGAGTGAGTGAGTGAGTGAGTGAGTGAGTGAGTGAGTGAGTGAGTGAGTGAGTGAGTGAGTGAGTGAGTGAGTGAGTGAGTGAGTGAGTGAGTGAGTGAGTGAGTGAGTGAGTGAGTGAGTGAGTGAGTGAGTGAGTGAGTTATAATATTATCTAACCTTTCCTGATTGTGGAATTCAGTATCGATGTAGTTAAGTTAGTCAATGACTTTTTAATATGTAATTTTTTCATTTTGAATTAATAAAAAGACTATTTATATTTCAATTATAATAATAAACAAATAAACTGTTATCATAAAAGTATCATAAATTTAGAATTTAATATTAATTTAATTTTTAAATATTTATTATTTATTTACGTTTTAAATTTATTGTTAAAGAATCAACAAAAATATACAAAGCATTTTCAACTATTTAATATATAGTTAAATTGAAACTGCCATTCTGTTAAACTAGCTAAAATAATTTCTCATTTAATTCATTAAAATATTTTTAGTTTTGTATTACAAAACTAAAATATATTAATTATATAAAATTAACTTTAATGATTGTTAAATTTAGTCAGCAGTATAGTTATTTTCTAATTAAGCTAACAGTTATTAATATCGAAATTAATAAATATATATACTTATTTAATAGTATAGTATATATTCATATATCGGGTAAAATAATAGACGTTTCCCGTATCACGGATATTACATTATATTTATGATGAGTAGTATTTATACTGAGTGATATTAACTATTATACTATCCATATCGTAATACTAAATGTTATGAAATTAATATATTAGTGGATGTATTGTTGGATTAATGTATGGATGGATGGATGGATAGATGGATGGATGGATGGCTAGAAATGAGAAATTATTCAGCGTATAGAATACTATGTTTAACTTATACTGCCCTAAAGGAAAATACCCGCCGATTAAGATCTAGTCAAAGTTTGCTACTATCAAATCAAAAATGTAATCTTGATACCTATGGTAAAAGAAGATTTAGTATTTCAGAGCCAATTTTATGGAACAACCTTCCTCTACATTTGCGAAGATGTAATTCCATAAAAACATTTAAGAATGCAGTGAAAAATTATTTAATATGCTTAACATGAGCTCTTGGATTGATTTTGTGCTCTGCATCTGCGCGGATGTTCTATGACTACTCCGATCACATATGTATCTGCCCGAATGTTAGAGTCCTCTATCTGATTCTATCTGATTTTATTTTATCATTTAATTCACTTATGATATTATGTTACTCTCTTTAAAACACAAATGAGAACATATCTATTTGTTATTTTGTGTATAAATAAACTTTTCAATTCAATTCAATTCAATGGATGGATAGATGGATTGATTCCTATATACTCTACTCCCATATGAATGAACGCCGTGGGACGGTATTGCACGGTATGGAATATATACGGTATACATATATAGAATTAAAATAGTTTAAATGCGATATAATATAAGACTGAGAGATCATTTTTAATTATGAAATGACATTAATTTTTTAAATTTTTTTGACCTTACTAAAATAATAAAATGCTTTTTTAGCAGTAAATAGTAAATGGTTATCTAAAAGCATGCGTTCGTCTATAATGACACCCAGACATTTTACGGTATTATACGGTTCAACAATTACATTATCAATTAAATATATAGGAAATTTATTTTGTGTTAAATTTTTTGAAATGTTAATCAGTTGCGTCTTGTCGATATTTAGTAGTAAATTGTTATTAATTAGCCAGTTGCGTATATTATTAGTGCAATTAGTGAGAGATGAGTTATCATTGTTTTTCAGTGTTAGAATCAGGTAAATTATAATATCGTCGTCAAATATGTTGAATTTAATTTGGGGAAATTTAGAAATTAATAGAGATAATGGACGTAAATAAATTAAAAATAATAATGGTCCAAGTACGGAACCTTGTGGAACTCCATATTTTAGTTGGAATTCGTCTGATTGTATATCATTTATCAATGTTCGATACGTTCTATTTGTAATATAAGATTTCAGTAAGTCTAGTGCCTTATCAGCTATACCTATTTCCTCTAATCTATCCAATAAAATCTCATAAGAGATAGTATCAAATGCTGCTGACATATCTAATAACATAAGTTGAACCTTATTTCCCTTATCTATCGCATTATATATATTTTCAAATATAGATACTATTGTAGTTTCTGTACTATAATTTTTGCGATATGCACTTTGATTTATAGGATATAGTTCATTTTCTGATAAACATTTAATGATTTGTTTACTAATGACTCTTTCGAATATTTTAGATAGAAAAGGAAGTTTGGAAATAGGACGGTAGTCCATCCATCCATCCATCCATACATTCATCCATCCACCCATAAATACATCCATCCATACATCCACTAATACCAATAGTTCTAAGAGAGCATTACATATAATTCAACAATACATGTAAGGATTAATAAACAACAAAGGTATCGCTATCTTTTATAATTGATAATGGTACTACAATATATACAGCTAACATCAAATTTTATGTTAAAAATAGTATTATAATTATAGAAATATTGAAAACTAATATTTCGACTATAACTAAACCTCAAACGCAACCCCAATGCATACCATTAAATATAAAATAGTATTACTTAAAATGATAACTACAATAATATAATTAATTAAACATATATCTATAACTCTTATGATAAATTGTTCTGACTTAGTTATATTTTGCATTTGGATTGGTATAGATTTGGATTAAGTTATGTTTTGGGGTTAATAAAATATAGAGAAATATATTAAAAGTAGTATTAAATTTCATTAATTACGTGTACTAATGAACTACATTTTTGTATTTGTATATTACGATATATAAAATTAAGTATATATGTATCTAAACGAATTCTACAAATTGTATTAATTATCGGGTATCAGACGTTCCTGGATAATTATATTTTTGTAATTCATAAATTACCTCTACTACCTCTTAAACTTCTTATTACCGGGAATCACTGGGTCCAAATGAACAAGATTTTGTATATTAAAAAAATACGATATATCTAATTTATACATGTATTAAGATTGTATAAAATATTGAATGGAATAGCGGGCAACGCCGGGTCTATAGCATATATTTGGTATATATTTGTATATAATGATCAAATTGAATATAGTAATATGATGTTTATAAAGTAAATAGAATATTAATGTACATTTGAGAAATAGTAACTTTAATATTAGTACAGATATGTGATACACTCGAAAAAAATAGAGGTTTATTCAATTATTCTAAATTATATTAAATTATATATATACATGTACAATGTATATAACTACAAAGTAATGTATATAATTATGGTTCTTGTTAATTACTATATACTCCACTCCCATATATTGCACGGTATGTATTATGACATATTTATTTAAATTTATTTATAACATATGTATTTATATTTATTTATAATAACATAATTATTTATATTTGTTTAACATGTTAAATTCTTTTTACATTTTTTTTTATTTAGTTATTATTATTATATTAATATTATTTAATAAGCCATCTTTATATATGTATATGCATTTAAACGATTAATGATGTATAATAATCTTTTGTTATTATAATAGTGATGTTAAATTATAATAATCAGGTATAAATTGCAAAATCAGGCGATAAATAAATAAAATTTAAAAATAATTATTCAATATTTATTCAATATAAAGTTGTCTTTAATAATCTTATAATAAAACATTGAATATTTAGTATTATAGTTTGAATACATTACATACATTAAACAGAATGATTGTCGGTGTCAGACAAGAGGTCTCGGGTTGACCAGACCCATATGAGATTGACCAAATCGCGAGGAGTGACCAGCTCCTTACAATTTGTATTGACTTCTCTTGTCTGAATCGGATCAAACTTGATCAATAAGGGATAATGTATCCAAACAATACTATTCTTTGTATGTTTATCTACCATATGTGGTTCCTATATTCAAAACCTATAAATATATATTTATAAAAAATATGAATAATAAAGATGATATGAAATTTATCGAAATAATATATATATATATATATATATTCACAATTATAATTGAATTTATTGAACATAAATTAATAGTCTTACTATTTAATTATCGATGCTAATATATTTATCCATAATAATAAATAACAGTTCTAGTATATACTCAAAGTTCAATAAATGCTTAATACTATCGTTAAGATTATAATGAATATATCTTTTAAATTAAATCAGTTCCTACGAATTAACAATCTACACATAATGAATGCTATATATACGTATAGACATTGTTTCAGAATAATACAGTCATTTATAATATATTGCATATTTATACTTTTAATTAACCATCGTATACATTTATGATTTACCTTTTTATAGTTTTAATATTTTAAAATGCATTACTAAAATCATCCGATTGATTTTATATATATATAGTGTAAATTAATTTAATTAATTAATAAAAAAGTAACCTTAGTTTCAATGTTTTCATTATTTTTTTATTATGTTCAATAATAAATTCTGCGCGACTTAACTGTATTTAAAATTAGTAATATTATTAAATATAAGTCAGATGTATCTATAATAATTGGTATTGTGTTTAACGTATTAGATTCCATCTAATCCTATTCAATCATAAACGACCATTGTATCAATAGTCTAATGTATTATCTTATAGTTTTATATTTGATTTAATTACTCTATAGAGTAGTTATAACTACAATTAAGATAAAGTAAATATATTCATTATGCATATTTAAAAAAATGTGCCTCATTTGATAGATATATACTGTATATATATTCTGCTACTCTACACATATATTATGTATATATTATATATATAATGATATGTATTTTATTCTAAATAATTTTCCTAATTAATTTTATTTCAAGAATTTATATTATCATTTTTATTGATTAGTATTTAGTATATAATATAATTATGATATTAATATTTACATATGTTAACCTCTTTTTCTTTTAAATCAAGTATCTCTTTATGTTCTGTAATTGTATCCTTTGCTTCTCTTAACTAAGAATAAAATATTCTTTTATATAAATTATATAACAATATAACAATAAAAAATATAACAATTCAGATATGATTTATATAATGTAGTGTTAAAATCAATATATACATTTATCTTAATTTCAAACCTTCTTATCTTTATCAGCATTTAAAGAATGCAATCTGGCTACCATTTTATTCGCCCATTCTATCTATATATATTATTTCATTATTAAACAAATTATTAACAATATTTGAATGCAAAAATAATACATTTAAAGATAAATAATATGAATATATTAAAGTAGAAAATTATATATCATATATCATGATACATATATATATATATATATATGAATGCATTAAGAAGATAATAACACAAATTATGAAGTCGTGTGTTTAAGAAATAAAATTAATATGCAATGCCAATTATATGTGTATAGAAATTTGTGGTAATACAAGTAAATTGATTAAATAGTTTATAATTACGAAAAAAATCTAAAGAATTATTACAAAACAATTTTATAAAGCAAAACATATGACTAAACTAATAATACAAGCAATCTATTTTAAAAAGTATATAAATAATTGGATATAGGATTCTTACTTATATATATATATATATATATATATATATATATATAGGGTTTTTATTTCTACTAAATAAAGCAAGCAATCTATTTAAAATAAATTGAACCTGTATTTCTGTCGTTTCATCTAATCGATCTCGTTGTCTAATTATCAACTTAAAATCATTTATCTAAGATTAAAATTGAGTACCATTAAAAAATATAAATAAATTAGTTAAAATATAATTGTTAATTTAGAATACTATCGATTATATTTCAAATATTAATATATTATATTATTTTTCCATGTATATATATTTATATATTGATAATAATCATAGGTAATATAATATAAAAATTATATTTGATATATATTTATAAACCTCTTTTTCTAATGCTTCTTTTGTATGTATAAATTTATTAATGACATGTCTGTCTTCATTCATCTGATTAACAAATATTTATATATTTATTGTAAAATAAATATAAAGATCATAATATGATTTGATTAGTTTATTCTGACACTATTACATATATAGTAATATACCGCAATAGTGATATAATTACATAATTAGGTAAATAAAAAGAATGAATAAATAAGAGAACCCGTTTGAAAATATATTTTCATGTATATTACGTAAGTTAAATATAATTATAATAACAATATTTGAACGAAACACGTTTTATGTAATTTTATTTATGCAAATTTTATTATACTAATATGTCCCAATGAGATTTTATAATAAATACTAATTATTTATTAATATAATTTTGTATTTATATATACATATTTAAACCGTTTTTTCTTTTATAAATGCCAATTTCATTTGTTTTTCAAAATTGATTACATACGTTTTTAGCTGAGAAGAAAATGAATGTGTTATAAATAACAAATATTTAGAAATGTGATAATAAAATTTCTATAATTTAGTTTTATATTAATTTACAATAATACTTTTAATTAGCTAACTGTTAACCTTATTATTTATATATAGTATTATTATATTAGTTTTTGATCAATATTAATTAGTTTATATAAAGTAGTATTGTAACTGTCTTGCATATAATAAGATCAATATTACATATTTTATAATAATTCTGATATATTCTGGTTATTCTATTTATCGCTTTAATCAAAATAAGTACAAAATATTATTAAATGAATTACGTTTAAGATTGGTTTAGATCATAACATTTAACTAAATAAATGCAACCTTTTTTTATCAAGTAATTAAACAATTTCTCATCGACTATTAAAAAATTCAATGAAAAATGATTTCCATTTACTATATAAATGCCAAGTACATTTAAAATAATGTGTAATAATAAAATAAATATTATTTGATGAAATCATCCTAATATTTATGATATTTATATAAATAACTATTACATATCAATCATATATATTAAAATTATAAATAAATACATAATATAATTAAATATTTTAATTTTATACTTATAATATATGTAGTAACGTTATTTTCGCTAATAGCCAATGCAGATGTAATTGTCTCCATCTGCTCTTTTGTTGATAAAAGCTACATATAATGTAATGTAAAATTAGTTTTATTTGATATAAATAAAGTATGAAAATGCAACCTTATTGTTATTTAGCTATATATATATTCTTTATATAAGTTTTATTTTACTACCTTAATCTCTAAATTGTTATTTTCACAATTCAGATCTTTAATTGTATAATTTGCTGATTGTAACTACAAAGTATACATATATTTCAATATATATAAATATATATATAGGTAATAATAATATAATTTAAATAATAATTACTTTTCTAAAACACATTTTAATTTATCTAATGACATTAATATATATTATAATAATACCAATGATTTGAAATTTGACTTATTGAAAACCTTAATCTCTAAATTACTATTTTCACAATTCAAATCTTCAATTTTAAAGTTTGCTGATTGTAACTACAAAATATAAATATATTTCAATATATATATATATA
>OZ038315.1:17788023-17855523 GCA_964035775.1 Osedax frankpressi | reverse complement strand
ATGGATGGATAGATGGATGGATGGATGGCTAGAAATGAGAAATTATTCAGCGTATAGAATACTATGTTTAACTTATACTGCCCTAAACGCTAAACAGCCGCGCTACCTTTATGATATTATTAAACAAAAGGAAAATACCCGCCGATTAAGATCTAGTCACAGTTTGCTACTATCAAATCAAAAATGTAATCTTGATACCTATGGTAAAAGAAGATTTAGTATTTCAGAGCCAATTTTATGGAACAACCTTCCTCTACATTTGCGAAGATGTAATTCCATAAAAACATTTAAGAATGCAGTGAAAAATTATTTAATATGCTTAACATGAGCTCTTGGATTGAGTTTGTGCTCTGCATCTGCGCGGATGTTCTATGACTACTCCGATCACATATGTATCTGCCCGAATGTCAGAGTCCTCTATCTGATTCTATCTGATTTTATTTTATCATTTAATTCACTTATGATATTATGTTACTCTCTTTAAAACACAAATGAGAACATATCTATTTGTTATTTCGTGTATAAATAAACTTTTCAATTCAATTCAATTCAATGGATGGATAGATGGATGGGTGGATGGATTCCTATATACTCTACTCCCATATGAATGATCGCCGTGGGACGGTATTGCACGGTATGGAATATATACGGTATACATATATAGAATTAAAATAGTTTAAATGCGATATAATATAAGACTGAGAGATCATTTTTAATTATGAAATGACATTAATTTTTTAAATTTTTTTGACCTTACTAAAATAATAAAATGCTTTTTTTTAGCAGTAAATCGTAAATGGTTATCTAAAAGCATGCATTCGTCTATAATGACACACAAACATTTTACGGTATTATAAGGTTCAACAATTACATTATCAATTAAATATATAGGAAATTTATTTTGTGTTAAATTTTTTGAAATGTTAATCAGTTGCGTCTTGTCGATATTTAGTAGTAAATTGTTATTGATTAGCCAGTTGCGTATATTATTAGTGCAATTAGTGAGAGATGAGTTATCATTGTTTTTCAGTGTTAGAATCAGGTAAATTATAATATCATCGGCAAATATGTTGAATTTAATTTGGGGAAATTTAGAAATTAATAGAGATAATGGACGTAAATAAATTAAAAATAATAATGGTCCAAGTACGGAACCTTGTGGAACTCCATATTTTAGTTGGAAATCGTCTGATTGTATATCATTTATCAATGTTCGATACGTTCTATTTGTAATATAAGATTTCAGTAAGTCTAGTGCTTTATCAGCTATACCTATTTCCTCTAATCTATCCAATAAAATATCATAAGAGATAGTATCAAATGCTGCTGACATATCTAATAACACAAGTTGAACCTTATTTCCCTTATCTATCGCATTATATATATTATCAAATATAGATACTATTGTAGTTTCTGTACTATGATTTTTGCGATATGCACTTGTATTTATAGGATATAGTTCGTTTTCTGATAAATATTTAATGATTTGTTTACTAATGACTCTTTCGAATATTTTAGATAGAAAAGGAAGTTTGGAAATAGGACGGTAGTTCATCCATCCATCTATCCATACATTCATTCATCCATCCATAAATACATCCATCCATACATCCACTAATACCAATAGTTCTAAGAGAGCATTACATATAATTCAACAACACATGTAAGGATTAATAAACAACAAAGGTATCGCTATCTTTTATAATTGATAATGGTACTACAATATATACAGCTAACATCAAATTTTATGTTAAAAATAGTATTATAATTATAGAAATATTAAAAACTAATATTTCGACTATAACTAAACCTCAAACGCAACCCCAATGCATACCATTAAATATAAAATAGTATTACTTAAAATGATAACTACAATAATATAATTAATTAAAAATATATCTATAACTCTTATGATAAATTGTTCTTACTTAGTTATATTTTGCATTTGGATTGGTATAGATTTGGATTAAGTTATGTTTTGGGGTTAATAAAATATAGAGAAATATATTAAAAGTAGTATTAAATTTCATCAATTACGTGTACTAATGAACTACATTTTTGTATTTGTATATTACGATATATAAAATTAAGTATATATGTATCTAAACGAATTCTACAAATTATATTAAGTATCGGGTATCAGACGTTCCTGGATAATTATATTTTTGTAATTCATAAATTACATCTACTACCTCTTAAACTTCTTATTACCGGGAATCACAGGGTCCAAATGAACAAGATTTTGTATATTAAAAAAATACGATATATCTAATTTATACATGTATTAAGATTGTATAAAATATTGAATGGAATAGCGGGCAACGCCGGGTCTATAGCATATATTTGGTATATATTTGTATATAATGATCAAATTGAATTTAGTAATATGATATTTATAAAGTAAATAGAATATTAATGTACATTTTAGAAATAGTAACTTTAATATTAGTACAGATATGTGATACACTCGAAAAAAATAGAGATTTATTCAATTATTCTAAATTATATTAAATTATATATATACATGTACAATGTATATAACTACAAACCAATGTATATAATTATGGTTCTTGTTAATTACTATATACTCCACTCCCATATGAATGCACGCCGTGTATTGCACGGTATGTATTATGACATATTTATTTAAATTTATTTATAACATATGTATTTATATTTATTTATAATAACATAATTATTTATATTTGTTTAACATGTTAAATTCTATTTACATTTTGTTAATCTTTTTTTATTTAGTTATTATTCTTATATTAATATTATTTATTTAATAAGCCATCTTTATATATATATATATGCATTTAAACGATTAATGATGTATAATAATTTCTTTTTATTATAATAGTGATGTTACATTATAATAATCAGGTATAAATTGCAATATCAGGCAATAAATAAATAAAATTTAAAAATAATTATTCAATATTTATTCAATATAAATTTGTCTTTAATAATCTTATAATAAAACATTGAATATTTAGTATTATAGTTTGAATACATTACATACATTAAACATAATGATTGTCGGTGTCAGACAAGAGGTCTCGGGTTGACCAGACCCATATGAGATTGACCAAATCGCGAGGAGTGACCAGCTCCTTACAATTTGTAATGACTTCTCTTGTCTGAATCGGATCAAACTTGATCAATAAGGGATAATGTATCCAAACAATACTATTCTTTGTATGTTTATCTACCATATGTGGTTCCTATTTTCAAAAACCTATAAATATATATTTATAAAAAATATGAATAATAAAGATGATATGAAATTTATCGAAATAATATATATATATATATATATTCACAATTATAATTGAATTTATTGAACATAAATTAATAGTCTTACTATTTAATTATCGATGCTAATATATTTATCCATAATAATAAATAACAGTTCTAGTATATACTCAAAGTTCAATAAATGCTTAATACTATCGTTAAGATTATAATGAATATATCTTTTAAATTAAATCAGTTCCTACGAATTAACAATCTACACATAATGAATGCTATATATACGTATAGACATTGTTTCAGAATAATACAGTCATTTATAATATATTGCATATTTATACTTTTAATTAACCATCGTATACATTTATGATTTACCTTTTTATAGTTTTAATATTTTAAAATGCATTACTAAAATCATCCGATTGATTTTATATATATATAGTGTAAATTAATTTAATTAATTAATAAAAAAGTAACCTTAGTTTCAATGTTTTCATTATTTTTTTATTATGTTCAATAATAAATTCTGCGCGACTTAACTGTATTTAAAATTAGTAATATTATTAAATATAAGTCAGATGTATCTATAATAATTGGTATTGTGTTTAACGTATTAGATTCCATCTAATCCTATTCAATCATAAACGATCATTGTATCAATAGTCTAATGTATTATCTTATAGTTTTATATTTGAATTAATTACTCTAACTACAATTAAGATAAAGTAAATATATTCATTATGCATATTTAAAAAAATGTGCCTCATTTGATAGATATATACTGTATATATATTCTGCTACTTTACACATATATTATGTATATATTATATATATAATGATATGTATTTTATTCTAAATAATTTTCCTAATTAATTTTATTTCAAGAATTTATATTATCATTTTTATTGATTAGTATTTAGTATATAATATAATTATGATATTAATATTTACATATGTTAACCTCTTTTTCTTTTAAATCAAGTATCTCTTTATGTTCTGTAATTGTATCCTTTGCTTCTCTTAACTAAGAATAAAATATTCTTTTATATAAATTATATAACAATATAACAATAAAAAATATAACAATTCAGATATGATTTATATAATGTAGTGTTAAAATCAATATATACATTTATCTTAATTTCAAACCTTCTTATCTTTATCAGCATTTAAAGAATGCAATCTGGCTACCATTTTATTCGCCCATTCTATCTATATATATTATTTCATTATTAAACAAATTATTAACAATATTTGAATGCAAAAATAATACATTTAAAGATAAATAATATGAATATATTAAAGTAGAAAATTATATATCATATATCATGATACATATATATATATATATATATATATATATATGAATGCATTAAGAAGATAATAACACAAATTATGAAGTCGTGTGTTTAAGAAATAAAATTAATATGCAATGCCAATTATATGTGTATAGAAAGTTGTGGTAATACAAGTAAATTGATTAAATAGATTATAATTACGAAAAAAATCTAAAGAATTATTACAAAACAATTTTATAAAGCAAAACATATGACTAAACTAATAATACAAGCAATCTATTTTAAAAAGTATATAAATAATTGGATATAGGATTCTTACTTATATATATATATATATATATATATAGGGTTTTTATTTCTACTAAATAAAGCAAGCAATCTATTTAAAATAAATTGAACCTGTATTTCTGTCGTTTCATCTAATCGATCTCGTTGTCTAATTATCAACTTAAAATCATTTATCTAAAATTAAAATTGAGTACCATTAAAAAATATAAATAAATTAGTTAAAATATAATTGTTAATTTAGAATACTATCGATTATATTTCAAATATTAATATATTATATTATTTTTCCATGTATATATATTTATATATTGATAATAATCATAGGTAATATAATATAAAAATTATATTTGATATATATTTATAAACCTCTTTTTCTAATGCTTCTTTTGTATGTATAAATTTATTAATGACATGTCTGTCTTCATTCATCTGATTAACAAATATTTATATATTTATTGTAAAATAAATATAAAGATCATAATATGATTTGATTAGTTTATTCTGACACTATTACATATATAGTAATATACCGCAATAGTGATATAATTACATAATTAAGTAAATAAAAAGAATGAATAAATAAGAGAACCCGTTTGAAAATATATTTTCATGTATATTACGTAAGTTAAATATAATTATAATAACAATATTTGAACGAAACACGTTTTATGTAATTTTATTTATGCAAATTTTATTATACTAATATGTCCCAATGAGATTTTATAATAAATACTAATTATTTATTAATATAATTTTGTATTTATATATACATATTTAAACCGTTTTTTCTTTTATAAATGCCAATTTCATTTGTTTTTCAAAATTGATTACATACGTTTTTAGCTGAGAAGAAATTGAATGTGTTATAAATAACAAATATTTAGAAATGTGATAATAAAATTTCTATAATTTAGTTTTATATTAATTTACAATATTAATTTTAATTAGCTAACTGTTAACCTTATTATTTATATATAGTATTATTATATTAGTTTTTGATCAATATTAATTAGTTTATATAAAGTAGTATTGTAACTGTCTTGCATATAATACGATCAATATTACATATTTTATGATAATTCTGATATATTCTGGTTATTCTATTTATCGCTTTAATCAAAATAAGTACAAAATATTATTAAATGAATTACGTTTAAAATTGGTTTAGATCATAACATTTAACTAAATAAATGCAACCTTTTTTTATCAAGTAATTAAACAATTTCTCATCGACTATTAAAAAATTCAATGAAAAATGATTTCCATTTACTATATAAATGCCAAGTACATTTATCATTTAAAATAATGTGTAATAATAAAATAAATATTATTTGATGAAATCATCCTAATATTTATGATATTTATATAAATAACTATTACATATCAATCATATATATTAAAATTATAAATAAATACATAATATAATTAAATATTTTAATTTTATACTTATAATATATGTAGTAACGTTATTTTCGCTAATAGCCAATGCAGATGTAATTGTCTCCATCTGCTCTTTTGTTGATAAAAGCTACATATAATGTAATGTAAAATTAGTTTTATTTGATATAAATAAAGTATGAAAATGCAACCTTATTGTTATTTAGCTATATATATATTCTTTATATAAGTTTTATTTTACTACCTTAATCTCTAAATTGTTATTTTCACAATTCAGATCTTTAATTGTATAATTTGCTGATTGTAACTACAAAGTATACATATATTTCAATATATATAAATATATATATAGGTAATAATAATATAATTTAAATAATAATTACATTTCTAAAACACATTTTAATTTATCTAATGACATTAATATATATTATAATAATACCAATGATTTGAAATTTGACTTATTGAAAACCTTAATCTCTAAATTACTATTTTCACAATTCAAATCTTCAATTTTAAAGTTTGCTGATTGTAACTACAAAATATAAATATATTTCAATATATATATATATATATATATTGATATATATATATATATATATATATATATATGTATATATATAAGTAATAATAATATAATTTTAATAATAGTTACATTTTATACAGATTTATCTGATGACATTAATATATATTCTAATCCAGTTAATATAGATTATAATAATACAAATGATTTTAACTTATTGAATATTATTCATTAATTAAATTAGATAATGTAGAATTAATAATTTAATGTAGAAGTTGATGAAATAGCAAAATCAAAAGTATTATTTTAGTTGAGTAGAGATAATCACATTTAGTTTAGTGTTATAAAATCGATCAATTATGTAAATAATGGTGGTAACCATCAGATAATCCATAATTATAATTAAAATCACGTAGAATAAAATAATAAGGTTATTTTTTATTTATCTCTTATATATATATATATATATATATATATATATATATATATATAAATGTCAATATATTGTGTTTTTATTACTACACTATTAAAATCATAGAAACAATATGTTTACAGTAATATTTAGAGTCTCATTATTAAAGTATAATATTTTAATATAATAATAATAATATATATTTAGTAACATTATTTTCGATATTTTCGAAGTTTGATGTACTTATTTTGATCTGCTCTTTTGCTGATAAAAGCTACATATAAATATATATTTTAATATATATATATATATATATATTTCAATATATAGTGTTGTTATTAATATTATTAAATTAATAAAATCATAAAATCAATATATTTACAGTAGTATTTAGTATCTCATTATTAAATCATAATATTTCAATAGTATATAAAGTAGATCATATAGAACATTTATAGAATGCACTACTAATTATTGATAATATTACATATTCAAATATAAATAAGTAAAGTTTTTAATATTTTGTAAATTAACGTTAATTATTAACCCAGCTAGTTTAATAATGAGAATATATAAATATAATTGTAATAAACTAGAAAAGTAAAAAAAAATCAATACTTTAGCTAATTTAAAATATATATAAGTAATATTTGATAAAATATGTTTTTAAACTTAAATTTATACATGTACTATATAATATTTAGTATATATTTATAAATTAGTATACAATTATTTAACATTTTTATTATTATAATACATTTACATTACATTTTAAATATTGCATTTTAAATTCATAACCATTAATGTATAAAATAATATAATATATTACTAAATAATACATTATCTAAGATAAATAAATATGTATCATTATATTAGATTAAATTTATGTGTAACTATATATTATATTATTAGTTAGTAATTTTTTAAAACATGAAAAACGAGAAATACGAGTATTCTGATGAATATTGGAACAATTTCTATACAATTATGTACATTTGTACTCTTGAATATTATGTAATAATAAAATTAATATTATTTTATACTAATTACCCTATGTATTATTGATATATATATAAGTAACTATTACATGCGAATCATATATATTTAAATTGTAACATTAAATTATTTACATTAAATAATTAAATATTTTAATTTCTTACTTATAATATATATATATATATATATATATATATATATATATATATATATATATAGTAACATTATTTTCTATATTGGCGAAGTTTAATGTTATTTTTTTTAATTTTTCTTCTGTTGATAATAACTATAAAAAGTGTAATATATGATTAGTTTTATTTTATAAAAATAAAATATGAAAACATATTTTTATTTAGAAATATTTATATTTTATTTCACTACCTTAATCTCTAAATTTCTATTTTCACACTGAATATCTTTAATTATATCTGTTGCTGATTGTAACTACAAAATATACATTTATTTCATTATATATTAGTAATAGAAATATAATTTAAAATAATAGATACATTTCGTAATCAGATTTTAATTTATCTGATGACAGTAATATTTTTATAATCCAGTTGATCTAATTTATAATAATATTATTAATGATTTGAAATGTTGCTTATTTTTAATTTGATTATTAGATACAATTTAATTTGTTCCTTAAAAGCAACTTTTTTTAAATTATTTATTTTTGATATCTTATAATAATTTTTGATATTATATAATTTTGATTCTTACTTTGACATACATTATAAATCATTATTTATAATCATAAATAATTATTTAATAGAAATGAATATAAATTAATTTTAATAGATATATTTTTATACGATTTTTTGAATATATATTAGTAGTTTCCCTATCAATATATAAGTACCGATGTAATAATAATATTAATTAATTAACAATATAATTTAGAATAATTGAATAAATCTCTATTTTTTACGAGTGTATCACATATCTGTACTAATATTAAAGTTACTATTTCTCAAATGTACATCAATATTCTATTTAGTTTATAAACAGCATATTACTATATTCAATTTGATCATTATATACAAATGTATACACATTATTATTTAAAATTACTTATTAATCTAATAGAAAATACTTTTAGAAATCAAAATCAGATTAAAAATCGAATTATTTTCATAAATATAACTTACCTCCTTCTCTATTTTATAATAAAGTTCCTTGTAATTAACTGTTAAATGTGAGTAAGTAATTGAGTAAGTGAGTGAGTGGGTGGGTGAGTGAGTGAGTGAGTGAGTGAATGAGTGAGTGAGTGAGTGAGTGATTGAGTTAGTGAGTGAGTGAGTGAGTGAGTGAGTGAGTGAGTGAGTGAGTGAGTGAGTGAGTGAGTGAGTGAGTGAGTGAGTGAGTGACTGAGTGAGTGAGTGAGTGAGTGAGTGAGTGAGTGAGTGAGTGAGTGAGTGAGTGAGTGAGTGAGTGAGTGAGTGAGTGAGTGAGTGAGTGAGTGAGTGAGTGAGTGAGTGAGTGAGTGAGTGAGTGAGTGAGTGAGTGAGTGAGTGAGTGAGTGATTGAGTGATTGAGTGATTATGTGAGTGAGTGAGTGAGTGAGTGAGTGAGTAAGTAAGTGAGTGAGTTAGTGAGTTTGTGTGTGTGTGTATGTTTATTCACGAAAATCCAATTTTTACATTGTTCGAAGGTGAGTGTAAGTATTATTAACGAAATATAACACAATTAATATAGTAAATACGTTTTTCAAAATAAATAAAATCGAGGTAATAATTGTCGTAATATGTGTAAGAAAGTCACGTGAGAAGGAATTACATGTGAGGGAAGTGTGCAATGCACATTATACATATGGGAAAACTGTATAGGGGATAGTATATAGAGAAAAATAAGTCAGATATAAATGTACGTATAATAGAGGTAAAGTATGGTAGTGAGGTTAAAAAGAAGTAATTAGTAAAAGTGGAAAAGTAATATAGGCTGTAGAAAATAAAGTAGTTGAGTATTGGTTTTTGAGTAATAGATATTGTATTAGGTAAAAGTACAGTGTAAATCAATTTGATAATTCAGTAGCAGTAGGAATATTATAAGGGTGTGTCAGGTTATATCAGTCTAGACCAAGTAAGTATTTGTGAAGTTTGCTTTTAAAAGTATTTGTATTATTTTCATTGGTAACAGTTATGGGTAGTTTATTCCAAAGTTGTGGAAAATTGTTTGTTATGTCTTGTTTAAGCAGTTTTTTATTGGATTACCTTAGATTGCTTTTCAGTTTTAGTTTAATTGAGTCGCTCATATATTTAGGGATATCAGTTTTCAGTGCTGTATGTATTATTGTTAGAATTTTGTATATGGATCTGTGTTTAAAGGTTAGAAATTTAAGTTTTTTTCTGTTTAATGTGATGTGTGTTCGTTTAGGGAGTTTGTAAATAAGTCTGCAAGTGTGGTTAATAATTTTGTTTAGTCGTTTTTCTTGTATTTTAGGTATATTAATTAAAAGTGAGTTGCAGTAGTCAAGTTTAGATAGAATGTAGGCAGATGTGAGTATTTTGAGTGATGTCTGGTTGAGAAGGTATTTAATTTGTTTTATTTTAAATATTTTATAGTTACATTGCTTAGTTATTAATAAAATATGTGTGATTGAGTGAGTGAGTGAGTGAGTGAGTGAGTGAGTGAGTGAGTGAGTGAGTGAGTGAGTGAGTGAGTGAGTGAGTGAGTGAGTGAGTGAGTGAGAGAGTGAGTGAGTGAGTGAGTGAGTGAGTGAGTGAGTGAGTGAGTGAGTGAGTGAGTGAGTGAGTGAGTGAGTGAGTGAGTGAGTGAGTGAGTGAGTGAGTGAGTGAGTGAGTGAGTGAGTGAGTGAGTGAGTGAGTGAGTGAGTGAGTGAGTGAGTGAGTGAGTGAGTGAGTGAGTGAGTGAGTGAGTGAGTGAGTGAGTGAGTGAGTGAGTGAGTGAGTGAGTGAGTGAGTGAGTGAGTGAGTGAGTGAGTGAGTGAGTGAGTGAGTGAGTGAGTGAGTGAGTGAGTGAGTGAGTGAGTGAGTGAGTGAGTTATAATATTATCTAACCTTTCCTGATAGTGGAATTCAGTATCGATGTAGTTAAGTTAGTCAATGACTTTTTAATATGTAATTTTTTCATTTTGAATTAATAAAAAGACTATTTATATTTAATTCAATTATAATAATAAACAAATAAACTGTTATCATAAAAGTATCATAAATTTAGAATTTAATATTAATTTAATTTTTAAATATTTATTATTTATTTACGTTTTAAATTTATTGTTAAAGAATCAACAAAAATATACAAAGCATTTTCAACTATTTAATGTATAGTTAAATTGAAACTGCCATTCTGTTAAACTAGCTAAAATAATTTCTCATTTAATTCATTAAATTATATTTTTAGTTTTGTATTACAAAACTAAAATATATTAATTATATAAAATTAACTTTAATGATTGTAAAATTTAGTCAGCAGTATAGTTATTTTCTAATTAAGCTAACAGTTATTAATATCGAAATTAATAAATATATATACTTATTTAATAGTATAGTATATATTCATATATCGGGTAAAATAATAGACGTTTCCCGTATCACGGATAGTACATTATCTTCATGATGAGTAGTATTTATACTGAGTGATATTAACTATTATACTATCCATATCGTAATACTAAATGTTATGAAATTAATATATTAGTGGGTGTATTGTTGGATTAATGTATGGGTGGATGGATGGATAGATGGATGGATGGATGGCTAGAAATGAGAAATTATTCAGCGTATAGAATACTATGTTTAACTTATACTGCCCTAAAGGAAAATACCCGCCGATTAAGATCTAGTCAAAGTTTGCTACTATCAAATCAAAAATGTAATCTTGATACCTATGGTAAAAGAAGATTTAGTGTTTCAGCTCCAATTTTATGGAACAACCTTCCTCTACATTTACGAAGATGTAATTCCATAAAAACATTTAAGAATGCAGTGAAAAATTATTTACTATGCTTAACATGAGCTCTTGGATTGATTTTGTGCTCTGCATCTGCGCGGATATTCTATGACTACTCCGATCACATATGTATCTACCCGAATATCAGAGTCCTCTAACTGATTTTATTTTATCATTTAATTCACTTATGATATTATGTTACTCTCTTTAAAACACAAATGAGAACATATCTATTTGTTATTTTGTGTATAAATAAACTTTTCAATTCAATTCAATTCAATGGATGGATAGATGGATTGATTCCTATATACTCTACTCCCATATGAATGAACGCCGTGGGACGGTATTGCACGGTATGGAATATATACGGTATACATATATAGAATTAAAATAGTTTAAATGCGATATAATATAAGACTGAGAGATCATTTTTAATTATGAAATGACATTAATTTTTTAAATTTTTTTGACCTTACTAAAATAATAAAATGCTTTTTTAGCAGTAAATAGTAAATGGTTATCTAAAAGCATGCGTTCGTCTATAATGACACCCAGACATTTTACGGTATTATACGGTTCAACAATTACATTATCAATTAAATATATAGGAAATTTATTTTGTGTTAAATTTTTTGAAATGTTAATCAGTTGCGTCTTGTCGATATTTAGTAGTAAATTGTTATTAATTAGCCAGTTGCGTATATTATTAGTGCAATTAGTGAGAGATGAGTTATCATTGTTTTTCAGTGTTAGAATCAGGTAAATTATAATATCGTCGTCAAATATGTTGAATTTAATTTGGGGAAATTTAGAAATTAATAGAGATAATGGACGTAAATAAATTAAAAATAATAATGGTCCAAGTACGGAACCTTGTGGAACTCCATATTTTAGTTGGAATTCGTCTGATTGTATATCATTTATCAATGTTCGATACGTTCTATTTGTAATATAAGATTTCAGTAAGTCTAGTGCCTTATCAGCTATACCTATTTCCTCTAATCTATCCAATAAAATCTCATAAGAGATAGTATCAAATGCTGCTGACATATCTAATAACATAAGTTGAACCTTATTTCCCTTATCTATCGCATTATATATATTTTCAAATATAGATACTATTGTAGTTTCTGTACTATAATTTTTGCGATATGCACTTTGATTTATAGGATATAGTTCATTTTCTGATAAACATTTAATGATTTGTTTACTAATGACTCTTTCGAATATTTTAGATAGAAAAGGAAGTTTGGAAATAGGACGGTAGTCCATCCATCCATCCATACATTCATCCATCCATCCATAAATACATCCATCCATACATCCACTAATACCAATAGTTCTAAGAGAGCATTACATATAATTCAACAATACATGTAAGGATTAATAAACAACAAAGGTATCGCCATCTTTATAATTGATAATGGTACTACAATATATACAGCTAACATCAAATTTTATGTTAAAAATAGTATTATAATTATAGAAATATTGAAAACTAATATTTCGACTATAACTAAACCTCAAACGCAACCCCAATGCATACCATTAAATATAAAATAGTATTACTTAAAATGATAACTACAATAATATAATTAATTAAACATATATCTATAACTCTTATGATAAATTGTTCTGACTTAGTTATATTTTGCATTTGGATTGGTATAGATTTGGATTAAGTTATGTTTTGGGGTTAATAAAATATAGAGAAATATATTAAAAGTAGTATTAAATTTCATCAATTACGTGTACTAATGAACTACATTTTTGTATTTGTATATTACGATATATAAAATTAAGTATATATGTATCTAAACGAATTCTACAAATTGTATTAATTATCGGGTATCAGACGTTCCTGGATAATTATATTTTTGTAATTCATAAATTACCTCTACTACCTCTTAAACTTCTTATTACCGGGAATCACTGGGTCCAAATGAACAAGATTTTGTATATTAAAAAAATACGATATATCTAATTTATACATGTATTAAGATTGTATAAAATATTGAATGGAATAGCGGGCAACGCCGGGTCTATAGCATATATTTGGTATATATTTGTATATAATGATCAAATTGAATATAGTAATATGATGTTTATAAAGTAAATAGAATATTAATGTACATTTGAGAAATAGTAACTTTAATATTAGTACAGATATGTGATACACTCGAAAAAAATAGAGATTTATTCAATTATTCAAAATTATATTAAATTATATATATACATGTACAATGTATATAACTACAAAGTAATGTATATAATTATGGTTCTTGTTAATTACTATATACTCCACTCCCATATATTGCACGGTATGTATTATGACATATTTATTTAAATTTATTTATAACATATGTATTTATATTTATTTATAATAACATAATTATTTATATTTGTTTAACATGTTAAATTCTATTTACATTTTGTTAATCTTTTTTTATTTAGTTATTATTATTATATTAATATTATTTAATAAGCCATCTTTATATATGTATATGCATTTAAACGATTAATGATGTATAATAATCTTTTGTTATTATAATAGTGATGTTAAATTATAATAATCAGGTATAAATTGCAAAATCAGGCGATAAATAAATAAAATTTAAAAATAATTATTCAATATTTATTCAATATAAAGTTGTCTTTAATAATCTTATAATAAAACATTGAATATTTAGTATTATAGTTTGAATACATTACATACATTAAACAGAATGATTGTCGGTGTCAGACAAGAGGTCTCGGGTTGACCAGACCCATATGAGATTGACCAAATCGCGAGGAGTGACCAGCTCCTTACAATTTGTATTGACTTCTCTTGTCTGAATCGGATCAAACTTGATCAATAAGGGATAATGTATCCAAACAATACTATTCTTTGTATGTTTATCTACCATATGTGGTTCCTATTTTCAAAAACCTATACATATATATTTATAAAAAATATGAATAATAAAGATGATATGAAATTTATCGAAATAATATATATATATATATATTCACAATTATAATTGAATTTATTGAACATAAATTAATAGTCTTACTATTTAATTATCGATGCTAATATATTTATCCATAATAATAAATAACAGTTCTAGTATATACTCAAAGTTCAATAAATGCTTAATACTATCGTTAAGATTATAATGAATATATCTTTTAAATTAAATCAGTTCCTACGAATTAACAATCTACACATAATGAATGCTATATATACGTATAGACATTGTTTCAGAATAATACAGTCATTTATAATATATTGCATATTTATACTTTTAATTAACCATCGTATACATTTATGATTTACCTTTTTATAGTTTTAATATTTTAAAATGCATTACTAAAATCATCCGATTTATTTTATATATATATAGTGTAAATTAAATTAATTAATTAATAAAAAAAGTAACCTTAGTTTCAATGTTTTCATTATTTTTTTATTATGTTCAATAATAAATTCTGCGCGACTTAACTGTATTTAAAATTAGTAATATTATTAAATATAAGTCAGATGTATCTACAATAATAGGTATAGTGTTTACCGTATTAGATTCCATCTAATCCTATTCAACCATAAACGATCATTGTATTAATAGTCTAATGTATTATCTTATAGTTTTATATTTGATTTAATTACTCTAACTACAATTAAGATAAAGTAAATATATTCATTATGCATATTTAAAAAAATGTGCCTGATTTGATAGATATATACTGTATATATATTCTGCTACTTTACACATATATTATGTATATATTATATATATAATTATATGTATTTTATTCTAAATACTTTTCTTAATTAATTTTATTTCAAGAATTTATATTATCATTTTTATTGATTAGTATTTAGTATATAATATAATTATGATATTAATATTTACATATGTTAACCTCTTTTTCTTTCAAATCAAGTATCTCTTTATGTTCTGTAATTGTATCCTTTGCTTCTCTTAACTAAGAATAAAATATTCTTTTATATAAATAATATAACAATATAACAATTCAGATAGGATTTATATAATGTAGTGTTAAAATCAATATATACATTTATCTTAATTTCAAACCTTCTTATCTTTATCAGCATTTAAAGAGTGCAATCTAGCTACCATTTTATTCCCCCATTCTATCTATATATATTATTTCATTATTAAATAAATTATTAACAATATTTGAATATAAAAATAATACATTTAAAGATAAATAATATAAATATATTAAAATAGAAAATTATATATCATATATCATGATACATATATGTATATATATATATATATATATATATATATATATATATATATATATATATATATATATATATATATATGAATGCATTATGAAGATAATAACACAAATTATGAAGTCGTGTGTTTAAGAAATAAAATTAATATGCAATGCCAATTATATTTGTATAGAAATTTGTGGTAATACAAGTAAATTGATTAAATAGATTATAATTACGAAAAAAATCTAAAGAATTATTACAAAACAATTTTATAAAGCAAAACATATGACTAAACTAATAATACAAGCAATCTATTTTAAAAAGTATATAAATAATTGGATATAGGATTCTTACTTATATATATATATATATATATATATAGGGTTTTTATTTCTACTAAATAAAGCAAGCAATCTATTTAAAATAAATTGAACCTGTATTTCTGTCGTTTCATCTAATCGATCTCGTTGTCTAATTATCAACTTAAAATCATTTATCTAAGATTAAAATTGAGTACCATTAAAAAATATAAATAAATTAGTTAAAATATAATTGTTAATTTAGAATACTATCGATTATATCCCAATATATTAGTGGATGTATTGTTGGATTAATGTATGGATGGATGGATGGATAGATGGATGGATGGATGGCTAGAAATGAGAAATTATTCAGCGTATAGAATACTATGTTTAACTTATACTGCCCTAAAGGAAAATACCCGCCGATTAAGATCTAGTCAAAGTTTGCTACTATCAAATCAAAAATGTAATCTTGATACCTATGGTAAAAGAAGATTTAGTGTTTCAGCTCCAATTTTATGGAACAACCTTCCTCTACATTTACGAAGATGTAATTCCATAAAAACATTTAAGAATGCAGTGAAAAATTATTTACTATGCTTAACATGGAGGAATGGAATGGAGGAATGGAATATATACGGTATACATATATAGAATTAAAATAGTTTAAATGCGATATAATATAAGACTGAGAGATCATTTTTAATTATGAAATGACATTAATTTTTTTAATTTTTTTGACCTTACTAAAATAATAAAATGCTTTTTTAGCAGTAAATAGTAAATGGTTATCTAAAAGCATGCGTTCGTCTATAATGACACCCAGACATTTTACGGTATTATACGGTTCAACAATTACATTATCAATTAAATATATAGGACATTTATTTTGTGTTAAATTTTTTGAAATGTTAATCAGTTGCGTCTTGTCGATATTTAGTAGTAAATTGTTATTAATTAGCCAGTTGCGTATATTATTAGTGCAATTAGTGAGAGATGAGTTATCATTGTTTTTCAGTGTTAGAATCAGGTAAATTATAATATCGTCGTCAAATATGTTGAATTTAATTTGGGGAAATTTAGAAATTAATAGAGATAATGGACGTAAATAAATTAAAAATAATAATGGTCCAAGTACGGAACCTTGTGGAACTCCATATTTTAGTTGTAATTCGTCTGATTGTATATCATTTATCAATGTTCGATACGTTCTATTTGTAATATAAGATTTCAGTAAGTCTAGTGCCTTATCAGCTATACCTATTTCCTTTAATCTATCCAATAAAATCTCATAAGAGATAGTATCAAATGCTGCTGACATATCTAATAACATAAGTTGAACCTTATTTCCCTTATCTATCGCATTATATATATTTTCAAATATAGATACTATTGTAGTTTCTGTACTATGATTTTTGCGATATGCACTTTGATTTATAGGATATAGTTCATTTTCTGATAAACATTTAATGATTTGTTTACTAATGACTCTTTCGAATATTTTAGATAGAAAAGGAAGTTTGGAAATAGGACGGTAGTTCATCCATCCATCAATCCATACATTCATCCATCCATCCATAAATACATCCATCCATACATCCACTAATACCAATAGTTCTAAGAGAGCATTACATATAATTCAACAACACATGTAAGGATTAATAAACAACAAAGGTATCGCTATCTTTTATAATTGATAATGGTACTACAATATATACAGCTAACATCAAATTTTATGTTAAAAATAGTATTATAATTATAGAAATATTGAAAACTAATATTTCGACTATAACTAAACCTCAAACGCAACCCCAATGCATACCATTAAATATAAAATAGTATTACTTAAAATGATAACTACAATAATATAATTAATTAAAAATATATCTATAACTCTTATGATAAATTGTTCAGACTTAGTTATATTTTGCATTTGGATTGGTATAGATTTGGATTAAGTTATGTTTTGGGGTTAATAAAATATAGAGAAATATATTAAAAGTAGTATTAAATTTCATCAATTACCTGTACTAATGAACTACATTTTTGTATTTGTATATTACGATATATAAAATTAAGTATATATGTATCTAAACGAATTCTACAAATTATATTAAGTATCGGGTATCAGACGTTCCTGGATAATTATATTTTTGTAATTCATAAATTACCTCTACTACCTCTTAAACTTCTTATTACCGGGAATCACAGGGTGGAAATGAACAAGATTTTGTATATTAATAAAATACGATATATCTAATTTATACATGTATTAAGATTGTATAAAATATTGAATGGAATAGCGGGCAACGCCGGGTCTATAGCATATATTTGGTATATATTTGTATATAATGATCAAATTGAATATAGTAATATGATGTTTATAAAGTAAATAGAATATTAATGTACATTTGAGAAATAGTAACTTTAATATTAGTACAGATATGTGATACACTCGAAAAAAATAGAGATTTATTCAATTATTCAAAATTATATTAAATTATATATATACATGTACAATGTATATAACTACAAAGTAATGTATATAATTATGGTTCTTGTTAATTACTATATACTCCACTCCCATATATTGCACGGTATGTATTATGACATATTTATTTAAATTTATTTATAACATATGTATTTATATTTATTTATAATAACATAATTATTTATATTTGTTTAACATGTTAAATTCTATTTACATTTTGTTAATCTTTTTTTATTTAGTTATTATTATTATATTAATATTATTTAATAAGCCATCTTTATATATGTATATGCATTTAAACGATTAATGATGTATAATAATCTTTTGTTATTATAATAGTGATGTTAAATTATAATAATCAGGTATAAATTGCAAAATCAGGCGATAAATAAATAAAATTTAAAAATAATTATTCAATATTTATTCAATATAAAGTTGTCTTTAATAATCTTATAATAAAACATTGAATATTTAGTATTATAGTTTGAATACATTACATACATTAAACAGAATGATTGTCGGTGTCAGACAAGAGGTCTCGGGTTGACCAGACCCATATGAGATTGACCAAATCGCGAGGAGTGACCAGCTCCTTACAATTTGTATTGACTTCTCTTGTCTGAATCGGATCAAACTTGATCAATAAGGGATAATGTATCCAAACAATACTATTCTTTGTATGTTTATCTACCATATGTGGTTCCTATTTTCAAAAACCTATACATATATATTTATAAAAAATATGAATAATAAAGATGATATGAAATTTATCGAAATAATATATATATATATATTCACAATTATAATTGAATTTATTGAACATAAATTAATAGTCTTACTATTTAATTATCGATGCTAATATATTTATCCATAATAATAAATAACAGTTCTAGTATATACTCAAAGTTCAATAAATGCTTAATACTATCGTTAAGATTATAATGAATATATCTTTTAAATTAAATCAGTTCCTACGAATTAACAATCTACACATAATGAATGCTATATATACGTATAGACATTGTTTCAGAATAATACAGTCATTTATAATATATTGCATATTTATACTTTTAATTAACCATCGTATACATTTATGATTTACCTTTTTATAGTTTTAATATTTTAAAATGCATTACTAAAATCATCCGATTTATTTTATATATATATAGTGTAAATTAAATTAATTAATTAATAAAAAAAGTAACCTTAGTTTCAATGTTTTCATTATTTTTTTATTATGTTCAATAATAAATTCTGCGCGACTTAACTGTATTTAAAATTAGTAATATTATTAAATATAAGTCAGATGTATCTACAATAATAGGTATAGTGTTTACCGTATTAGATTCCATCTAATCCTATTCAACCATAAACGATCATTGTATTAATAGTCTAATGTATTATCTTATAGTTTTATATTTGATTTAATTACTCTAACTACAATTAAGATAAAGTAAATATATTCATTATGCATATTTAAAAAAATGTGCCTGATTTGATAGATATATACTGTATATATATTCTGCTACTTTACACATATATTATGTATATATTATATATATAATTATATGTATTTTATTCTAAATACTTTTCTTAATTAATTTTATTTCAAGAATTTATATTATCATTTTTATTGATTAGTATTTAGTATATAATATAATTATGATATTAATATTTACATATGTTAACCTCTTTTTCTTTCAATCAAGTATCTCTTTATGTTCTGTAATTGTATCCTTTGCTTCTCTTAACTAAGAATAAAATATTCTTTTATATAAATAATATAACAATATAACAATAAAAAATATAACAATTCAGATATGATTTATATAATGTAGTGTTAAAATCAATATATACATTTATCTTAATTTCAAACCTTCTTATCTTTATCAGCATTTAAAGAATGCAATCTGGCTACCATTTTATTCGCCCATTCTATCTATATATATTATTTCATTATTAAACAAATTATTAACAATATTTGAATACAAAAATAATACATTTAAAGATAAATAATATGAATATATTAAAGTAGAAAATTATATATCATATATCATGATACATATATATATATGAATGCATTAAGAAGATAATAACACAAATTATGAAGTCGTGTGTTTAAGAAATAAAATTAATATGCAATGCCAATTATATTTGTATAGAAATTTGTGGTAATACAAGTAAATTGATTAAATAGATTATAATTACGAAAAAAATCTAAAGAATTATTACAAAACAATTTTATAAAGCAAAACATATGACTAAACTAATAATACAAGCAATCTATTTTAGAAAGTATATAAATAATTGGATATAGGATTCTTACTTATATATATATATATATATATATATATAGGGTTTTTATTTCTACTAAATAAAGCAAGCAATCTATTTAAAATAAATTGAACCTGTATTTCTGTCGTTTCATCTAATCGATCTCGTTGTCTAATTATCAACTTAAAATCATTTATCTAAGATTACAATTGAGTACCATTAAAAAATATAAATAAATTAGTTAAAATATAATTGTTAATTTAGAATACTATCGATTATATTTCAAATATTAATATATTATATTATTTTTCCATGTATATATATTTATATATTGATAATAATCATAGGTAATATAATATAAAAATTATATTTGATATATATTTATAAACCTCTTTTTCTAATGCTTCTTTTGTATGTATAAATTTATTAATGACATGTCTGTCTTCATTCATCTGATTAACAAATATTTATATATTTATTGTAAAATAAATATAAAGATCATAATATGATTTGATTAGTTTATTCTGACACTATTACATATATAGTAATATACCGCAATAGTGATATAATTACATAATTAGGTAAATAAAAAGAATGAATAAATAAGAGAACCCGTTTGAAAATATATTTTCATGTATATTACGTAAGTTAAATATAATTATAATAACAATATTTGAACGAAACACGTTTTATGTAATTTTATTTATGCAAATTTTATTATACTAATATGTCCCAATGAGATTTTATAATAAATACTAATTATTTATTAATATAATTTTGTATTTATATATACATATTTAAACCGTTTTTTCTTTTATAAATGCCAATTTCATTTGTTTTTCAAAATTGATTACATACGTTTTTAGCTGAGAAGAAATTGAATGTGTTATAAATAACAAATATTTAGAAATGTGATAATAAAATTTCTATAATTTAGTTTTATATTAATTTACAATAATACTTTTAATTAGCTAACTGTTAACCTTATTATTTATATATAGTATTATTATATTTGTTTTTGATCAATATTAATTAGTTTATATAAAGTAGTATTGTAACTGTCTTGCATATAATAAGATCAATATTACATATTTTATAATAATTCTGATATATTCTGGTTATTCTATTTATCGCTTTAATCAAAATAAGTACAAAATATTATTAAATGAATTACGTTTAAGATTGGTTTAGATCATAACATTTAACTAAATAAATGCAACCTTTTTTTATCAAGTAATTAAACAATTTCTCATGGACTATTAAAAAATTCAATGAAAAATGATTTCCATTTACTATATAAATGCCAAGTACATTTAAAATAATGTGTAATAATAAAATAAATATTATTTGATGAAATCATCCTAATATTTATGATATTTATATAAATAACTATTACATATCAATCATATATATTAAAATTATAAATAAATACATAATATAATTAAATATTTTAATTTTATACTTATAATATATGTAGTAACGTTATTTTCGCTAATAGCCAATGCAGATGTAATTGTCTCCATCTGCTCTTTTGTTGATAACAGCTACATATAATGTAATGTAAAATTAGTTTTATTTGATATAAATAAAGTATGAAAATGCAACCTTATTGTTATTTAGCTATATATATATTCTTTATATAAGTTTTATTTTACTACCTTAATCTCTAAATTGTTATTTTCACAATTCAGATCTTTAATTGTATAATTTGCTGATTGTAACTACAAAGTATACATATATTTCAATATATATAAATATATATATAGGTAATAATAATATAATTTAAATAATAATTACATTTCTAAAACACATTTTAATTTATCTAATGACATTAATATATATTATAATAATACCAATGATTTGAAATTTGACTTATTGAAAACCTTAATCTCTAAATTGCTATTTTCACAATTCAAATCTTCAATTTTAAAGTTTGCTGATTGTAACTACAAAATATAAATATATTTCAATATATATATATATATATATATATATATATATATATATATATATATATATATGTATATATATAAGTAATAATAATATAATTTTAATAATAGTTACATTTTATACAGATTTATCTGATGACATTAATATATATTCTAATCCAGTTAATATAGATTATAATAATACAAATGATTTTAACTTATTGAATATTATTCATTAATTAAATTAGATAATGTAGAATTAATAATTTAATGTAGAAGTTGATGAAATAGCAAAATCAAAAGTATTATTTTAGTTGAGTAGAGATAATCACATTTAGTTTAGTGTTATAAAATCGATCAATTATGTAAATAAAGAGTGGTAACCATCAGATAATCCATAATTATAATTAAAATCACGTAGAATAAAATAATAAGGTTATTTTTTATTTATCTCTTATATATATATATATATATATATATATATATATATATATAAATGTCAATATATTGTGTTTTTATTACTACACTATTAAAATCATAGAAACAATATGTTTACAGTAATATTTAGAGTCTCATTATTAAAGTATAATATTTTAATATAATAATAATAATATATATTTAGTAACATTATTTTCGATATTTTCGAAGTTTGATGTACTTATTTTGATCTGCTCTTTTGCTGATAAAAGCTACATATAAATATATATTTTAATATATATATATATATATATATATATTTCAATATATAGTGTTGTTATTAATATTATTAAATTAATAAAATCATAAAATCAATATATTTACAGTAGTATTTAGTATCTCATTATTAAATCATAATATTTCAATAGTATATAAAGTAGATCATATAGAACATTTATAGAATGCACTACTAATTATTGATAATATTACATATTCAAATATAAATAAGTAAAGTTTTTAATATTTTGTAAATTAACGTTAATTATTTACCCAGCTAGTTTAATAATGAGAATATATAAATATAATTGTAAAAAACTAGAAAAGTAAAAAAAAATCAATACTTTAGCTAATTTAAAATATATATAAGTAATATTTGATAAAATATGTTTTTAAATTTAAATTTATACATGTACTATATAATATTTAGTATATATTTATAAATTAGTATACAATTATTTAACATTTTTATTATTATAATACATTTACATTACATTTTAAATATTGCATTTTAAATTCATAACCATTAATGTATAAAATAATATAATATATTACTAAATAATACACTATCTAAGATAAATAAATATGTATCATTATATTAGATTAAATTTATGTGTAACTATATATTATATTATTAGTTAGTAATTTTTTAAAACATGAAAAACGAGAAATACGAGTATTCTGATGAATATTGGAACAATTTCTGTACAATTATGTACATTTGTACTCTTGAATATTATGTAATAATAAAATTAATATTATTTTATACTAATTACCCTATGTATTATTGATATATATATAAGTAACTATTACATGCGAATCATATATATTTAAATTGTAACATTAAATTATTTACATTAAATAATTAAATATTTTAATTTCTTACTTATAATATATATATATATATATATATATATATATATATATATAGTAACATTATTTTCTATATTGGCGAAGTTTAATGTTATTTTTTTTAATTTTTCTTCTGTTGATAATAACTATAAAAAGTGTAATATATGATTAGTTTTATTTTATAAAAATAAAATATGAAAACATATTTTTATTTAGAAATATTTATATTTTATTTCACTACCTTAATCTCTAAATTTCTATTTTCACACTGAATATCTTTAATTATATCTGTTGCTGATTGTAACTACAAAATATACATTTATTTCATTATATATTAGTAATAGAAATATAATTTAAAATAATAGATACATTTCGTAATCAGATTTTAATTTATCTGATGACAGTAATATTTTTATAATCCAGTTGATCTAATTTATAATAATATTATTAATGATTTGAAATGTTGCTTATTTTTAATTTGATTATTAGATACAATTTAATTTGTTCCTTAAAAGCAACTTTTTTTAAATTATTTATTTTTGATATCATATAATTTTGATTCTTACTTTGACATACATTATAAATCATTATTTATAATCATAAATAATTATTTAATAGAAATGAATATAAATTAATTTTAATAGATATATTTTTATACGATTTTTTGAATATATATTAGTAGTTTCCCTATCAATATATAAGTACCGATGTAATAATAATATTAATTAATTAACAATATAATTTAGAATAATTGAATAAATCTCTATTTTTTACGAGTGTATCACATATCTGTACTAATATTAAAGTTACTATTTCTCAAATGTACATCAATATTCTATTTAGTTTATAAACATCATATTATTATATTCAATTTGATCATTATATACAAATGTATACACATTATTATTTAAAATGACTTATTAATCTAATAGAAAATACTTTTAGAAATCAAAATCAGATTAAAAATCGAATTATTTTCATAAATATAACTTACCTCCTTCTCTATTTTATAATAAAGTTCCTTGTAATTAACTGTTAAATGTGAGTAAGTAATTGAGTAAGTGAGTGAGTGGGTGGGTGAGTGAGTGAGTGAGTGAGTGAATGAGTGAGTGAGTGAGTGAGTGATTGAGTGATTGAGTTAGTGAGTGAGTGACTGAGTGAGTGAGTGAGTGAGTGAGTGAGTGAGTGAGTGAGTGAGTGAGTGAGTGAGTGACTGAGTGAGTGAGTGAGTGAGTGAGTGAGTGAGTGAGTGAGTGAGTGAGTGAGTGAGTGAGTGAGTGAGTGAGTGAGTGAGTGAGTGAGTGAGTGAGTGAGTGAGTGAGTGAGTGAGTGAGTTATAATATTATCTAACCTTTCCTGATAGTGGAATTCAGTATCGATGTAGTTAAGTTAGTCAATGACTTTTTAATATGTAATTTTTTCATTTTGAATTAATAAAAAGACTATTTATATTTAATTCAATTATAATAATAAACAAATAAACTGTTATCATAAAAGTATCATAAATTTAGAATTTAATATTAATTTAATTTTTAAATATTTATTATTTATTTACGTTTTAAATTTATTGTTAAAGAATCAACAAAAATATACAAAGCATTTTCAACTATTTAATGTATAGTTAAATTGAAACTGCCATTCTGTTAAACTAGCTAAAATAATTTCTCATTTAATTCATTAAATTATATTTTTAGTTTTGTATTACAAAACTAAAATATATTAATTATATAAAATTAATTTAATGATTGTTAAATTTAGTCAGCAGTATAGTTATTTTCTAATTAAGCTAACAGTTATTAATATCGAAATTAATAAATATATATACATATTTAATAGTATATATTCATATATCGGGTAAAATAATAGACGTTTCCCGTATCACGGATATTACATTATTTTTATGATGAGTAGTATTTATACTGAGTGATATTAACTAGTATACTATCCATATCGTAATACTAAATGTTATGAAATTAATATATTAGTGGATGTATTGTTGCATTAATGTATGGATGGATGGATGGATAGATGGATGGATGGATGGATGGCTAGAAATGAGAAATTATTCAGCGTATAGAATACTATGTTTAACTTATACTGCCCTAAACGCTAAACAGCCGCGCTACCTTTATGATATTAATAAACAAAAGGAAAATACCCGCCGATTAAGATCTAGTCATAGTTTGCTACTATCAAATCAAAAATGTAATCTTGATACCTATGGTAAAAGAAGATTTAGTATTTCAGAGCCAATTTTATGGAACAACCTTCCTCTACATTTGCGAAGATGTAATTCCATAAAAACATTTAAGAATGCAGTGACAAATTATTTAATATGCTTAACATGAGCTCTTGGATTGATTTTGTGCTCTGCATCTGCGCGGATGTTCTATGACTACTCCGATCACATATGTATCTACCCGAATGTCAGAGTCCTCTAACTGATTCTATCTGATTTTATTTTATCATTTAATTCACTTATGATATTATGTTACTCTCTTTAAAACACAAATGAGAACATATCTATTTGTTATTTCGTGTATAAATAAACTTTTCAATTCAATTCAATTCAACGGATGGATAGATGGATGGGTGGATGGATTCCTATATACTCTACTCCCATATGAATGCACGCCGTGCATTGCACGGTATGTATTAAAATGACTTTAGTTATACATATATAGAATTAAAATAGTTTAAATGCGATATAATATAAGACTGAGAGATCATTTTAATTATGAAATGACCTTAATTTTTTAAATTTTTTGACCTTACTAAAATAATAAAATGCTTTTTTAGCAGTAAATCGTAAATGGTTATCTAAAAGCATGTGCTCGTCTATAATGACACCCAGGCATTTTACGGTATTATAAGGTTCAACAATTACATTATAAATTAAATATATAGGAAATTTATTTTGTGTTGAATTTTTTGAAATGTTAATCAGTTGCGTCTTGTCGATATTTAGTAGTAAATTGTTATTGATTAGCCAGTTGCATATATTATTAGTGCAATTAGTGAGAGATGAGTTATCATTGTTTTTCAGTGTTAGAATCAGGTAAATTATAATATCATCGGCAAATATGTTGAATTTAATTTGGGGAAATTTAGAAATTAATAGAGATAATGGACGTAAATAAATTAAAAATAATAATGGTCCAAGTACGGAACCTTGTGGAACTCCATATTTTAGTTGGAATTCGTCTGATTGTATATCATTTATCAATGTTCGATACGTTCTATTTGTAATATAAGATTTCAGTAAGCTAGTGCTTTATCAGCTATACCTATTTCCTCTAATCTATCCAATAAAATCTCATAAGAGATAGTATCAAATGCTGCTGACATATCTAATAACACAAGTTGAACCTTATTTCCCTTATCTATCGCATTATATATATTATCAAATATAGATACTATTGTAGTTTCTGTACTATGATTTTTGCGATATGCACTTTGATTTATAGGATATAGTTCATTTTCTGATAAATATTTAATGATTTGTTTACTAATGACTCTTTCGAATATTTTAGATAGAAAATGAAGTTTGGAAATAGGACGGTAGTTCATCCATCCATCTATCCATACATTCATTCATCCATCCATAAATACATCCATCCATACATCCACTAATACCAATAGTTCTAAGAGAGCATTACATATAATTCAACAACACATGTAAGGATTAATAAACAACAAAGGTATCGCTATCTTTTATAATTGATAATGGTACTACAATATATACAGCTAACATCAAATGTTATGTTAAAAATAGTATTATAATTATAGAAATATTAAAAACTAATATTTCGACTATAACTAAACCTCAAACGCAACCCCAATGCATACCATTAAATATAAAATAGTATTACTTAAAATGATAACTACAATAATATAATTAATTAAAAATATATCTATAACTCTTATGATAAATTGTTCTGACTTAGTTATATTTTGCATTTGGATTGGTATAGATTTGGATTAAGTTATGTTTTGGGGTTAATAAAATATAGAGAAATATATTAAAAGTAGTATTAAATTTCATCAATTACCTGTACTAATGAACTACATTTTTGTATTTGTATATTACGATATATAAAATTAAGTATATATGTATCTAAACGAATTCTACAAATTGTATTAAGTATCGGGTATCAGACGTTCCTGGATAATTATATTTTTGTAATTCATAAATTACCTCTACTACCTCTTAAACTTCTTATTACGGGGAATCACTGGGTCCAAATGAACAAGATTTTGTATATTAAAAAAATACGATATATCTAATTTATACATGTATTAAGATTGTATAAAATATTGAATGGAATAGCGGGCAACGCCGGGTCTATAGTATATATTTGGTATATATTTGTATATAATGATCAAATTGAATATAGTAATATGATGTTTATAAAGTAAATAGAATATTAATGTACATTTGAGAAATAGTAACTTTAATATTAGTACAGATATGTGATACACTCGAAAAAAATAGAGGTTTATTCAATTATTCTAAATTATATTAAATTATATATATACATGTACAATGTATATAACTACAAAGTAATGTATATAATTATGGTTCTTGTTAATTACTATATACTCCACTCCCATATATTGCACGGTATGTATTATGACATATTTATTTAAATTTATTTATAATATATGTATTTATATTTATTTATAATAACATAATTATTTATATTTGTTTAACATGTTAAATTCTATTTACATTTTTTTTTATTTAGTTATTATTATTATATTAATATTATTTAATAATCCATCTTTATATATGTATATGCATTTAAACGATTAATGATGTATAATAATCTTTTGTTATTATAATAGTGATGTTAAATTATAATAATCAGGTATAAATTGCAAAATCAGGCGATAAATAAATAAAATTTAAAAATAATTATTCAATATTTATTCAATATAAATTTGTCTTTAATAATCTTATAATAAAACATTGAATATTTAGTATTATAGTTTGAATACATTACATACATTAAACAGAATGATTGTCGGTGTCAGACAAGAGGTCTCGGGTTGACCAGACCCATATGAGATTGACCAAATCGCGAGGAGTGACCAGCTCCTTACAATTTGTATTGACTTCTCTTGTCTGAATCGGATCAAACTTGATCAATAAGGGATAATGTATCCAAACAATACTATTCTTTGTATGTTTATCTACCATATGTGGTTCCTATTTTCAAAAACCTATAAATATATATTTATAAAAAATATGAATAATAAAGATGATATGAAATTTATCGAAATAATATATATATATATATATATTCACAATTATAATTGAATTTATTGAACATAAATTAATAGTCTTACTATTTAATTATCGATTCTAATATATTTATCCATAATAATAAATAACAGTTCTAGTATATACTCAAAGTTCAATAAATGCTTAATACTATCGTTAAGATTATAATGAATATATCTTTTAAATTAAATCAGTTCCTACGAATTAACAATCTACACATAATGAATGCTATATATACGTATAGACATTGTTTCAGAATAATACAGTCATTTATAATATATTGCATATTTATACTTTTAATTAACCATCGTATACATTTATGATTTACCTTTTTATAGTTTTAATATTTTAAAATGCATTACTATAATCATCCGATTGATTTTATATATATATAGTGTAAATTAATTTAATTAATTAATAAAAAAGTAACCTTAGTTTCAATGTTTTCATTATTTTTTTATTATGTTCAATAATAAATTCTACGCGACTTAACTGTATTTAAAATTAGTAATATTATTAAATATAAGTCAGATGTATCTATAATAATTGGTATTGTGTTTAACGTATTAGATTCCATCTAATCCTATTCAATCATAAACGATCATTGTATCAATAGTCTAATGTATTATCTTATAGTTTTATATTTGATTTAATTACTCTAACTACAATTAAGATAAAGTAAATATATTCATTATGCATATTTAAAAAAATGTACCTCATTTGATAGATATATACTGTATATATATTCTGCTACTTTACACATATATTATGTATATATTATATATATAATGATATGTATTTTATTCTAAATAATTTTCCTAATTAATTGTATTTCAAGAATTTATATTATCATTTTTATTGATTAGTATTTAGTATATAATATAATTATGATATTAATATTTACATATGTTAACCTCTTTTTCTTTTAAATCAAGTATCTCTTTATGTTCTGTAATTGTATCCTTTGCTTCTCTTAACTAAGAATAAAATATTCTTTTATATAAATTATATAACAATATAACAATAAAAAATATAACAATTCAGATATGATTTATATAATGTAGTGTTAAAATCAATATATACATTTATCTTAATTTCAAACCTTCTTATCTTTATCAGCATTTAAAGAATGCAATCTGGCTACCATTTTATTCGCCCATTCTATCTATATATATTATTTCATTATTAAACAAATTATTAACAATATTTGAATGCAAAAATAATACATTTAAAGATAAATAATATGAATATATTAAAGTAGAAAATTATATATCATATATCATGATACACATATATATGTATATATGAATGCATTAAGAAGATAATAACACAAATTATGAAGTCGTGTGTTTAAGAAATAAAATTAATATGCAATGCCAATTATATTTGTATAGAAATTTGTGGTAATACAAGTAAATTGATTAAATAGATTATAATTACGAAAAAAATCTAAAGAATTATTACAAAACAATTTTATAAAGCAAAACATATGACTAAACTAATAATACAAGCAATCTATTTTAAAAAGTATATAAATAATTGGATATAGGATTCTTACTTATATATATATATATATATATATATATAGGGTTTTTATTTCTACTAAATAAAGCAAGCAATCTATTTAAAATAAATTGAACCTGTATTTCTGTCGTTTCATCTAATCGATCTCGTTGTCTAATTATCAACTTAAAATCATTTATCTAAGATTAAAATTGAGTACCATTAAAAAATATAAATAAATTAGTTAAAATATAATTGTTAATTTAGAATACTATCGATTATATTTCAAATATTAATATATTATATTATTTTTCAATGTATATATATTTATATATTGATAATAATCATAGGTAATATAATATAAAAATGATATTTGATATATATTTATAAACCTCTTTTTCTAATGCTTCTTTTGTATGTATAAATTTATTAATGACATGTCTGTCTTCATTCATCTGATTAACAAATATTTATATATTTATTGTAAAATAAATATAAAGATCATAATATGATTTGAATAGTTTATTCTGACACTATTACATATATAGTAATATACCGCAATAGTGATATAATTACATAATTAAGTAAATAAAAAGAATGAATAAATAAGAGAACCCGTTTGAAAATATATTTTCATGTATATTACGTAAGTTAAATATAATTATAATAACAATATTTGAACGAAACACGTTTTATGTAATTTTATTTATGCAAATTTTATTATACTAATATGTCCCAATGAGATTTTATAATAAATACTAATTATTTATTAATATAATTTTGTATTTATATATACATATTTAAACCGTTTTTTCTTTTATAAATGCCAATTTCATTTGTTTTTCAAAATTGATTACATACGTTTTTAGCTGAGAAGAAATTGAATGTGTTATAAATAACAAATATTTAGAAATGTGATAATAAAATTTCTATAATTTAGTTTTATATTAATTTACAATAATACTTTTAATTAGTTAACTGTTAACCTTATTATTTATATATAGTATTATTATATTAGTTTTTGATCAATATTAATTAGTTTATATAAAGTAGTATTGTAACTGTCTTGCATATAATAAGATCAATATTACATATTTTATAATAATTCTGATATATTCTGGTTATTCTATTTATCGCTTTAATCAAAATAAGTACAAAATATTATTAAATGAATTACGTTTAAGATTGGTTTAGATCATAACATTTAACTAAATAAATGCAACCTTTTTTTATCAAGTAATTAAACAATTTCTCATCGACTATTAAAAAATTCAATGAAAAATGATTTCCATTTACTATATAAATGCCAAGTACATTTATCATTTAAAATAATGTGTAATAATAAAATAAATATTATTTGATGAAACCATCCTAATATTTATGATATCTATATAAATAACTATTACTTATCAATCATATATATTAAAATTATAAATAAATACATAATATAATTAAATATTTTAATTTTATACTTATAATATATGTAGTAACGTTATTTTCGCTATTAGCCAATGCAGATGTAATTGTCTCCATCTGCTCTTTTGTTGATAAAAGCTACATATAATGTAATGTAAAATTAGTTTTATTTGATATAAATAAAGTATGAAAATGCAACCTTATTGTTATTTAGCTATATATATATTCTTTATATAAGTTTTATTTTACTACCTTAATCTCTAAATTGTTATTTTCACAATTCAGATATTTAATTGTATAATTTGCTGATTGTAACTACAAAGTATACATATATTTCAATATATATAAATATATATATAGGTAATAATAATATAATTTAAATAATAATTACATTTCTAAAACACATTTTAATTTATCTAATGACATTAATATATATTATAATAATACCAATGATTTGAAATTTGACTTATTGAAAACCTTAATCTCTAAATTGCTATTTTCACAATTCAAATCTTCAATTTTAAAGTTTGCTGATTGTAACTACAAAATATAAATATATTTCAATATATATATATATATATATATATATATATATATATATATGTATATATATAAGTAATAATAATATAATTTTAATAATAGTTACATTTTATACAGATTTATCTGATGACATTAATATATATTCTAATCCAGTTGATATAGATTATAATAATACAAATGATTTTAACTTATTGAATATTATTCATTAATTAAATTAGATAATGTAGAATTAATAATTTAATGTAGAAGTTGATGAAATAGCAAAATCAAAAGTATTATTTTAGTTGAGTAGAGATAATCACATTTAGTTTAGTGTTATAAAATCGATCAATTATGTAAATAAAGAGTGGTAACCATCAGATAATCCATAATTATAATTAAAATCACGTAGAATAAAATAATAAGGTTATTTTTTATTTATCTCTTATATATATATATATATATATATATATATAAATGTCAATATATTGTGTTTTTATTACTACACTATTAAAATCATAGAAACAATATGTTTACAGTAATATTTAGAGTCTCATTATTAAAGTATAATATTTTAATATAATAATAATAATATATATTTAGTAACATTATTTTCGATATTTTCGAAGTTTGATGTACTTATTTTGATCTGCTCTTTTGCTGATAAAAGCTACATATAAATATATATTTTAATATATATATATATATATATATATTTCAATATATAGTGTTGTTATTAATATTATTAAATTAATAAAATCATAAAATCAATATATTTACAGTTGTATTTAGTATCTCATTATTAAATCATAATATTTCAATAGTATATAAAGTAGATCATATAGAACATTTATAGAATGCACTACTAATTATTGATAATATTACATATTCAAATATAAATAAGTAAAGTTTTTAATATTTTGTAAATTAACGTTAATTATTTACCCAGCTAGTTTAATAATGAGAATATATAAATATAATTGTAATAAACTAGAAAAGTAAAAAAAAATCAATACTTTAGCTAATTTAAAATATATATAAGTAATATTTGATAAAATATGTTTTTAAACTTAAATTTATACATGTACTATATAATATTTAGTATATATTTATAAATTAGTATACAATTATTTAACATTTTTATTATTATAATACATTTACATTACATTTTAAATATTGCATTTTAAATTCATAACCATTAATGTATAAAATAATATAATATATTACTAAATAATACATTATCTAAGATAAATAAATATATATCATTATATTAGATTAAATTTATGTGTAACTATATATTATATTATTAGTTAGTAATTTTTTAAAACATGAAAAACGAGAAATACGAGTATTCTGATGAATATTGGAACAATTTCTGTACAATTATGTACATTTGTACTCTTGAATATTATGTAATAATAAAATTAATATTATTTTATACTAATTACCCTATGTATTATTGATATATATATAAGTAACTATTACATGCGAATCATATATATTTAAATTGTAACATTAAATTATTTACATTACATAATTAAATATTTTAATTTCTTACTTATAATATATATATATATATATATATATATATATATATATATAGTAACATTATTTTCTATATTGGCGAAGTTTAATGTTATTTTTTTTAATTTTTCTTCTGTTGATAATAACTATAAAAAGTGTAATATATGATTAGTTTTATTTTATAAAAATAAAATATGAAAACATATTTTTATTTAGAAATATTTATATTTTATTTCACTACCTTAATCTCTAAATTTCTATTTTCACACTGAATATCTTTAATTATATCTGTTGCTGATTGTAACTACAAAATATACATTTATTTCATTATATATTAGTAATAGAAATATAATTTAAAATAATAGATACATTTCGTAATCAGATTTTAATTTATCTGATGACAGTAATATTTTTATAATCCAGTTGATCTAATTTATAATAATATTATTAATGATTTGAAATGTTGCTTATTTTTAATTTGATTATTAGATACAATTTAATTTGTTCCTTAAAAGCAACTTTTTTTAAATTATTTATTTTTGATATCATATAATTTTGATTCTTACTTTGACATACATTATAAATCATTATTTATAATCATAAATAATTATTTAATAGAAATGAATATAAATTAATTTTAATAGATATATTTTTATACGATTTTTTGAATATATATTAGTAGTTTCCCTATCAATATATAAGTACCGATGTAATAATAATATTAATTAATTAACAATATAATTTAGAATAATTGAATAAATCTCTATTTTTTACGAGTGTATCACATATCTGTACTAATATTAAAGTTACTATTTCTCAAATGTACATCAATATTCTATTTAGTTTATAAACATCATATTATTATATTCAATTTGATCATTATATACAAATGTATACACATTATTATTTAAAATGACTTATTAATCTAATAGAAAATACTTTTAGAAATCAAAATCAGATTAAAAATCGAATTATTTTCATAAATATAACTTACCTCCTTCTCTATTTTATAATAAAGTTCCTTGTAATTAACTGTTAAATGTGAGTAAGTAATTGAGTAAGTGAGTGAGTTGGTGGGTGAGTGAGTGAGTGAGTGAGTGAATGAGTGAGTGAGTGAGTGAGTGATTGAGTGATTGAGTTAGTGAGTGAGTGACTGAGTGAGTGAGTGAGTGAGTGAGTGAGTGAGTGAGTGAGTGAGTGAGTGAGTGAGTGACTGAGTGAGTGAGTGAGTGAGTGAGTGAGTGAGTGAGTGAGTGAGTGAGTGAGTGAGTGAGTGAGTGAGTGAGTGAGTGAGTGAGTGAGTGAGTGAGTGAGTGAGTGAGTGAGTGAGTGAGTGAGTGAGTGAGTGAGTGAGTGAGTGAGTGAGTGAGTGAGTGAGTGTGTGTGTGTATATGTTTATTCACGAAAATCCAATTTTTACATTGTTCGAAGGTGAGTGAGTGAGTGAGTGAGTGAGTGAGTGAGTGAGTGAGTGAGTGAGTGAGTTATAATAGTATCTAACCTTTCCTGATAGTGGAATTCAGTATCGATGTAGTTAAGTTAGTCAATGACTTTTTAATATGTAATTTTTTCATTTTGAATTAATAAAAAGACTATTTATATTTAATTCAATTATAATAATAAACAAATAAACTGTTATCATAAAAGTATCATAAATTTAGAATTTAATATTAATTTAATTTTTAAATATTTATTATTTATTTACGTTTTAAATTTATTGTTAAAGAATCAACAAAAATATACAAAGCATTTTCAACTATTTAATGTATAGTTAAATTGAAACTGCCATTCTGTTAAACTAGCTAAAATAATTTCTCATTTAATTCATTAAATTATATTTTTAGTTTTGTATTACAAAACTAAAATATATTAATTATATAAAATTAACTTTAATGATTGTTAAATTTAGTCAGCAGTATAGTTATTTTCTAATTAAGCTAACAGTTATTAATATCGAAATTAATAAATATATATACATATTTAATAGTATATATTCATATATCGGGTAAAATAATAGACGTTTCCCGTATCACGGATATTATATTATTTTTATGATGAGTAGTATTTATACTGAGTGATATTAACTATTATACTATCCATATCGTAATACTAAATGTTATGAAATTAATATATTAGTGGATGTATTGTTGCATTAATGTATGGATGGATGGATGGATAGATGGATGGATGGATGGATGGCTAGAAATGAGAAATTATTCAGCGTATAGAATACTATGTTTAACTTATACTGCCCTAAACGCTAAACAGCCGCGCTACCTTTATGATATTAATAAACAAAAGGAAAATACCCGCCGATTAAGATCTAGTCATAGTTTGCTACTATCAAATCAAAAATGTAATCTTGATACCTATGGTAAAAGAAGATTTAGTATTTCAGAGCCAATTTTATGGAACAACCTTCCTCTACATTTGCGAAGATGTAATTCCATAAAAACATTTAAGAATGCAGTGAAAAATTATTTAATATGCTTAACATGAGCTCTTGGATTGATTTTGTGCTCTGCATCTGCGCGGATGTTCTATGACTACTCCGATCACATATGTATCTGCCCGAATGTTAGAGTCCTCTATCTGATTCTATCTGATTTTATTTTATCATTTAATTCACTTATGATATTATGTTACTCTATTTAAAACACAAATGAGAACATATCTATTTGTTATTTCGTGTATAAATAAACTTTTCAATTCAATTCAATTCAACGGATGGATAGATGGATGGGTGGATGGATTCCTATATACTCTACTCCCATATGAATGCACGCCGTGCATTGCACGGTATGTATTAAAATGACTTTAGTTATACATATATAGAATTAAAATAGTTTAAATGCGATATAATATAAGACTGAGAGATCATTTTAATTATGAAATGACCTTAATTTTTTAAATTTTTTGACCTTACTAAAATAATAAAATGCTTTTTTAGCAGTAAATCGTAAATGGTTATCTAAAAGCATGCATTCGTCTATAATGACACACAAACATTTTACGGTATTATACGGTTCAACAATTACATTATCAATTAAATATATAGGACATTTATTTTGTGTTAAATTTTTTGAAATGTTAATCAGTTGCGTCTTGTCGATATTTAGTAGTAAATTGTTATTGATTAGCCAGTTGCGTATAGTATTAGTGCAATTAGTGAGAGATGAGTTATCATTGTTTTTCAGTGTTAGAATCAGGTAAATTATAATATCGTCGGCAAATATGTTGAATTTAATTTGGGGAAATTTAGAAATTAATAGAGAGATGGACGTAAATAAATAATTTAAAAATAATAATGGTTCAAGTACGGAACCTTGTGGAACTCCATATTTTAGTTGGAATTCATCTGATTGTATATCATTTATCAATGTTCGATACGTTCTATTTGTAATATAAGATTTCAGTAAGTCTAGTGCCTTATCAGCTATACCTATTTCCTCTAATCTATCCAATAAAATCTCATAAGAGATAGTATCAAATGCTGCTGACATATCTAATAACATAAGTTGAACCTTATTTCCCTTATCTATCGCATTATATATATTATCAAATATAGATACTATTGTAGTTTCTGTACTATGATTTTTGCGATATGCACTTGTATTTATAGGATATAGTTCATTTTCTGATAAATATTTAATGATTTGTTTACTAATGACTCTTTCGAATATTTTAGATAGAAAATGAAGTTTGGAAATAGGACGGTAGTTCATCCATCCATCTATCCATACATTCATTCATCCATCCATAAATACATCCATCCATACATCCACTAATACCAATAGTTCTAAGAGAGCATTACATATAATTCTACAACACATGTAAGGATTAATAAACAACAAAGGTATCGCTATCTTTTATAATTGATAATGGTACTACAATATATACAGCTAACATCAAATTTTATGTTAAAAATAGTATTATAATTATAGAAATATTGAAAACTAATATTTCGACTATAACTAAACCTCAAACGCAACCCCAATGTATACCATTAAATATAAAATAGTATTACTTAAAATGATAACTACAATAATATAATTAATTAAAAATATATCTATAACTCTTATGATAAATTGTTCTGACTTAGTTATATTTTGCATTTGGATTGGTATAGATTTGGATTAAGTTATGTTTTGGGGTTAATAAAATATAGAGAAATATATTAAAAGTAGTATTAAATTTCATCAATTACCTGTACTAATGAACTACATTTTTGTATTTGTATATTACGATATATAAAATTAAGTATATATGTATCTAAACGAATTCTACAAATTGTATTAAGTATCGGGTATCAGACGTTCCTGGATAATTATATTTTTGTAATTCATAAATTACCTCTACTACCTCTTAAACTTCTTATTACCGGGAATCACTGGGTCCAAATGAACAAGATTTTGTATATTAAAAAAATACGATATATCTAATTTATACATGTATTAAGATTGTATAAAATATTGAATGGAATAGCGACCAACGCCGGGTCTATAGCATATATTTGGTATATATTTGTATATAATGATCAAATTGAATATAGTAATATGATGTTTATAAAGTAAATAGAATATTAATGTACATTTGAGAAATAGTAACTTTAATATTAGTACAGATATGTGATACACTCGAAAAAAATAGAGGTTTATTCAATTATTCTAAATTATATTAAATTATATATATACATGTACAATGTATATAACTACAAAGTAATGTATATAATTATGGTTCTTGTTAATTACTATATACTCCACTCCCATATATTGCACGGTATGTATTATGACATATTTATTTAAATTTATTTATAATATATGTATTTATATTTATTTATAATAACATAATTATTTATATTTGTTTAACATGTTAAATTCTATTTACATTTTTTTTTATTTAGTTATTATTATTATATTAATATTATTTAATAAGCCATCTTTATATATGTATATGCATTTAAACGATTAATGATGTATAATAATCTTTTGTTATTATAATAGTGATGTTAAATTATAATAATCAGGTATAAATTGCAAAATCAGGCGATAAATAAATAAAATTTAAAAATAATTATTCAATATTTATTCAATATAAATTTGTCTTTAATAATCTTATAATAAAACATTGAATATTTAGTATTATAGTTTGAATACATTACATACATTAAACAGAATGATTGTCGGTGTCAGACAAGAGGTCTCGGGTTGACCAGACCCATATGAGATTGACCAAATCGCGAGGAGTGACCAGCTCCTTACAATTTGTATTGACTTCTCTTGTCTGAATCGGATCAAACTTGATCAATAAGGGATAATGTATCCAAACAATACTATTCTTTGTATGTTTATCTACCATATGTGGTTCCTATTTTCAAAAACCTATAAATATATATTTATAAAAAATATGAATAATAAAGATGATATGAAATTTATCGAAATAATATATATATAGATATATTCACAATTATAATTGAATTTATTGAACATAAATTAATAGTCTTACTATTTAATTATCGATGCTAATATATTTATCCATAATAATAAATAACAGTTCTAGTATATACTCAAAGTTCAATGCTTAATACTATCGTTAAGATTATAATGAATATATCTTTTAAAATAAATCAGTTCCTGCGAATTAACAATCTATACATAATGAATGCTATATATACGTATAGACATTGTTTCAGAATAATACAGTCATTTATAATATATTGCATATTTATACTTTTAATTAACCATCGTATACATTTATGATTTATCTTTTTATAGTTCTAATATTTTAAAATACATTACTAAAATCATCCGATTGATTTTATATATATATAGTGTAAATTAATTTAATTAATTAATAAAAAAAGTAACCTTAGTTTCAATGTTTTCATTATTTTTTTATTATGTTCAATAATAAATTCTACGCGACTTAACTGTATTTAAAATTAGTAATATTATTAAATATAAGTCAGATGTATCTATAATAATTGGTATTGTGTTTAACGTATTAGATTCCATCTAATCCTATTCAATCATAAACGATCATTGTATCAATAGTCTAATGTATTATCTTATAGTTTTATATTTGATTTAATTACTCTAACTACAATTAAGATAAAGTAAATATATTCATTATGCATATTTAAAAAAATGTGCCTCATTTGATAGATATATACTGTATATATATTCTGCTACTTTACACATATATTATGTATATATTATATATATAATGATATGTATTTTATTCTAAATAATTTTCCTAATTAATTTTATTTCAAGAATTTATATTATCATTTTTATTGATTAGTATTTAGTATATAATATAATTATGATATTAATATTTACATATGTTAACCTCTTTTTCTTTTAAATCAAGTATCTCTTTATGTTCTGTAATTGTATCCTTTGCTTCTCTTAACTAAGAATAAAATATTCTTTTATATAAATAATATAACAATATAACAATAAAAAATATAACAATTCAGATATGATTTATATAATGTAGTGTTAAAATCAATATATACATTTATCTTAATTTCAAACCTTCTTATCTTTATCAGCATTTAAAGAATGCAATCTGGCTACCATTTTATTCGCCCATTCTATCTATATATATTATTTCATTATTAAACAAATTATTAACAATATTTGAATACAAAAATAATACATTTAAAGATAAATAATATGAATATATTAAAGTAGAAAATGATATATCATATATCATGATACATATATATATATATATGAATGCATTAAGAAGATAATAACACAAATTATGAAGTCGTGTGTTTAAGAAATAAAATTAATATGCAATGCCAATTATATTTGTATAGAAATTTGTGGTAATACAAGTAAATTGATTAAATAGATTATAATTACGAAAAAAATCTAAAGAATTATACAAAACAATTTTATAAAGCAAAACATATGACTAAACTAATAATACAAGCAATCTATTTTAAAAAGTATATAAATAATTGGATATAGGATTCTTACTTATATATATATATATATATATATATATATATATATATATAGGGTTTTTATTTCTACTAAATAAAGCAAGCAATCTATTTAAAATAAATTGAACCTGTATTTCTGTCGTTTCATCTAATCGATCTCGTTGTCTAATTATCAACTTAAAATCATTTATCTAAGATTAAAATTGAGTACCATTACAAAATATAAATAAATTAGTTAAAATATAATTGTTAATTTAGAATACTATCGATTATATTTCAAATATTAATATATTATATTATTTTTCCATGTATATATATTTATATATTGATAATAATCATAGGTAATATAATATAAAAATTATATTTGATATATATTTATAAACCTCTTTTTCTAATGCTTCTTTTGTATGTATAAATTTATTAATGACATGTCTGTCTTCATTCATCTGATTAACAAATATTTATATATTTATTGTAAAATAAATATAAAGATCATAATATGATTTGATTAGTTTATTCTGACACTATTACATATATAGTAATATACCGCAATAGTGATATAATTACATAATTAGGTAAATAAAAAGAATGAATAAATAAGAGAACCCGTTTGAAAATATATTTTCATGTATATTACGTAAGTTAAATATAATTATAATAACAATATTTGAACGAAACACGTTTTATGTAATTTTATTTATGCAAATTTTATTATACTAATATGTCCCAATGAGATTTTATAATAAATACTAATTATTTATTAATATAATTTTGTATTTATATATACATATTTAAACCGTTTTTTCTTTTATAAATGCCAATTTCATTTGTTTTTCAAAATTGATTGCATACGTTTTTAGCTGAGAAGAAATTGAATGTGTTATAAATAACAAATATTTAGAAATGTGATAATAAAATTTCTATAATTTAGTTTTATATTAATTTACAATAATACTTTTAATTAGCTAACTGTTAACCTTATTATTTATATATAGTATTATTATATTAGTTTTTGATCAATATTAATTAGTTTATATAAAGTAGTATTGTAACTGTCTTGCATATAATAAGATCAATATTACATATTTTATAATAATTCTGATATATTCTGGTTATTCTATTTATCGCTTTAATCAAAATAAGTACAAAATATTATTAAATGAATTACGTTTAAGATTGGTTTAGATCATAACATTTAACTAAATAAATGCAACCTTTTTTATCAAGTAATTAAACAATTTCTCATCGACTATTAAAAAATTCAATGAAAAATAATTTCCATTTACTATATAAATGCCAAGTACATTTAAAATAATGTGTAATAATAAAATAAATATTATTTGATGAAATCATCCTAATATTTATGATATTTATATAAATAACTATTACATATCAATCATATATATTAAAATTATAAATAAATACATAATATAATTAAATATTTTAATATTATACTTATAATATATGTAGTAACGTTATTTTCGCTAATAGCCAATGCAGATGTAATTGTCTCCATCTGCTCTTTTGTTGATAAAAGCTATATATAATGTAATGTAAAATTAGTTTTATTTGATATAAATAAAGTATGAAAATGCAACCTTATTGTTATTTAGCTATATATATATATTCTTTATATAAGTTTTATTTTACTACCTTAATCTCTAAATTGTTATTTTCACAATTCAGATATTTAATTGTATAATTTGCTGATTGTAACTACAAAGTATACATATATTTCAATATATATAAATATATATATAGGTAATAATAATATAATTTAAATAATAATTACATTTCTAAAACACATTTTAATTTATCTAATGACATTAATATATATTATAATAATACCAATGATTTGAAATTTGACTTATTGAAAACCTTAATCTCTAAATTGCTATTTTCACAATTCAAATCTTCAATTTTAAAGTTTGCTGATTGTAACTACAAAATATAAATATATTTCAATATATATATATATATATATATATATATATTGATATATATATATATATATTGATATATATATATATATATATATATATATATATATATATGTATATATATAAGTAATAATAATATAATTTTAATAATAGTTACATTTTATACAGATTTATCTGATGACATTAATATATATTCTAATCCCGTTAATATAGATTATAATAATACAAATGATTTTAACTTATTGAATATTATTCATTAATTAAATTAGATAATGTAGAATTAATAATTTAATGTAGAAGTTGATGAAATAGCAAAATCAAAAGTATTATTTTAGTTGAGTAGAGATAATCACATTTAGTTTAGTATTATAAAATCGATCAATTATGTAAATAAAGAGTGGTAACCATCAGATAATCCATAATTATAATTAAAATCAAGTAGAATAAAATAATAAGGTTATTTTTTATTTATCTCTTATATATATATATATATATATATATATATAAATGTCAATATATTGTGTTTTTATTACTACACTATTAAAATCATAGAAACAATATGTTTACAGTAATATTTAGAGTCTCATTATTAAAGTATAATATTTTAATATAATAATAATAATATATATTTAGTAACATTATTTTCGATATTTTCGAAGTTTGATGTACTTATTTTGATCTGCTCTTTTGCTGATAAAAGCTACATATAAATATATATTTTAATATATATATATATATATATTTCAATATATAGTGTTGTTATTAATATTATTAAATTAATAAAATCATAAAATCAATATATTTACAGTAGTATTTAGTATCTCATTATTAAATCATAATATTTCAATAGTATATAAAGTGGATCATATAGAACATTTATAGAATGCACTACTAATTATTGATAATATTACATATTCAAATATAAATAAGTAAAGTTTTTAATATTTTGTAAATTAACGTTAATTATTTACCCAGCTAGTTTAATAATGAGAATATATAAATATAATTGTAATAAACTAGAAAAGTAAAAAAAAATCAATACTTTAACTAATTTAAAATATATATAAGTAATATTTGATAAAATATGTTTTTAAACTTAAATTTATACATGTACTATATAATATTTAGTATATATTTATAAATTAGTATACAATTATTTAACATTTTTATTATTATAATACATTTACATTACATTTTAAATATTGCATTTTAAATTCATAACCATTAATGTATAAAATAATATAATATATTACTAAATAATACATTATCTAAGATAAATAAATATGTATCATTATATTAGATTAAATTTATGTGTAACTATATATTATATTATTAGTTAGTAATTTTTTAAAACATGAAAAACGAAAAATACGAGTATTCTGATGAATATTGGAACAATTTCTGTACAATTATGTACATTTGTACTCTTGAATATTATGTAATAATAAAATTAATATTATTTTATACTAATTACCCTATGTATTTTTGATATATATATAAGTAACTATTACATGCGAATCATATATATTTAAATTGTAACATTAAATTATTTACATTAAATAATTAAATATTTTAATTTCTTACTTATAATATATATATATATATATATATATATATATATATATATATATATAGTAACATTATTTTCTATATTGGCGAAGTTTAATGTTATTTTTTTTAATTTTTCTTCTGTTGATAATAACTATAAAAAGTGTAATATATGATTAGTTTTATTTTATAAAAATAAAATATGAAAACATATTTTTATTTAGAAATATTTATATTTTATTTCACTACCTTAATCTCTAAATTTCTATTTTCACACTGAATATCTTTAATTATATCTGTTGCTGATTGTAACTACAAAATATACATTTATTTCATTATATATTAGTAATAGAAATATAATTTAAAATAATAGATACATTTCGTAATCAGATTTTAATTTATCTGATGACAGTAATATTTTTATAATCCAGTTGATCTAATTTATAATAATATTATTAATGATTTGAAATGTTGCTTATTTTTAATTTGATTATTAGATACAATTTAATTTGTTCCTTAAAAGCAACTTTTTTTAAATTATTTATTTTTGATATCATATAATTTTGATTCTTACTTTGACATACATTATAAATCATTATTTATAATCATAAATAATTATTTAATAGAAATGAATATAAATTAATTTTAATAGATATATTTTTATACGATTTTTTGAATATATATTAGTAGTTTCCCTATCAATATATAAGTACCGATGTAATAATAATATTAATTAATTAACAATATAATTTAGAATAATTGAATAAATCTCTATTTTTTACGAGTGTATCACATATCTGTACTAATATTAAAGTTACTATTTCTCAAATGTACATCAATATTCTATTTAGTTTATAAACATCATATTATTATATTCAATTTGATCATTATATACAAATGTATACACATTATTATTTAAAATGACTTATTAATCTAATAGAAAATACTTTTAGAAATCAAAATCAGATTAAAAATCGAATTATTTTCATAAATATAACTTACCTCCTTCTCTATTTTATAATAAAGTTCCTTGTAATTAACTGTTAAATGTGAGTAAGTAATTGAGTAAGTGAGTGAGTGGGTGGGTGAGTGAGTGAGTGAGTGAGTGAATGAGTGAATGAGTGAGTGAGTGATTGAGTTAGTGAGTGAGTGAGTGAGTGAGTGAGTGAGTGAGTGAGTGAGTGAGTGAGTGAGTGAGTGAGTGAGTGAGTGAGTGAGTGAGTGAGTGAGTGAGTAAGTGAGTAAGTGAGTGAATGAGTGAGTGGGTGAGTGAGTGAGTGAGTGAGTGATTGAGTGAGTGAGTGAGTGAGTGAGTGAGTGAGTGAGTGAGTGAGTGAGTGAGTGAGTGAGTGAGTGAGTGAGTGAGTGAGTGAGTGTGTGTGTGTATATGTTTATTCACTAAAATCCTATTTTTACATTGTTCGAAGGTGAGTGAGTGAGTGAGTGAGTGAGTGAGTGAGTGAGTGAGTGCACTCATGAGTGAGTTATAATATTATCTAACCTTTCCTGATAGTGGAATTCAGTATCGATGTAGTTAAGTTAGTCAATGACTTTTTAATATGTAATTTTTTCATTTTGAATTAATAAAAAGACTATTTATATTTAATTCAATTATAATAATAAACAAATAAACTGTTATCATAAAAGTATCATAAATTTAGAATTTAATATTAATTTAATTTTTAAATATTTATTATTTATTTACGTTTTAAATTTATTGTTAAAGAATCAACAAAAATATAAAGCATTTTCAACTATTTAATGTATAGTTAAATTGAAACTGCCATTCTGTTAAACTAGCTAAAATAATGTCTCATTTAATTCATTAAAATATTTTTAGTTTTGTATTACAAAACTAAAATATATTAATTATATAAAATTAACTTTAATGATTGTTAAATTTAGTCAGCAGTATAGTTATTTTCTAATTAAGCTAACAGTTATTAATATCGAAATTAATAAATATATATACTTATTTAATAGTATAGTATATATTCATATATCGGGTAAAATAATAGACGTTTCCCGTATCACGGATATTACATTATCTTTATGATGGGTAGTATTTATACTTAGTGATATTAACTATTATACTATCCATATCGTAATACTAAATGTTATGAAATTAATATATTAGTGGATGTATTGTTGGATTAATGTATGGATGGATGGATGGATAGATGGATGGATGGATGGCTAGAAATGAGAAATTATTCAGCGTATAGAATACTATGTTTAACTTATACTGCCCTAAAGGAAAATACCCGCCGATTAAGATCTAGTCAAAGTTTGCTACTATCAAATCAAAAATGTAATCTTGATACCTATGGTAAAAGAAGATTTAGTGTTTCAGCTCCAATTTTATGGAACAACCTTCCTCTACATTTACGAAGATGTAATTCCATAAAAACATTTAAGAATGCAGTGAAAAATTATTTACTATGCTTAACATGAGCTCTTGGATTGATTTTGTGCTCTGCATCTGCGCGGATATTCTATGACTACTCCGATAACATATGTATCTACCCGAATATCAGAGTCCTCTAACTGATTTTATTTTATCATTTAATTCACTTATGATATTATGTTACTCTCTTTACAACACAAATGAGAACATATCTATTTGTTATTTTGTGTATAAATAAACTTTTCAATTCAATTCAATTCAATGGATGGATAGATGGATTGATTCCTATATACTCTACTCCCATATGAATGATCGCCGTGGGACGGTATTGCACGGTATGGAATATATACGGTATACATATATAGAATTAAAATAGTTTAAATGCGATATAATATAAGACTGAGAGATCATTTTTAATTAAAATCAATTTTAACGGTATTGCACGGTATGGAATATATACGGTATACATATATAGAATTAAAATAGTTTAAATGCGATATAATATAAGACTGAGAGATCATTTTTAATTATGAAATGACATTAATTTTTTAAATTTTTTTGACCTTACTAAAATAATAAAATGCTTTTTTAGCAGTAAATCGTAAATGGTTATCTAAAAGCATGCGTTCGTCTATAATGACACCCAGACATTTTACGGTATTATAAGGTTCAACAATTACATTATCAATTAAATATATAGGAAATTTATTTTGTGTTAAATTTTTTGAAATGTTAATCAGTTGCGTCTTGTCGATATTTAGTAGTAAATTGTTATTAATTAGCCAGTTGCGTATATTATTAGTGCAATTAGTGAGAGATGAGTTATCATTGTTTTTCAGTGTTAGAATCAGGTAAATTATAATATCGTCGTCAAATATGTTGAATTTAATTTGGGGAAATTTAGAAATTAATAGAGATAATGGACGTAAATAAATTAAAAATAATAATGGTCCAAGTACGGAACCTTGTGGAACTCCATATTTTAGTTGGAATTCGTCTGATTGTATATCATTTATCAATGTTCGATACGTTCTATTTGTAATATAAGATTTCAGTAAGTCTAGTGCCTTATCAGCTATACCTATTTCCTCTAATCTATCCAATAAAATCTCATAAGAGATAGTATCAAATGCTGCTGACATATCTAATAACATAAGTTGAACCTTATTTCCCTTATCTATCGCATTATATATATTTTCAAATATAGATAATATTGTAGTTTCTGTACTATGATTTTTGCGATATGCACTTTGATTTATAGGATATAGTTCATTTTCTGATAAACATTTAATGATTTGTTTACTAATGACTCTTTCGAATATTTTAGATAGAAAAGGAAGTTTGGAAATAGGACGGTAGTTCATCCATCCATCAATCCATACATTCATCCATCCATCCATAAATACATCCATCCATACATCCACTAATACCAATAGTTCTAAGAGAGCATTACATATAATTCAACAACACATGTAAGGATTAATAAACAACAAAGGTATCGCTATCTTTTATAATTGATAATGGTACTACAATATATACAGCTAACATCAAATTTTATGTTAAAAATAGTATTATAATTATAGAAATATTGAAAACTAATATTTCGACTATAACTAAACCTCAAACGCAACCCCAATGCATACCATTAAATATAAAATAGTATTACTTAAAATGATAACTACAATAATATAATTAATTAAAAATATATCTATAACTCTTATGATAAATTGTTCAGACTTAGTTATATTTTGCATTTGGATTGGTATAGATTTGGATTAAGTTATGTTTTGGGGTTAATAAAATATAGAGAAATAATTTAAAAGTAGTATTAAATTTCATCAATTACCTGTACTAATGAACTACATTTTTGTATTTGTATATTACGATATATAAAATTAAGTATATATGTATCTAAACGAATTCTACAAATTATATTAAGTATCGGGTATCAGACGTTCCTGGATAATTATATTTTTGTAATTCATAAATTACCTCTACTACCTCTTAAACTTCTTATTACCGGGAATCACAGGGTCCAAATGAACAAGATTTTGTATATTAATAAAATACGATATATCTAATTTATACATGTATTAAGATTGTATAAAATATTGAATGGAATATCGGGCAACGCCGGGTCTATATCATATATTTGGTATATATTTGTATATAATGATCAAATTGAATATAGTAATATGATATTTATAAACTAAATAAAATATTAATGTACATTTTAGAAATAGTAACTTTAATATTAGTACAGATATGTGATACACTCGAAAAAAATAGAGATTTATTCAATTATTCTAAATTATATTAAATTATATATATACATGTACAATGTATATAACTACAAAGTAATGTATATAATTATGGTTCTTGTTAATTACTATATACTCCACTCCCATATATTGCACGGTATGTATTATGACATATATATTTAAATTTATTTATAACATATGTATTTATATTTATTTATAATAACATAATTATTTATATTTGTTTAACATGTTAAATTCTATTTACATTTTTTTTTATTTAGTTATTATTATTATATTAATATTATTTAATAAGCCATCTTTATATATGTATATGCATTTAAACGATTAATGATGTATAATAATCTTTTGTTATTATAATAGTGATGTTAAATTATAATAATCAGGTATAAATTGCAAAATCAGGCGATAAATAAATAAAATTTAAAAATAATTATTCAATATTTATTCAATATAAAGTTGTCTTTAATAATCTTATAATAAAACATTGAATATTTAGTATTATAGTTTGAATACATTACATACATTAAACAGAATGATTGTCGGTGTCAGACAAGAGGTCTCGGGTTGACCAGACCCATATGAGATTGACCAAATCGCGAGGAGTGACCAGCTCCTTACAATTTGTATTGACTTCTCTTGTCTGAATCGGATCAAACTTGATCAATAAGGGATAATGTATCCAAACAATACTATTCTTTGTATGTTTATCTACCACATGTGGTTCCTATTTTCAAAAACCTATAAATATATATTTATAAAAAATATGAATAATAAAGATGATATGAAATTTATCGAAATAATATATATATATATATATATTCACAATTATAATTGAATTTATTGAACATAAATTAATAGTCTTACTATTTAATTATCGATGCTAATATATTTATCCATAATAATAAATAACAGTTCTAGTATATACTCAAAGTTCAATAAATGCTTAATACTATCGTTAAGATTATAATGAATATATCTTTTAAATTAAATCAGTTCCTACGAATTAACAATCTACACATAATGAATGCTATATATACGTATAGACATTGTATCAGAATAATACAGTCATTTATAATATATTGCATATTTATACTTTTAATTAACCATCGTATACATTTATGATTTACCTTTTTATAGTTTTAATATTTTAAAATGCATTACTAAAATCATCCGATTGATTTTATATATATAGTGTAAATTAATTTAATTAATTAATAAAAAAGTAACCTTAGTTTCAATGTTTTCATTATTTTTTTATTATGTTCAATAATAAATTCTGCGCGACTTAACTGTATTTAAAATTAGTAATATTATTAAATATAAGTCAGATGTATCTATAATAATTGGTATTGTGTTTAACGTATTAGATTCCATCTAATCCTATTCAATCATAAACGATCATTGTATCAATAGTCTAATGTATTATCTTATAGTTTTATATTTGATTTAATTACTCTAACTACAATTAAGATAAAGTAAATATATTCATTATGCATATTTAAAAAAATGTGCCTCATTTGTTAGATATATACTGTATATATATTCTGCTACTTTACACATATATTATGTATATATTATATATATGATGATATGTATTTTATTCTAAATAATTTTCCTACTTAATTTTATTTCAAGAATTTATATTATCATTTTTATTGATTAGTATTTAGTATATAATATAATTATGATATTAATATTTACATATGTTAACCTCTTTTTCTTTTAAATCAAGTATCTCTTTATGTTCTGTAATTGTATCCTTTGCTTCTCTTAACTAAGAATAAAATATTCTTTTATATAAATAATATAACAATATAACAATAAAAAATATAACAATTCAGATATGATTTATATAATGTAGTGTTAAAATCAATATATACATTTATCTTAATTTCAAACCTTCTTATCTTTATCAGCATTTAAAGAATGCAATCTGGCTACCATTTTATTCGCCCATTCTATCTATATATATTATTTCATTATTAAACAAATTATTAACAATATTTGAATACAAAAATAATACATTTAAAGATAAATAATATGAATATATTAAAGTAGAAAATTATATATCATATATCATGATACATATATATATATGAATGCATTAAGAAGATAATAACACAAATTATGAAGTCGTGTGTTTAAGAAATAAAATTAATATGCAATGCCAATTATATTTGTATAGAAATTTGTGGTAATACAAGTAAATTGATTAAATAGATTATAATTACGAAAAAAATCTAAAGAATTATTACAAAACAATTTTATAAAGCAAAACATATGACTAAACTAATAATACAAGCAATCTATTTTAAAAAGTATATAAATAATTGGATATAGGATTCTTACTTATATATATATATATATATATATATATATAGGGTTTTTATTTCTACTAAATAAAGCAAGCAATCTATTTAAAATAAATTGAACCTGTATTTCTGTCGTTTCATCTAATCGATCTCGTTGTCTAATTATCAACTTAAAATCATTTATCTAAGATTAAAATTGAGTACCATTAAAAAATATAAATAAATTAGTTAAAATATAATTGTTAATTTAGAATACTATCGATTATATTTCAAATATTAATATATTATATTATTTTTCCATGTATATATATTTATATATTGATAATAATCATAGGTAATATAATATAAAAATTATATTTGATATATATTTATAAACCTCTTTTTCTAATGCTTCTTTTGTATGTATAAATTTATTAATGACATGTCTGTCTTCATTCATCTGATTAACAAATATTTATATATTTATTGTAAAATAAATATAAAGATCATAATATGATTTGATTAGTTTATTCTGACACTATTACATATATAGTAATATACCGCAATAGTGATATAATTACATAATTAGGTAAATAAAAAGAATGAATAAATAAGAGAACCCGTTTGAAAATATATTTTCATGTATATTACGTAAGTTAAATATAATTATAATAACAATATTTGAACGAAACACGTTTTATGTAATTTTATTTATGCAAATTTTATTATACTAATATGTCCCAATGAGATTTTATAATAAATACTAATTATTTATTAATATAATTTTGTATTTATATATACATATTTAAACCGTTTTTTCTTTTATAAATGCCAATTTCATTTGTTTTTCAAAATTGATTACATACGTTTTTAGCTGAGAAGAAATTGAATGTGTTATAAATAACAAATATTTAGAAATGTGATAATAAAATTTCTATAATTTAGTTTTATATTAATTTACAATAATACTTTTAATTAGTTAACTGTTAACCTTATTATTTATATATAGTATTATTATATTAGTTTTTGATCAATATTAATTAGTTTATATAAAGTAGTATTGTAACTGTCTTGCATATAATAAGATCAATATTACATATTTTATAATAATTCTGATATATTCTGGTTATTCTATTTATCGCTTTAATCAAAATAAGTACAACATATTATTAAATGAATTACGTTTAAGATTGGTTTAGATTATAACATTTAACTAAATAAATGCAACCTTTTTTTATCAAGTAATTAAACAATTTCTCATCGACTATTAAAAAATTCAATGAAAAATGATTTCCATTTACTATATAAATGCCAAGTACATTTATCATTTAAAATAATGTGTAATAATAAAATAAATATTATTTGATGAAACCATCCTAATATTTATGATATCTATATAAATAACTATTACTTATCAATCATATATATTAAAATTATAAATAAATACATAATATAATTAAATATTTTAATTTTATACTTATAATATATGTAGTAACGTTATTTTCGCTATTAGCCAATGCAGATGTAATTGTCTCCATCTGCTCTTTTGTTGATAAAAGCTACATATAATGTAATGTAAAATTAGTTTTATTTGATATAAATAAAGTATGAAAATGCAACCTTATTGTTATTTAGCTATATATATATTCTTTATATAAGTTTTATTTTACTACCTTAATCTCTAAATTGTTATTTTCACAATTCAGATCTTTAATTGTATAATTTGCTGATTGTAACTACAAAGTATACATATATTTCAATATATATAAATATATATATATAGGTAATAATAATATAATTTAAATAATAATTACATTTCTAAAACACATTTTAATTTATCTAATGACATTAATATATATTATAATAATACCAATGATTTGAAATTTGACTTATTGAAAACCTTAATCTCTAAATTGCTATTTTCACAATTCAAATCTTCAATTTTAAAGTTTGCTGATTGTAACTACAAAATATAAATATATTTCAATATATATATATATATATATATATATATATATATATATATATATATATATATATATGTATATATATAAGTAATAATAATATAATTTTAATAATAGTTACATTTTATACAGATTTATCTGATGACATTAATATATATTCTAATCCAGTTGATATAGATTATAATAATACAAATGATTTTAACTTATTGAATATTATTCATTAATTAAATTAGATAATGTAGAATTAATAATTTAATGTAGAAGTTGATGAAATAGCAAAATCAAAAGTATTATTTTAGTTGAGTAGAGATAATCACATTTAGTTTAGTGTTATAAAATCGATCAATTATGTAAATAAAGAGTGGTAACCATCAGATAATCCATAATTATAATTAAAATCACGTAGAATAAAATAATAAGGTTATTTTTTATTTATCTCTTATATATATATATATATATATATAAATGTCAATATATTGTGTTTATTACTACACTATTAAAATCATAGAAACAATATGTTTACAGTAATATTTAGAGTCTCATTATTAAAGTATAATATTTTAATATAATAATAATAATATATATTTAGTAACATTATTTTCGATATTTTCGAAGTTTGATGTACTTATTTTGATCTGCTCTTTTGCTGATAAAAGCTACATATAAATATATATTTTAATATATATATATATATATATTTCAATATATAGTGTTGTTATTAATATTATTAAATTAATAAAATCATAAAATCAATATATTTACAGTAGTATTTAGTATCTCATTATTAAATCATAATATTTCAATAGTATATAAAGTGGATCATATAGAACATTTATAGAATGCACTACTAATTATTGATAATATTACATATTCAAATATAAATAAGTAAAGTTTTTAATATTTTGTAAATTAACGTTAATTATTTACCCAGCTAGTTTAATAATGAGAATATATAAATATAATTGTAATAAACTAGAAAAGTAAAAAAAAATCAATACTTTAACTAATTTAAAATATATATAAGTAATATTTGATAAAATATGTTTTTAAACTTAAATTTATACATGTACTATATAATATTTAGTATATATTTATAAATTAGTATACAATTATTTAACATTTTTATTATTATAATACATTTACATTACATTTTAAATATTGCATTTTAAATTCATAACCATTAATGTATAAAATAATATAATATATTACTAAATAATACATTATCTAAGATAAATAAATATGTATCATTATATTAGATTAAATTTATGTGTAACTATATATTATATTATTAGTTAGTAATTTTTTAAAACATGAAAAACGAGAAATACGAGTATTCTGATGAATATTGGAACAATTTCTGTACAATTATGTACATTTGTACTCTTGAATATTATGTAATAATAAAATTAATATTATTTTATACTAATTACCCTATGTATTTTTGATATATATATAAGTAACTATTACATGCGAATCATATATATTTAAATTGTAACATTAAATTATTTACATTAAATAATTAAATATTTTAATTTCTTACTTATAATATATATATATATATATATATATATATATATATATATAGTAACATTATTTTCTATATTGGCGAAGTTTAATGTTATTTTTTTTAATTTTTCTTCTGTTGATAATAACTATAAAAAGTGTAATATATGATTAGTTTTATTTTATAAAAATAAAATATGAAAACATATTTTTATTTAGAAATATTTATATTTTATTTCACTACCTTAATCTCTAAATTTCTATTTTCACACTGAATATCTTTAATTATATCTGTTGCTGATTGTAACTACAAAATATACATTTATTTCATTATATATTAGTAATAGAAATATAATTTAAAATAATAGATACATTTCGTAATCAGATTTTAATTTATCTGATGACAGTAATATTTTTATAATCCAGTTGATCTAATTTATAATAATATTATTAATGATTTGAAATGTTGCTTATTTTTAATTTGATTATTAGATACAATTTAATTTGTTCCTTAAAAGCAACTTTTTTTAAATTATTTATTTTTGATATCATATAATTTTGATTCTTACTTTGACATACATTATAAATCATTATTTATAATCCTAAATAATTATTTAATAGAAATGAATATAAATTAATTTTAATAGATATATTTTTATACGATTTTTTGAATATATATTAGTAGTTTCCCTATCAATATATAAGTACCGATGTAATAATAATATTAATTAATTAACAATATAATTTAGAATAATTGAATAAATCTCTATTTTTTACGAGTGTATCACATATCTGTACTAATATTAAAGTTACTATTTCTCAAATGTACATCAATATTCTATTTAGTTTATAAACATCATATTATTATATTCAATTTGATCATTATATACAAATGTATACACATTATTATTTAAAATGACTTATTAATCTAATAGAAAATACTTTTAGAAATCAAAATCAGATTAAAAATCGAATTATTTTCATAAATATAACTTACCTCCTTCTCTATTTTATAATAAAGTTCCTTGTAATTAACTGTTAAATGTGAGTAAGTAATTGAGTAAGTGAGTGAGTGGGTGGGTGAGTGAGTGAGTGAGTGAGTGAATGAGTGAGTGAGTGAGTGAGTGATTGAGTGATTGAGTTAGTGAGTGAGTGACTGAGTGAGTGAGTGAGTGAGTGAGTGAGTGAGTGAGTGAGTGAGTGAGTGAGTGAGTGAGTGAGTGACTGAGTGAGTGAGTGAGTGAGTGAGTGAGTGAGTGAGTGAGTGAGTGAGTGAGTGAGTGAGTGAGTGAGTGAGTGAGTGAGTGAGTGAGTGAGTGAGTGAGTGAGTGAGTGAGTGAGTGAGTGAGTGAGTGAGTGAGTGAGTGAGTGAGTGAGTGAGTGAGTGAGTGAGTGTGTGTGTGTATATGTTTATTCACGAAAATCCAATTTTTACATTGTTCGAAGGTGAGTGAGTGAGTGAGTGAGTGAGTGAGTGAGTGAGTGAGTGAGTGAGTGAGTGAGTTATAATATTATCTAACCTTTCCTGATAGTGGAATTCAGTATCGATGTAGTTAAGTTAGTCAATGACTTTTTAATATGTAATTTTTTCATTTTGAATTAATAAAAAGACTATTTATATTTAATTCAATTATAATAATAAACAAATAAACTGTTATCATAAAAGTATCATAAATTTAGAATTTAATATTAATTTAATTTTTAAATATTTATTATTTATTTACGTTTTAAATTTATTGTTAAAGAATCAACAAAAATATACAAAGCATTTTCAACTATTTAATGTATAGTTAAATTGAAACTGCCATTCTGTTAAACTAGCTAAAATAATTTCTCATTTAATTCATTAAATTATATTTTTAGTTTTGTATTACAAAACTAAAATATATTAATTATATAAAATTAACTTTAATGATTGTTAAATTTAGTCAGCAGTATAGTTATTTTCTAATTAAGCTAACAGTTATTAATATCGAAATTAATAAATATATATACATATTTAATAGTATATATTCATATATCGGGTAAAATAATAGACGTTTCCCGTATCACGGATATTACATTATTTTTATGATGAGTAGTATTTATACTGAGTGATATTAACTAGTATACTATCCATATCGTAATACTAAATGTTATGAAATTAATATATTAGTGGATGTATTGTTGCATTAATGTATGGATGGATGGATGGATAGATGGATGGATGGATGGATGGCTAGAAATGAGAAATTATTCAGCGTATAGAATACTATGTTTAACTTATACTGCCCTAAACGCTAAACAGCCGCGCTACCTTTATGATATTAATAAACAAAAGGAAAATACCCGCCGATTAAGATCTAGTCATAGTTTGCTACTATCAAATCAAAAATGTAATCTTGATACCTATGGTAAAAGAAGATTTAGTATTTCAGAGCCAATTTTATGGAACAACCTTCCTCTACATTTGCGAATATGTAATTCCATAAAAACATTTAAGAATGCAGTGAAAAATTATTTAATATGCTTAACATGAGCTCTTGGATTGATTTTGTGCTCTGCATCTGCGCGGATGTTCTATGACTACTCCGATCACATATGTATCTGCCCGAATGTCAGAGTCCTCTATCTGATTCTATCTGATTTTATTTTATCATTTAATTCACTTATGATATTATGTTACTCTCTTTAAAACACAAATGAGAACATATCTATTTGTTATTTCGTGTATAAATAAACTTTTCAATTCAATTCAATTCAACGGATGGATAGATGGATGGGTGGATGGATTCCTATATACTCTACTCCCATATGAATGCACGCCGTGCATTGCACGGTATGTATTAAAATGACTTTAGTTATACATATATAGAATTAAAATAGTTTAAATGCGATATAATATAAGACTGAGAGATCATTTTAATTATGAAATGACCTTAATTTTTTAAATTTTTTGACCTTACTAAAATAATAAAATGCTTTTTTAGCAGTAAATCGTAAATGGTTATCTAAAAGCATGTGCTCGTCTATAATGACACCCAGACATTTTACGGTATTATAAGGTTCAACAATTACATTATAAATTAAATATATAGGAAATTTATTTTGTGTTGAATTTTTTGAAATGTTAATCAGTTGCGTCTTGTCGATATTTAGTAGTAAATTGTTATTGATTAGCCAGTTGCATATATTATTAGTGCAATTAGTGAGAGATGAGTTATCATTGTTTTTCAGTATTAGAATCAGGTAAATTATAATATCATCGGCAAATATGTTGAATTTAATTTGGGGAAATTTAGAAATTAATAGAGATAATGGACGTAAATAAATTTAAAATAATAATGGTTCAAGTACGGAACCTTGTGGAACTCCATATTTTAGTTGGAATTCGTCTGATTGTATATCATTTATCAATGTTCGATACGTTCTATTTGTAATATAAGATTTCAGTAAGTCTAGTGCTTTATCAGCTATACCTATTTCCTCTAATCTATCCAATAAAATCTCATAAGAGATAGTATCAAATGCTGCTGACATATCAAATAACACAAGTTGAACCTTATTTCCCTTATCTATCGCATTATATATATTATCAAATATAGATACTATTGTAGTTTCTGTACTATGATTTTTGCGATATGCACTTGTATTTATAGGATATAGTTCATTTTCTGATAAATATTTAATGATTTGTTTACTAATGACTCTTTCGAATATTTTAGATAGAAAATGAAGTTTGGAAATAGGACGGTAGTTCATCCATCCATCTATCCATACATTCATTCATCCATCCATAAATACATCCATCCATACATCCACTAATACCAATAGTTCTAAGAGAGCATTACATATAATTCAATAACACATGTAAGGATTAATAAACAACAAAGGTATCGCTATCTTTTATAATTGATAATGGTACTACAATATATACAGCTAACATCAAATTTTATGTTAAAAATAGTATTATAATTATAGAAATATTGAAAACTAATATTTCGACTATAACTAAACCTCAAACGCAACCCCAATGCATACCATTAAATATAAAATAGTATTACTTAAAATGATAACTACAATAATATAATTAATTAAAAATATATCTATAACTCTTATGATAAATTGTTCTGACTTAGTTATATTTTGCATTTGGATTGGTATAGATTTGGATTAAGTTATGTTTTGGGGTTAATAAAATATAGAGAAATATATTAAAAGTAGTATTAAATTTCATCAATTACCTGTACTAATGAACTACATTTTTGTATTTGTATATTACGATATATAAAATTAAGTATATATGTATCTAAACGAATTCTACAAATTGTATTAAGTATCGGGTATCAGACGTTCCTGGATAATTATATTTTTGTAATTCATAAATTACCTCTACTACCTCTTAAACTTCTTATTACCGGGAATCACTGGGTCCAAATGAACAAGATTTTGTATATTAAAAAAATACGATATATCTAATTTATACATGTATTAAGATTGTATAAAATATTGAATGGAATAGCGGGCAACGCCGGGTCTATAGCATATATTTGGTATATATTTGTATATAATGATCAAATTGAATATAGTAATATGATGTTTATAAAGTAAATAGAATATTAATGTACATTTGAGAAATAGTAACTTTAATATTAGTACAGATATGTGATACACTCGAAAAAAATAGAGGTTTATTCAATTATTCTAAATTATATTAAATTATATATATACATGTACAATGTATATAACTACAAAGTAATGTATATAATTATGGTTCTTGTTAATTACTATATACTCCACTCCCATATATTGCACGGTATGTATTATGACATATTTATTTAAATTTATTTATAATATATGTATTTATATTTATTTATAATAACATAATTATTTATATTTGTTTAACATGTTAAATTCTATTTACATTTTTTTTTATTTAGTTATTATTATTATATTAATATTATTTAATAATCCATCTTTATATATGTATATGCATTTAAACGATTAATGATGTATAATAATCTTTTGTTATTATAATAGTGATGTTAAATTATAATAATCAGGTATAAATTGCAAAATCAGGCGATAAATAAATAAAATTTAAAAATAATTATTCAATATTTATTCAATATAAATTTGTCTTTAATAATCTTATAATAAAACATTGAATATTTAGTATTATAGTTTGAATACATTACATACATTAAACAGAATGATTGTCGGTGTCAGACAAGAGGTCTCGGGTTGACCAGACCCATATGAGATTGACCAAATCGCGAGGAGTGACCAGCTCCTTACAATTTGTATTGACTTCTCTTGTCTGAATCGGATCAAACTTGATCAATAAGGGATAATGTATTCAAACAATACTATTCTTTGTATGTTTATCTACCATATGTGGTTCCTATTTTCAAAAACCTATAAATATATATTTATAAAAAATATGAATAATAAAGATGATATGAAATTTATCGAAATAATATATATATAGATATATTCACAATTATAATTGAATTTATTGAACATAAATTAATAGTCTTACTATTTAATTATCGATTCTAATATATTTATCCATAATAATAAATAACAGTTCTAGTATATACTCAAAGTTCAATAAATGCTTAATACTATCGTTAAGATTATAATGAATATATCTTTTAAATTAAATCAGTTCCTACGAATTAACAATCTACACATAATGAATGCTATATATACGTATAGACATTGTTTCAGAATAATACAGTCATTTATAATATATTGCATATTTATACTTTTAATTAACCATCGTATACATTTATGATTTACCTTTTTATAGTTTTAATATTTTAAAATGCATTACTATAATCATCCGATTGATTTTATATATATATAGTGTAAATTAATTTAATTAATTAATAAAAAAGTAACCTTAGTTTCAATGTTTTCATTATTTTTTTATTATGTTCAATAATAAATTCTACGCGACTTAACTGTATTTAAAATTAGTAATATTATTAAATATAAGTCAGATGTATCTATAATAATTGGTATTGTGTTTAACGTATTAGATTCCATCTAATCCTATTCAATCATAAACGATCATTGTATCAATAGTCTAATGTATTATCTTATAGTTTTATATTTGATTTAATTACTCTAACTACAATTAAGATAAAGTAAATATATTCATTATGCATATTTAAAAAAATGTACCTCATTTGATAGATATATACTGTATATATATTCTGCTACTTTACACATATATTATGTATATATTATATATATAATGATATGTATTTTATTCTAAATAATTTTCCTAATTAATTTTATTTCAAGAATTTATATTATCATTTTTATTGATTAGTATTTAGTATATAATATAATTATGATATTAATATTTACATATGTTAACCTCTTTTTCTTTTAAATCAAGTATCTCTTTATGTTCTGTAATTGTATCCTTTGCTTCTCTTAACTAAGAATAAAATATTCTTTTATATAAATTATATAACAATATAACAATAAAAAATATAACAATTCAGATATGATTTATATAATGTAGTGTTAAAATCAATATATACATTTATCTTAATTTCAAACCTTCTTATCTTTATCAGCATTTAAAGAATGCAATCTGGCTACCATTTTATTCGCCCATTCTATCTATATATATTATTTCATTATTAAACAAATTATTAACAATATTTGAATGCAAAAATAATACATTTAAAGATAAATAATATGAATATATTAAAGTAGAAAATTATATATCATATATCATGATACACATATATATATATATATATGAATGCATTAAGAAGATAATAACACAAATTATGAAGTCGTGTGTTTAAGAAATAAAATTAATATGCAATGCCAATTATATTTGTATAGAAATTTGTGGTAATACAAGTAAATTGATTAAATAGATTATAATTACGAAAAAAATCTAAAGAATTATTACAAAACAATTTTATAAAGCAAAACATATGACTAAACTAATAATACAAGCAATCTATTTTAAAAAGTATATAAATAATTGGATATAGGATTCTTACTTATATATATATATATATATATATATATAGGGTTTTTATTTCTACTAAATAAAGCAAGCAATCTATTTAAAATAAATTGAACCTGTATTTCTGTCGTTTCATCTAATCGGTCTCGTTGTCTAATTATCAACTTAAAATCATTTATCTAAGATTAAAATTGAGTACCATTAAAAAATATAAATAAATTAGTTAAAATATAATTGTTAATTTAGAATACTATCGATTATATTTCAAATATTAATATATTATATTATTTTTCCATGTATATATATTTATATATTGATAATAATCATAGGTAATATAATATAAAAATTATATTTGATATATATTTATAAACCTCTTTTTCTAATGCTTCTTTTGTATATATAAATTTATTAATGACATGTCTGTCTTCATTCATCTGATTAACAAATATTTATATATTTATTGTAAAATAAATATAAAGATCATAATATGATTTGATTAGTTTATTCTGACACTATTACATATATAGTAATATACCGCAATAGTGATATAATTACATAATTAGTTAAATAAAAAGAATGAATAAATAAGAGAACCCGTTTGAAAATATATTTTCATGTATATTACGTAAGTTAAATATAACTATAATAACAATATTTGAACGAAACACGTTTTATGTAATTTTATTTATGCAAATTTTATTATACTAATATGTCCCAATGAGATTTTATAATAAATACTAATTATTTATTAATATAATTTTGTATTTATATATACATATTTAAACCGTTTTTTCTTTTATAAATGCCAATTTCATTTGTTTTTCAAAATTGATTACATACGTTTTTAGCTGAGAAGAAATTGAATGTGTTATAAATAACAAATATTTAGAAATGTGATAATAAAATTTCTATAATTTAGTTTTATATTAATTTACAATAATACTTTTAATTAGTTAACTGTTAACCTTATTATTTATATATAGTATTATTATATTAGTTTTTGATCAATATTAATTAGTTTATATAAAGTAGTATTGTAACTGTCTTGCATATAATAAGATCAATATTACATATTTTATAATAATTCTGATATATTCTGGTTATTCTATTTATCGCTTTAATCAAAATAAGTACAAAATATTATTAAATGAATTACGTTTAAGATTGGTTTAGATCATAACATTTAACTAAATAAATGCAACCTTTTTTTATCAAGTAATTAAACAATTTCTCATCGACTATTAAAAAATTCAATGAAAAATGATTTCCATTTACTATATAAATGCCAAGTACATTTATCATTTAAAATAATGTGTAATAATAAAATAAATATTATTTGATGAAACCATCCTAATATTTATGATATCTATATAAATAACTATTACTTATCAATCATATATATTAAAATTATAAATAAATACATAATATAATTAAATATTTTAATTTTATACTTATAATATATGTAGTAACGTTATTTTCGCTATTAGCCAATGCAGATGTAATTGTCTCCATCTGCTCTTTTGTTGATAAAAGCTACATATAATGTAATGTAAAATTAGTTTTATTTGATATAAATAAAGTATGAAAATGCAACCTTATTGTTATTTAGCTATATATATATTCTTTATATAAGTTTTATTTGACTACCTTAATCTCTAAATTGTTATTTTCACAATTCAGATCTTTAATTGTATAATTTGCTGATTGTAACTACAAAGTATACATATATTTCAATATATATAAATATATATATAGGTAATAATAATATAATTTAAATAATAATTACATTTCTAAAACACATTTTAATTTATCTAATGACATTAATATATATTATAATAATACCAATGATTTGAAATTTGACTTATTGAAAACCTTAATCTCTAAATTGCTATTTTCACAATTCAAATCTTCAATTTTAAAGTTTGCTGATTGTAACTACAAAATATAAATATATTTCAATATATATATATATATATATATATATATATTGATATATATATATATATATATATATATATATATATATATATATATATATGTATATATATAAGTAATAATAATATAATTTTAATAATAGTTACATTTTATACAGATTTATCTGATGACATTAATATATATTCTAATCCAGTTAATATAGATTATAATAATACAAATGATTTTAACTTATTGAATATTATTCATTAATTAAATTAGATAATGTAGAATTAATAATTTAATGTAGAAGTTGATGAAATAGCAAAATCAAAAGTATTATTTTAGTTGAGTAGAGATAATCACATTTAGTTTAGTGTTATAAAATCCATCAATTATGTAAATAAAGAGTGGTAACCATCAGATAATCCATAATTATAATCAAAATCACGTAGAATAAAATAATAAGGTTATTTTTTATTTATTTCTTATACATATATATATATATATAAATGTCAATATATTGTGTTTTTATTACTACACTATTAAAATCATAGAAACAATATGTTTACAGTAATATTTAGAGTCTCATTATTAAAGTATAATATTTAATATAATAATAATAATATATATATAGTAACATTATTTTCGATATTTTTGAAGTTTGATGTACTTATTTTGATCTGCTCTTTTGCTGATAAAAGCTACATATAAATATATATATATATATTTCAATATATAGTGTTGTTATTACTAAATTGATAAAATCATAAAAATAATATATTTACAGTAGTATTTAGTATCTCATTATTAAATCATAATATTTCAATAGTATATAAAGTAGATCATATAGAACATTTATAGAATGCACTACTAATTATTGATAATATTACATATTCAAATATAAATAAGTAAAGTTTTTAATATTTTGGAAATTAACGTTAATTATTTACCCAGCTAGTTTAATAATGAGAACATATAAATATAATTGTAATAAACTAGAAAAGTAAAAAAAAATCAATAATGTATCTAATTTAAAATATATATTAGTAATATTTGATAAAATATGTTTTACACTTAAATTTATAGATGTACTATATAATATATAGTATATATTTATAAATTAGTATACAATTATTTAATATTTTTATTATTATAATACATTTACATTACATTTTAAATATTACATTTTAAATTCATAACCATTAATGTATAAAATAATATAATATATTACTAAATAATACAGTATCTAAGATAAATAAATATGTATCATTATATTAGATTAAATTTATGTGTAACTATAAATTATATTATTAGTTAGTAATTTTTTAAAACATGAAAAACGAGAAATACGAGTATTCTGATGAATATTGGAACAATTTCTGTACAATTATGTACATTTGTACTCTTGAATATTATGTAATAATAAAATTAATATTATTTTATAATAATTACCCTATGTATTATTGATATATATAAGTAACTATTACATGCGAATCATATATATTTAAATTGTAACATTAAATTATTTACATTAAATAATTAAATATTTTAATTTCTTACTTATAATATATATATATATATATATATATATATATATATATATAGTAACATTATTTTCTATATTGGCGAAGTTTAATGTTATTTTTTTTAATTTTTCTTCTGTTGATAATAACTATAAAAAGTGTAATATATGATTAGTTTTATTTTATAAAAATAAAATATGAAAACATATTTTTATTTAGAAATATTTATATTTTATTTCACTACCTTAATCTCTAAATTTCTATTTTCACACTGAATATCTTTAATTATATCTGTTGCTGATTGTAACTACAAAATATACATTCATTTCATTATATATTAGTAATAGAAATATAATTTAAAATAATAGATACATTTCGTAATCAGATTTTAATTTATCTGATGACAGTAATATTTTTATAATCCAGTTGATCTAATTTATAATAATATTATTAATGATTTGAAATGATGCTTATTTTTAATTTGATTATTAGATACAATTTAATTTGTTCCTTAAACGCAACTTTTTTAAAATTATTTATTTTTGATATCATATAATGTTGATTCTTACTTTGACATAAATTATAAATCATTATTTATAATCAAAAATAATTATTTAATAGAAATGAATATAAATTAATTTTTATACGATTTTTTGAATATATATATTAGTAGTTTCCCTATCAATATATAAGTACCGATGTAATAAAAATATTAATTAATTAACAATATAATTTAGAATAATTGAATAAATCTCTATTGTTTACGAGTGTATCACATATCTGTACTAATATTAAAGTTACAATTTCTCAAATGTACATCAATATTCTATTTAGTTTATAAACAGCATATTACTATATTCAATTTGATCATTATATCATTACAAATGTATACACATTATTATTTAAAATGACTTATTAATCTAATAGAAAATACTTTTAGAAATCAAAATCAGATTAAAAATCGAATTATCTTCATACATATAACTTACCTCCTTCTCTATTTTATAATAAAGTTCCTTGTAATTAACTGTTAAATGTGAGTAAGTAAGGGAGTAAGTGAGTGAGTGGGTGGGTGGGTGA
>OZ038315.1:17750523-17785523 GCA_964035775.1 Osedax frankpressi | reverse complement strand
AAATAATTTCTCATTTAATTCATTAAATTATATTTTTAGTTTTGTATTACAAAACTAAAATATATTAATTATATAAAATTAACTTTAATGATTGTTAAATTTAGTCAGCAGTATAGTTATTTTCTAATTAAGCTAACAGTTATTAATATCGAAATTAATAAATATATATACTTATTTAATAGTATAGTATATATTCATATATCGGGTAAAATAATAGACGTTTCCCGTATCACGGATAGTACATTATCTTCATGATGAGTAGTATTTATACTGAGTGATATTAACTATTATACTATCCATATCGTAATACTAAATGTTATGAAATTAATATATTAGTGGATGTATTGTTGGATTAATGTATGGGTGGATGGATGGATAGATGGATGGATGGATGGCTAGAAATGAGAAATTATTCAGCGTATAGAATACTATGTTTAACTTATACTGCCCTAAACGCTAAACAGCCGCGCTACCTTTATGATATTATTAAACAAAAGGAAAATACCCGCCGATTAAGATCTAGTCACAGTTTGCTACTATCAAATCAAAAATGTAATCTTGATACCTATGGTAAAAGAAGAGTTAGTGTTTCAGCGCCAATTTTATGGAACAACCTTCCTCTACATTTGCGAAGATGTAATTCCATAAAAACATTTAAGAATGCAGTGAAAAATTATTTACTATGCTTAACATGAGCTCTTGGATTGATTTTGTGCTCTGCATCTGCGCGGATGTTCTATGACTACTCCGATCACATATGTATCTACCCGAATGTCAGAGTCCTCTAACTGATTTTATTTTATCATTTAATTCACTAATGATATTATGTTGCTCTCTTTAAAACACAAATGAGAACATATCTATTTGTTATTTCGTGTATAAATAAACTTTTCAATTCAATTCAATTCAATGGATGGATAGATGGATGGGTGGATGGATTCCTATATACTCTACTCCCATATGAATGCACGCCATGCATTGTACGGTATGTATTAAAATGACTTTAGTTATATATACATAGAATTAAAATAGTTTAAATGCGATATAATATAAGACTGAGAGATCATTTTTAATTATGAAATGACATTAATTTTTTAAATTTTTTTGACCTTACTAAAATAATAAAATGCTTTTTTTAGCAGTAAATCGTAAATGGTTATCTAAAAGCATGCATTCGTCTATAATGACACACAAACATTTTACGGTATTATAAGGTTCAACAATTACATTATCAATTAAATATATAGGAAATTTATTTTGTGTTAAATTTTTTGAAATGTTAATCAGTTGCGTCTTGTCGATATTTAGTAGTAAATTGTTATTGATTAGCCAGTTGCGTATGTTATTAGTGCAATTAGTGAGAGATGAGTTATCATTGTTTTTCAGTGTTAGAATCAGGTAAATTATAATATCGTCGGCAAATATGTTGAATTTAATTTGGGGAAATTTAGAAATTAATAGAGAGATGGACGTAAATAAATAATTTAAAAATAATAATGGTCCAAGTACGGAACCTTGTGGAACTCCATATTTTAGTTGGAATTCATTTGATTGTATATCATTTATCAATGTTCGATACGTTCTATTTGTAATATAAGATTTCAGTAAGTCTAGTGCCTTATCAGCTATACCTATTTCCTCTAATCTATCCAATAAAATCTCATAAGAGATAGTATCAAATGCTGCTGACATATCTAATAACACAAGTTGAACCTTATTTCCCTTATCTATCGCATTATATATATTATCAAATATAGATACTATTGTAGTTTCTGTACTATGATTTTTGCGATATGCACTTGTATTTATAGGATATAGTTCATTTTCTGATAAATATTTAATGATTTGTTTACTAATGACTCTTTCGAATATTTTAGATAGAAAAGGAAGTTTGGAAATAGGACGGTAGTTCATCCATCCATCTATCCATACATTCATTCATCCATCCATAAATACATCCATCCATACATCCACTAATACCAATAGTTCTAAGAGAGCATTACATATAATTCAACAACACATGTAAGGATTAATAAACAACAAAGGTATCGCTATCTTTTATAATTGATAATGGTACTACAATATATACAGCTAACATCAAATTTTATGTTAAAAATAGTATTATAAATATAGAAATATTGAAAACTAATATTTCGACTATAACTAAACCTCAAACGCAACCCCAATGCATACCATTAAATATAAAATAGTATTACTTAAAATGATAACTACAATAATATAATTAATTAAAAATATATCTATAACTCTTATGATAAATTGTTCAGACTTAGTTATATTTTGCATTTGGATTGGTATAGATTTGGATTAAGTTATGTTTTGGGGTTAAAATATAGAGAAATAATTTAAAAGTAGTATTAAATTTCATCAATTACCTGTACTAATGAACTACATTTTTGTATTTGTATATTACGATATATAAAATTAAGTATATATGTATCTAAACGAATTCTACAAATTATATTAAGTATCGGGTATCAGACGTTCCTGGATAATTATATTTTTGTAATTCATAAATTACCTCTACTACCTCTTAAACTTCTTATTACCGGGAATCACAGGGTCCAAATGAACAAGATTTTGTATATTATTAAATACGATATATCTAATTTATACATGTATTAAGATTGTATAAAATATTGAATGGAATATCGGGCAACGCCTGGTCTATAGCATATATTTGGTATATAATGATCAAATTGAATTTAGTAATATGATGTTTATAAAGTAAATAGAATATTAATGTACATTTGAGAAATAGTAACTTTAATATTAGTACAGATATGTGATACACTCGAAAAAAATAGAGATTTATTCAATTATTCTAAATTATATTAAATTATATATATACATGTACAATGTATATAACTACAAAGTAATGTATATAATTATGGTTCTTGTTAATTACTATATACTCCACTCCCATATATTGCACGGTATGTATTATGACATATTTATTTAAATTTATTTATAACATATGTATTTATATTTATTTATAATAACATAATTATTTATATTTGTTTAACATGTTAAATTCTATTTACATTTTGTTAATCTTTTTTTATTTAGTTATTATTATTATATTAATATTATTTAATAAGCCATCTTTATATATGTATATGCATTTAAACGATTAATGATGTATAATAATCTTTTGTTATTATAATAGTGATGTTAAATTATAATAATCAGGTATAAATTGCAAAATCAGGCGATAAATAAATAAAATTTAAAAATAATTATTCAATATTTATTCAATATAAAGTTGTCTTTAATAATCTTATAATAAAACATTGAATATTTAGTATTATAGTTTGAATACATTACATACATTAAACAGAATGATTGTCGGTGTCAGACAAGAGGTCTAGGGTTGACCAGACCCATATGAGATTGACCAAATCGCGAGGAGTGACCAGCTCCTTACAATTTGTATTGACTTCTCTTGTCTGAATCGGATCAAACTTGATCAATAAGGGATAATGTATCCAAACAATACTATTCTTTGTATGTTTATCTACCACATGTGGTTCCTATTTTCAAAAACCTATAAATATATATTTATAAAAAATATGAATAATAAAGATGATATGAAATTTATCGAAATAATATATATATATATATATATATTCACAATTATAATTGAATTTATTGAACATAACTTAATAGTCTTACTATTTAATTATCGATGCTAATATATTTATCCATAATAATAAATAACAGTTCTAGTATATACTCAAAGTTCAATAAATGCTTAATACTATCGTTAAGATTATAATGAATATATCTTTTAAATTAAATCAGTTCCTACGAATTAACAATCTACACATAATGAATGCTATATATACGTATAGACATTGTTTCAGAATAATACAGTCATTTATAATATATTGCATATTTATACTTTTAATTAACCATCGTATACATTTATGATTTACCTTTTTATAGTTTTAATATTTTAAAATGCATTACTAAAATCATCCGATTTATTTTATATATATATAGTGTAAATTAAATTAATTAATTAATAAAAAAAGTAACCTTAGTTTCAATGTTTTCATTATTTTTTTATTATGTTCAATAATAAATTCTGCGCGACTTAACTGTATTTAAAATTAGTAATATTATTAAATATAAGTCAGATGTATCTACAATAATAGGTATAGTGTTTAACGTATTAGATTCCATCTAATCCTATTCAACCATAAACGATCATTGTATCAATAGTCTAATGTATTATCTTATAGTTTTATATTTGATTTAATTACTCTAACTACAATTAAGATAAAGTAAATATATTCATTATGCATATTTAAAAAAATGTGCCTGATTTGATAGATATATACTGTATATATATTCTGCTACTTTACACATATATTATGTATATATTATATATATAATGATATGTATTTTATTCTAAATAATTTTCCTAATTAATTTTATTTCAAGAATTTATATTATCATTTTTATTGATTAGTATTTAGTATATAATATAATTATGATATTAATATTTACATATGTTAACCTCTTTTTCTTTTAAATCAAGTATCTCTTTATGTTCTGTAATTGTATCCTTTGCTTCTCTTAACTAAGAATAAAATATTCTTTTATATAAATAATATAACAATATAACAATTCAGATAGGATTTATATAATGTAGTGTTAAAATCAATATATACATTTATCTTAATTTCAAACCTTCTTATCTTTATCAGCATTTAAAGAATGCAATCTAGCTACCATTTTATTCCCCCATTCTATCTATATATATTATTTCATTATTAAACAAATTATTAACAATATTTGAATATAAACATAATACATTTAAAGATAAATAATATAAATATATTAAAATAGAAAATTATATATCATATATCATGATACATATATGTATATATATATATATATATATATATATATATATATATATATATATATATATATGAATGCATTAAGAAGATAATAACACAAATTATGAAGTCGTGTGTTTAAGAAATAAAATTAATATGCAATGCCAATTATATTTGTATAGAAATTTGTGGTAATACAAGTAAATTGATTAAATAGATTATAATTACGAAAAAAATCTAAAGAATTATTACAAAACAATTTTATAAAGCAAAACATATGACTAAACTAATAATACAAGCAATCTATTTTAAAAAGTATATAAATAATTGGATATAGGATTCTTACTTATATATATATATATATAGGGTTTTTATTTCTACTAAATAAAGCAAGCAATCTATTTAAAATAAATTGAACCTGTATTTCTGTCGTTTCATCTAATCGATCTCGTTGTCTAATTATCAACTTAAAATCATTTATCTAAGATTAAAATTGAGTACCATTAAAAAATATAAATAAATTAGTTAAAATATAATTGTTAATTTAGAATACTATCGATTATATTTCAAATATTAATATATTATATTATTTTTCCATGTATATATATTTATATATTGATAATAATCATAGGTAATATAATATAAAAATTATATTTGATATATATTTATAAACCTCTTTTTCTAATGCTTCTTTTGTATGTATAAATTTATTAATGACATGTCTGTCTTCATTCATCTGATTAACAAATATTTATATATTTATTGTAAAATAAATATAAAGATCATAATATGATTTGATTAGTTTATTCTGACACTATTACATATATAGTAATATACCGCAATAGTGATATAATTACATAATTAGTTAAATAAAAAGAATGAATAAATAAGAGAACCCGTTTGAAAATATATTTTCATGTATATTACGTAAGTTAAATATAATTATAATAACAATATTTGAACGAAACACGTTTTATGTAATTTTATTTATGCAAATTTTATTATACTAATATGTCCCAATAAGATTTTATAATAAATAGTAATTATTTATTAATATAATTTTGTATTTATATATACATATTTAAACCGTATTTTCTTTTATAAATGCCAATTTCATTTGTTTTTCAAAATTGATTACATACGTTTTTAGCTGAGAAGAAATTGAATGTGTTATAAATAACAAATATTTAGAAATGTGATAATAAAATTTCTATAATTTAGTTTTATATTAATTTACAATATTAATTTTAATTAGCTAACTGTTAACCTTATTATTTATATATAGTATTATTATATTAGTTTTTGATCAATATTAATTAGTTTATATAAAGTAGTATTGTAACTGTCTTGCATATAATAAGATCAATATTACATATTTTATAATAATTCTGATATATTCTGGTTATTCTATTTATCGCTTTAATCAAAATAAGTACAAAATATTATTAAATGAATTACGTTTAAGATTGGTTTAGATCATAACATTTAACTAAATAAATGCAACCTTTTTTTATCAAGTAATTAAACAATTTCTCATCGACTATTAAAAAATTCAATGAAAAATGATTTCCATTTACTATATAAATGCCAAGTACATTTATCATTTAAAATAATGTGTAATAATAAAATAAATATTATTTGATGAAATCATCCTAATATTTATAATATTTATATAAATAACTATTACATATCAATCATATATATTAAAATTATAAATAAATACATAATATATTTAAATATTTTAATTTTATACTTATAATATGTGTAGTAACGTTATTTTCGCTAATAGCCAATGCAGATGTAATTGTCTCCATCTGCTCTTTTGTTGATAAAAGCTACATATAATGTAATGTAAAATTAGTTTTATTTGATATAAATAAAGTATGAAAATGCAACCTTATGGTTATTTAGCTATATATATATTCTTTATATAAGTTTTATTTTACTACCTTAATCTCTAAATTGTTATTTTCACAATTCAGATCTTTAATTGTATAATTTGCTGATTGTAACTACAAAGTATACATATATTTCAATATATATAAATATATATATAGGTAATAATAATATAATTTAAATAATAATTGCATTTCTAAAACACATTTTAATTTATCTAATGACATTAATATATATTATAATAATACCAATGATTTGAAATTTGACTTATTGAAAACCTTAATTTCTAAATTGCTATTTTCACAATTCAAATCTTCAATTTTAAAGTTTGCTGATTGTAACTACAAAATATAAATATATTTCAATATATATATATATATATATATATATATATATATTGATATATATATATATATATATATATATATATATATATATTGAAATATATTTATATTTTGTAGTTACAATCAGCAAACTTTAAAATTGAAGATTTGAATTGTGAAAATAGCAATTTAGAGATTAAGATATATATATATATATATATATATATATATATATATATATATATATTGAAATATATTTATATTTTGTAGTTACAATTAGAAAATTATAAAAATAAAGATCTGAATATTAAAATTATATTATTATTATCTATATATATATATATAAGTAATAATAATATAATTTTAATAATAGTTACATTTTATACAGATTTATCTGATGACATTAATATATATTCTAATCCAGTTGATATAGATTATAATAATACAAATGATTTTAACTTATTGAATATTATTCATTAATTAAATTAGATAATGTAGAATTAATAATTTAATGTAGAAGTTGATGAAATAGCAAAATCAAAAGTATTATTTTAGTTGAGTAGAGATAATCACATTTAGTTTAGTGTTATAAAATCGATCAATTATGTAAATAAAGAGTGGTAACCATCAGATAATCCATAATTATAATTAAAATCACGTAGAATAAAATAATAAGGTTATTTTTTATTTATCTCTTATATATATATATATATATATATATAAATGTCAATATATTGTGTTTTTATTACTACACTATTAAAATCATAGAAACAATATGTTTACAGTAATATTTAGAGTCTCATTATTAAAGTATAATATTTTAATATAATAATAATAATATATATATAGTAACATTATTTTCGATATTTGCGAAGTTTGATGTACTTATTTTGATCTGCTCTTTTGCTGATAAAAGCTACATATATATATATATATTTCAATATATATATATATATATATATATATATATTTCAATATATAGTGTTGTTATTACTAAATTAATAAAATCATAAAAATAATATATTTATAGTAGTATTTAGTTTCTCCTTATTGGCTTAAATCATAATATTTCAATAGTATATAAAGTAGATCATATAGAACATTTATAGAATGCATTACTAATTATTGATAATATTACATATTCAAATATAAATAAGTAAAGTTTTTAATATTTTGTAAATTAACGTTAATTATTTACCCAGCTAGTTTAATAATGAGAATATATAAATATAATTGTAATAAACTAGAAAAGTAAAAAAAAATCAATAATTTAGCTAATTTAAAATATATATAAGTAATATTTGATAAAATATGTTTTTAAACTTAAATTTATACATGTACTATATAATATTTAGTATATATTTATAAATTAGTATACAATTATTTAACATTTTTATTATTATAATACATTTACATTACATTTTAAATATTGCATTTTAAATTCATAACCATTAATGTATAAAATAATATAATATATTACTAAATAATACATTATCTAAGATAAATAAATATGTATCATTATATTAGATTAAATTTATGTGTAACTATATATTATATTATTAGTTAGTAATTTTTTAAAACATGAAAAACGAGAAATACGAGTATTCTGATGAATATTGGAACAATTTCTGTACAATTATGTACATTTGTACTCTTGAATATTATGTAATAATAAAATTAATATTATTTTATACTAATTACCCTATGTATTATTGATATATATATAAGTAACTATTACATGCGAATCATATATATTTAAATTGTAACATTAAATTATTTACATTAAATAATTAAATATTTTAATTTCTTACTTATAATATATATATATATATATATATATATATATATATATAGTAACATTATTTTCTATATTGGCGAAGTTTAATGTTATTTTTTTTAATTTTTCTTCTGTTGATAATAACTATAAAAAGTGTAATATATGATTAGTTTTATTTTATAAAAATAAAATATGAAAACATATTTTTATTTAGAAATATTTATATTTTATTTCACTACCTTAATCTCTAAATTTCTATTTTCACACTGAATATCTTTAATTATATCTGTTGCTGATTGTAACTACAAAATATACATTCATTTCATTATATATTAGTAATAGAAATATAATTTAAAATAATAGATACATTTCGTAATCAGATTTTAATTTATCTGATGACAGTAATATTTTTATAATCCAGTTGATCTAATTTATAATAATATTATTAATGATTTGAAATGTTGCTTATTTTTAATTTGATTATTAGATACAATTTAATTTGTTCCTTAAAAGCAACTTTTTTTAAATTATTTATTTTTGATATCATATAATTTTGATTCTTACTTTGACATACATTATAAATCATTATTTATAATCATAAATAATTATTTAATAGAAATGAATATAAATTAATTTTAATAGATATATTTTTATACGATTTTTTGAATATATATTAGTAGTTTCCCTATCAATATATAAGTACCGATGTAATAATAATATTAATTAATTAACAATATAATTTAGAATAATTGAATAAATCTCTATTTTTTACGAGTGTATCACATATCTGTACTAATATTAAAGTTACTATTTCTCAAATGTACATCAATATTCTATTTAGTTTATAAACATCATATTATTATATTTAATTTGATCATTATATACAAATGTATACACATTATTATTTAAAATGACTTATTAATCTAATAGAAAATACTTTTAGAAATCAAAATCAGATTAAAAATCGAATTATTTTCATAAATATAACTTACCTCCTTCTCTATTTTATAATAAAGTTCCTTGTAATTAACTGTTAAATGTGAGTAAGTAATTGAGTAAGTGAGTGAGTGGGTGGGTGAGTGAGTGAGTGAGTGAGTGAATGAGTGAATGAGTGAGTGAGTGATTGAGTTAGTGAGTGAGTGAGTGAGTGAGTGAGTGAGTGAGTGAGTGAGTGAGTGAGTGAGTGAGTGAGTGAGTGAGTGAGTGAGTGAGTGAGTGAGTGAGTGAGTGAGTGAGTGAGTGAGTGAGTGAGTGAGTGAGTGAGTGAGTGAGTGAGTGAGTGAGTGATTGAGTGATTGTGTGAGTGAGTGAGTGAGTAAGTAAGTGAGTGAGTTAGTGAGTGTGTGTGTGTGTATGTTTATTCACGAAAATCCAATTTTTACATTGTTCGAAGGTGAGTGTAAGTATTATTAACGAAATATAACACAATTAATATAGTAAATACGTTTTTCAAAATAAATAAAATCGAGGTAATAATTGTGGTAATATGTGTAAGAAAGTCACGTGAGAGGGAATTACATGTGAGGGAAGTGTGCAATGCACATTATACATATGGGAAAAATGTATAGGGGATAGTATATAGAGAAAAATAAGTCAGATATAAATGTACGTGTAATAGAGGTAAAGTATGGTAGTGAGGTTGAAAAGAAGTAAGTAGTAAAAGTGGAAAAGTAATATAGGCTGTAGAAAATAAAGTAGTTGAGTATTGGTTTTTGAGTAATAGGTATTGTATTAGGTAAAAGTACAGTGTAAATCAATTTGATAATTCAGTAGCAGTAGGAATATTATAAGGGTGTGTCAGGTTATATCAGTCTAGACCAAGTAAGTATTTGTGAAGTTTGCTTTTAAAAGTATTTGTATTATTTTCATTGGTAACAGTTATGGGTAGTTTATTCCAAAGTTGTGGAAAATTGTTTGTTATGTCTTGTTTAAGCAGTTTTTTATTGGATTACCTTAGATTGATTTTCAGTTTTAGTTTAATTGAGTCGCTCATATATTTAGGGATATCAGTTTTCAGTGCTGTATGTATTATTGTTAGAATTTTATATATGGATCTGTGTTTAAAGGTTAGAAATTTAAGTTTTTTTCTGTATAATGTGAGGTGTGTTCGTTTAGGGAGTTTGTAAATAAGTCTGCAAGTGTGGTTAATAATTTTGTTTAGTCGTTTTTCTTGTATTTTAGGTATATTAATTAAAAGTGAGTTGCAGTAGTCAAGTTTAGATAGAATGTAGGCAGATGTGAGTTTTTTTAGTGATGTCTGGTTGAGAAGGTGTTTAATTTGTTTTATTTTAAATATTTTATAGTTACATTGCTTAGTTATTAATGAAATATGTTTGTCGAAGGTTAAGTCAGATTCTAATATTACACCTAAAGTAGTTATAGTTGTCTTAATGGGTATATCTTTATTTGTAATTTTAATTTGTGTGATGGGTGTTGGCATATGACTTTTACTATGGAATATGATGCATTCAGTTTTCTGTAAATTAAATTTCAAGTAATTATAATTAAAGTAATTTTCTAATTTCGTCGTTATGCTATTGATTTCTTTTAGTGTATTCGGTAATTCATTAAAGGTTGTGGAAGTGTAAATTTGTGTGTCGTCAGCGTACATGTGGTATTTAGTATTATAGCAGTTCATAATTAAGTCGATATCGGATATATATATATATATTAAATAAAAGTGGACCCAAGACACTACCTTGAGGTACTCCGATTTGAGAGCAGTTAAAATTTTTACTCAGTTTATCAGATTTGATATTGAAGGTTCTTCCGGTTAAATATGATTTTATTAGTTGTATTATTGTGTTATGTATTCCAATTGATTGTAATTTAGCGAATAATATGTTGTGGTTTATAGTATCAAAAGCGGCAGTTAAATATAGTAATATAAGAATTACAAAACGTTTGTTTTTTATGTTATGAGAAATGTAATTTGTAAGATTTAGTAATAGTGTTTCAGTGTTATGGCAAGGTTGTGAGTGAGTGAGTGAGTGAGTGAGTGAGTGAGTGAGTAAGTGAGTGAATGAGTGAGTGGGTGAGTGAGTGAGTGAGTGAGTGATTGAGTGAGTGAGTGAGTGAGTGAGTGAGTGAGTGAGTGAGTGAGTGAGTGAGTGAGTGAGTGAGTGAGTGAGTGAGTGAGTGAGTGTGTGTATATGTTTATTCACGAAAATCCAATTTTTACATTGTTCGAAGGTGAGTGAGTGAGTGAGTGAGTGAGTGAGTGAGTGAGTGAGTGAGTGAGTGAGTTATAATATTATCTAACCTTTCCTGATAGTGGAATTCAGTATCGATGTAGTTAAGTTAGTCAATGACTTTTTAATATGTAATTTTTTCATTTTGAATTAATAAAAAGACTATTTATATTTAATTCAATTATAATAATAAACAAATAAACTGTTATCATAAAAGTATCATAAATTTAGAATTTAATATTAATTTAATTTTTAAATATTTATTATTTATTTACGTTTTAAATTTATTGTTAAAGAATCAACAAAAATATACAAAGCATTTTCAACTATTTAATGTATAGTTAAATTGAAACTGCCATTCTGTTAAACTAGCTAAAATAATTTCTCATTTAATTCATTAAATTATATTTTTAGTTTTGTATTACAAAACTAAAATATATTAATTATATAAAATTAACTTTAATGATTGTTAAATTTAGTCAGCAGTATAGTTATTTTCTAATTAAGCTAACAGTTATTAATATCGAAATTAATAAATATATATACATATTTAATAGTATATATTCATATATCGGGTAAAATAATAGACGTTTCCCGTATCACGGATATTACATTATTTTTATGATGAGTAGTATTTATACTGAGTGATATTAACTATTATACTATCCATATCGTAATACTAAATGTTATGAAATTAATATATTAGTGGATGTATTGTTGCATTAATGTATGGATGGATGGATGGATAGATGGATGGATGGATGGATGGCTAGAAATGAGAAATTATTCAGCGTATAGAATACTATGTTTAACTTATACTGCCCTAAACGCTAAACAGCCGCGCTACCTTTATGATATTATTAAACAAAAGGAAAATACCCGCCGATTAAGATCTAGTCACAGTTTGCTACTATCAAATCAAAAATGTAATCTTGATACCTATGGTAAAAGAAGATTTAGTATTTCAGAGCCAATTTTATGGAACAACCTTCCTCTACATTTGCGAAGATGTAATTCCATAAAAACATTTAAGAATGCAGTGAAAAATTATTTAATATGCTTAACATGAGCTCTTGGATTGATTTTGTGCTCTGCATCTGCGCGGATGTTCTATGACTACTCCGATAACATATGTATCTACCCGAATGTCAGAGTCCTCTATCTGATTCTATCTGATTTTATTTTATCATTTAATTCACTTATGATATTATGTTACTCTCTTTAAAACACAAATGAGAACATATCTATTTGTTATTTCGTGTATAAATAAACTTTTCAATTCAATTCAATTCAACGGATGGATAGATGGATGGGTGGATGGATTCCTATATACTCTACTCCCATATGAATGCACGCCGTGCATTGCACGGTATGTATTAAAATGACTTTAGTTATACATATATAGAATTAAAATAGTTTAAATGCGATATAATATAAGACTGAGAGATCATTTTAATTATGAAATGACCTTAATTTTTTAAATTTTTTGACCTTACTAAAATAATAAAATGCTTTTTTTAGCAGTAAATCGTAAATGGTTATCTAAAAGCATGTGCTCGTCTATAATGACACCCAGACATTTTACGGTATTATAAGGTTCAACAATTACATTATAAATTAAATATATAGGAAATTTATTTTGTGTTGAATTTTTTGAAATGTTAATCAGTTGCGTCTTGTCGATATTTAGTAGTAAATTGTTATTGATTAGCCAGTTGCATATATTATTAGTGCAATTAGTGAGAGATGAGTTATCATTGTGTTTCAGTGTTAGAATCAGGTAAATTATAATATCATCGGCAAATATGTTGAATTTAATTTGGGGAAATTTAGAAATTAATAGAGATAATGGACGTAAATAAATTTAAAATAATAATGGTCCAAGTACGGAACCTTGTGGAACTCCATATTTTAGTTGGAATTCGTCTGATTGTATATCATTTATCAATGTTCGATACGTTCTATTTGTAATATAAGATTTCAGTAAGTCTAGTGCTTTATCAGCTATACCTATTTTCTCTAATCTATCCAATAAAATCTCATAAGAGATAGTATCAAATGCTGCTGACATATCTAATAACATAAGTTGAACCTTATTTCCCTTATCTATCGCATTATATATATTTTCAAATATAGATACTATTGTAGTTTCTGTACTATAATTTTTGCGATATGCACTTTGATTTATAGGATATAGTTCATTTTCTGATAAACATTTAATGATTTGTTTACTAATGACTCTTTCGAATATTTTAGATAGAAAAGGAAGTTTGGAAATAGGACGGTAGTCCATCCATCCATCCATCCATACATTCATCCATCCATCCATAAATACATCCATCCATACATCCACTAATACCAATAGTTCTAAGAGAGCATTACATATAATTCAACAATACATGTAAGGATTAATAAACAACAAAGGTATAGCTATCTTTTATAATTGATAATGGTACTACAATATATACAGCTAACATCAAATTTTATGTTAAAAATAGTATTATAATTATAGAAATATTGAAAACTAATATTTCGACTATAACTAAACCTCAAACGGAACCCCAATTAATGCTTACCATTAAATATAAAATAGTATTACTTAAAATGATAACTACAATAATATAATTAATTAAAAATATATCTATAACTCTTATGATAAATTGTTATTACTTATTTATATTTTGCATTTGGATTGATATAGATTTGGATTAAGTTATGTTTTGGGGTTAATAAAATATAGAGAAATATATTAAAAGTAGCATTAAATTTCATCAATTACGTGTACTAATGAACTACATTTTTGTATTTGTATATTACGATATATAAAATTAAGTATATATGTATCTAAACGAATTCTACAAATTATATTAAGTATCGGGTGTCAGACGTTCCTGGATAATTATATTTTTGTAATTCATAAATTACCTCTACTACCTCTTAAACTTCTTATTACCGGGAATCACAGGGTCCAAATGAACAAGATTTTGTATATTAATAAAATACGATATATCTAATTTATACATGTATTAAGATTGTATAAAATATTGAATGGAATAGCGGGCAACGCCGGGTCTATAGCATATATTTGGTATATATTTGTATATAATGATCAAATTGAATATAGTAATATGATGTTTATAAAGTAAATAGAATATTAATGTACATTTGAGAAATAGTAACTTTAATATTAGTACAGATATGTGATACACTCGAAAAAAATAGAGATTTATTCAATTATTCTAAATTATATTAAATTATATATATACATGTACAATGTATATAACTACAAAGTAATGTATATAATTATGGTTCTTGTTAATTACTATATACTCCACTCCCATATATTGCACGGTATGTATTATGACATATTTATTTAAATTTATTTATAACATATGTATTTATATTTATTTATAATAACATAATTATTTATATTTGTTTAACATGTTAAATTCTATTTACATTTTTTTTTATTTAGTTATTATTATTATATTAATATTATTTAATAAGCCATCTTTATATATGTATATGCATTTAAACGATTAATGATGTATAATAATATTTTGTTATTATAATAGTGATGTTAAATTATAATAATCAGGTATAAATTGCAAAATCAGGCGATAAATAAATAAAATTTAAAAATAATTATTCAATATTTATTCAATATAAATTTGTCTTTAATAATCTTATAATAAAACATTGAATATTTAGTATTATAGTTTGAATACATTACATACATTAAACAGAATGATTGTCGGTGTCAGACAAGAGGTCTCGGGTTGACCAGACCCATATGAGATTGACCAAATCGCGAGGAGTGACCAGCTCCTTACAATTTGTATTGACTTCTCTTGTCTGAATCGGATCAAACTTGATCAATAAGGGATAATGTATCCAAACAATACTATTCTTTGTATGTTTATCTACCATATGTGGTTCCTATTTTTAAAAACCTATAAATATATATTTATAAAAAATATGAATAATAAAGATGATATAAATTTATCGAAATAATATATATATATATATATATATATATATATATATATTCACAATTATAATTGAATTTATTGAATATAAATTAATAGTCCTACTATTTAATTATCGATGCTAATATATTTATCCATAATAATAAATAACAGTTCTAGTATATACTCAAAGTTCAATAAATGTTTAATACTATCGTTAAGATTATAATGAATATATCTTTTAAAATAAATCAGTTCCTACGAATTAACAATCTATACATAATGAATGCTATATATACGTATAGACATTGTTTCAGAATAATACAGTCATTTATAATATATTGCATATTTATACTTTTAATTAACCATCGTATACATTTATGATTTATCTTTTTATAGTTCTAATATTTTAAAATACATTACTAAAATCATCCGATTGATTTTATATATATATAGTGTAAATTAATTTAATTAATTAATAAAAAAGTAACCTTAGTTTCAATTTTTTCATTATTTTTTTATTATGTTTAATAATAAATTCTGCGCGACTTAACTGTATTTAAAATTAGTAATATTATTAAATATAAGTCAGATGTATCTATAATAATTGGTATTGTGTTTAACGTATTAGATTCCATCTAATCCTATTCAATCATAAACGATCATTGTATCAATAGTCTAATGTATTATCTTATAGTTTTATATTTGATTTAATTACTCTAACTACAATTAAGATAAAGTAAATATATTCATTATGCATATTTAAAAAAATGTGCCTCATTTGATAGATATATACTGTATATATATTCTGCTACTTTACACATATATTATGTATATATTATATATATAATGATATGTATTTTATTCTAAATAATTTTCCTAATTAATTTTATTTCAAGAATTTATATTATCATTTTTATTGATTAGTATTTAGTATATAATATAATTATGATATTAATATTTACATATGTTAATCTTTTTCTCTTTTTCTTTTAAATCAAGTATCTCTTTATGTTCTGTAATTGTATCCTTTGCTTCTCTTAACTAAGAATAAAATATTCTTTTATATAAATAATATAACAATATAACAATAAAAAATATAACAATTCAGATATGATTTATATAATGTAGTGTTAAAATCAATATATACATTTATCTTAATTTCAAACCTTCTTATCTTTATCAGCATTTAAAGAATGCAATCTGGCTACCATTTTATTCGCCCATTCTATCTATATATATTATTTCATTATTAAACAAATTATTAACAATATTTGAATACAAAAATAATACATTTAAAGATAAATAATATGAATATATTAAAGTAGAAAATGATATATCATATATCATGATACATATATATATATATATATATGAATGCATTAAGAAGATAATAACACAAATTATGAAGTCGTGTGTTTAAGAAATAAAATTAATATGCAATGCCAATTATATTTGTATAGAAATTTGTGGTAATACAAGTAAATTGATTAAATAGATTATAATTACGAAAAAAATCTAAAGAATTATACAAAACAATTTTATAAAGCAAAACATATGACTAAACTAATAATACAAGCAATCTATTTTAAAAAGTATATAAATAATTGGATATAGGATTCTTACTTATATATATATATATATATATATATATATATATATAGGGTTTTTATTTCTACTAAATAAAGCAAGCAATCTATTTAAAATAAATTGAACCTGTATTTCTGTCGTTTCATCTAATAGATCTCGTTGTCTAATTATCAACTTAAAATCATTTATCTAAGATTAAAATTGAGTACCATTACAAAATATAAATAAATTAGTTAAAATATAATTGTTAATTTAGAATACTATCGATTATATTTCAAATATTAATATATTATATTATTTTTCCATGTATATATATTTATATATTGATAATAATCATAGGTAATATAATATAAAAATTATATTTGATATATATTTATAAACCTCTTTTTCTAATGCTTCTTTTGTATGTATAAATTTATTAATGACATGTCTGTCTTCATTCATCTGATTAACAAATATTTATATATTTATTGTAAAATAAATATAAAGATCATAATATGATTTGATTAGTTTATTCTGACACTATTACATATATAGTAATATACCGCAATAGTGATATAATTACATAATTAGGTAAATAAAAAGAATGAATAAATAAGAGAACCCGTTTGAAAATATATTTTCATGTATATTACGTAAGTTAAATATAATTATAATAACAATATTTGAACGAAACACGTGTTATGTAATTTTATTTATGCAAATTTTATTATACTAATATGTCCCAATGAGATTTTATAATAAATACTAATTATTTATTAATATAATTTTGTATTTATATATACATATTTAAACCGTTTTTTCTTTTATAAATGCCAATTTCATTTGTTTTTCAAAATTGATTGCATACGTTTTTAGCTGAGAAGAAATTGAATGTGTTATAAATAACAAATATTTAGAAATGTGATAATAAAATTTCTATAATTTAGTTTTATATTAATTTACAATAATACTTTTAATTAGCTAACTGTTAACCTTATTATTTATATATAGTATTATTATATTAGTTTTTGATCAATATTAATTAGTTTATATAAAGTAGTATTGTAACTGTCTTGCATATAATAAGATCAATATTACATATTTTATAATAATTCTGATATATTCTGGTTATTCTATTTATCGCTTTAATCAAAATAAGTACAAAATATTATTAAATGAATTACGTTTAAGATTGGTTTAGATCATAACATTTAACTAAATAAATGCAACCTTTTTTATCAAGTAATTAAACAATTTCTCATCGACTATTAAAAAATTCAATGAAAAATGATTTCCATTTACTATATAAATGCCAAGTACATTTAAAATAATGTGTAATAATAAAATAAATATTATTTGATGAAATCATCCTAATATTTATGATATTTATATAAATAACTATTACATATCAATCATATATATTAAAATTATAAATAAATACATAATATAATTAAATATTTTAATATTATACTTATAATATATGTAGTAACGTTATTTTCGCTAATAGCCAATGCAGATGTAATTGTCTCCATCTGCTCTTTTGTTGATAAAAGCTATATATAATGTAATGTAAAATTAGTTTTATTTGATATAAATAAAGTATGAAAATGCAACCTTATTGTTATTTAGCTATATATATATTCTTTATATAAGTTTTATTTTACTACCTTAATCTCTAAATTGTTATTTTCACAATTCAAATCTTTAATTGTATAATTTGCTGATTGTAACTACAAAGTATACATATATTTCAATATATATAAATATATATATAGGTAATAATAATATAATTTAAATAATAATTACATTTCTAAAACACATTTTAATTTATCTAATGACATTAATATATATTATAATAATACCAATGATTTGAAATTTGACTTATTGAAAACCTTAATCTCTAAATTGCTATTTACACAATTCAAATCTTCAATTTTAAAGTTTGCTGATTGTAACTACAAAATATAAATATATTTCAATATATATATATATATATATATATATATATATATTGATATATATATATATATATATATATATGTATATATATAAGTAATAATAATATAATTTTAATAATAGTTACATTTTATACAGATTTATCTGATGACATTAATATATATTCTAATCCCGTTAATATAGATTATAATAATACAAATGATTTTAACTTATTGAATATTATTCATTAATTAAATTAGATAATGTAGAATTAATAATTTAATGTAGAAGTTGATGAAATAGCAAAATCAAAAGTATTATTTTAGTTGAGTAGAGATAATCACATTTAGTTTAGTGTTATAAAATCGATCAATTATGTAAATAAAGAGTGGTAACCATCAGATAATCCATAATTATAATTAAAATCAAGTAGAATAAAATAATAAGGTTATTTTTTATTTATCTCTTATATATATATATATATATATATATATATATAAATGTCAATATATTGTGTTTTTATTACTACACTATTAAAATCATAGAAACAATATGTTTACAGTAATATTTAGAGTCTCATTATTAAAGTATAATATTTTAATATAATAATAATAATATATATTTAGTAACATTATTTTCGATATTTTCGAAGTTTGATGTACTTATTTTGATCTGCTCTTTTGCTGATAAAAGCTACATATAAATATATATTTTAATATATATATATATATATATTTCAATATATAGTGTTGTTATTAATATTATTAAATTAATAAAATCATAAAATCAATATATTTACAGTAGTATTTAGTATCTCATTATTAAATCATAATATTTCAATAGTATATAAAGTGGATCATATAGAACATTTATAGAATGCACTACTAATTATTGATAATATTACATATTCAAATATAAATAAGTAAAGTTTTTAATATTTTGTAAATTAACGTTAATTATTTACCCAGCTAGTTTAATAATGAGAATATATAAATATAATTGTAATAAACTAGAAAAGTAAAAAAAAATCAATACTTTAACTAATTTAAAATATATATAAGTAATATTTGATAAAATATGTTTTTAAACTTAAATTTATACATGTACTATATAATATTTAGTATATATTTATAAATTAGTATACAATTATTTAACATTTTTATTATTATAATACATTTACATTACATTTTAAATATTGCATTTTAAATTCATAACCATTAATGTATAAAATAATATAATATATTACTAAATAATACATTATCTAAGATAAATAAATATGTATCATTATATTAGATTAAATTTATGTGTAACTATATATTATATTATTAGTTAGTAATTTTTTAAAACATGAAAAACGAGAAATACGAGTATTCTGATGAATATTGGAACAATTTCTGTACAATTATGTACATTTGTACTCTTGAATATTATGTAATAATAAAATTAATATTATTTTATACTAATTACCCTATGTATTTTTGATATATATATAAGTAACTATTACATGCGAATCATATATATTTAAATTGTAACATTAAATTATTTACATTAAATAATTAAATATTTTAATTTCTTACTTATAATATATATATATATATATATATATATATATATATATATATATATATATATAGTAACATTATTTTCTATATTGGCGAAGTTTAATGTTATTTTTTTTAATTTTTCTTCTGTTGATAATAACTATAAAAAGTGTAATATATGATTAGTTTTATTTTATAAAAATAAAATATGAAAACATATTTTTATTTAGAAATATTTATATTTTATTTCACTGCCTTAATCTCTAAATTTCTATTTTCACACTGAATATCTTTAATTATATCTGTTGCTGATTGTAACTACAAAATATACATTTATTTCATTATATATTAGTAATAGAAATATAATTTAAAATAATAGATACATTTCGTAATCAGATTTTAATTTATCTGATGACAGTAATATTTTTATAATCCAGTTGATCTAATTTATAATAATATTATTAATGATTTGAAATGTTGCTTATTTTTAATTTGATTATTAGATACAATTTAATTTGTTCCTTAAAAGCAACTTTTTTTAAATTATTTATTTTTGATATCATATAATTTTGATTCTTACTTTGACATACATTATAAATCATTATTTATAATCATAAATAATTATTTAATAGAAATGAATATAAATTAATTTTAATAGATATATTTTTATACGATTTTTTGAATATATATTAGTAGTTTCCCTATCAATATATAAGTACCGATGTAATAATAATATTAATTAATTAACAATATAATTTAGAATAATTGAATAAATCTCTATTTTTTACGAGTGTATCACATATCTGTACTAATATTAAAGTTACTATTTCTCAAATGTACATCAATATTCTATTTAGTTTATAAACATCATATTATTATATTCAATTTGATCATTATATACAAATGTATACACATTATTATTTAAAATGACTTATTAATCTAATAGAAAATACTTTTAGAAATCAAAATCAGATTAAAAATCGAATTATTTTCATAAATATAACTTACATCCTTCTCTATTTTATAATAAAGTTCCTTGTAATTAACTGTTAAATGTGAGTAAGTAATTGAGTAAGTGAGTGAGTGGGTGGGTGAGTGAGTGAGTGAGTGAGTGAATGAGTGAATGAGTGAGTGAGTGATTGAGTTAGTGAGTGAGTGAGTGAGTGAGTGAGTGAGTGAGTGAGTGAGTGAGTGAGTGAGTGAGTGAGTGAGTGAGTGAGTGAGTGAGTGAGTGAGTGAGTGAGTGAGTGAGTGAGTGAGTAAGTGAGTAAGTGAGTGAATGAGTGAGTGGGTGAGTGAGTGAGTGAGTGAGTGATTGAGTGAGTGAGTGAGTGAGTGAGTGAGTGAGTGAGTGAGTGAGTGAGTGAGTGAGTGAGTGAGTGAGTGAGTGAGTGAGTGAGTGAGTGTGTGTGTGTATATGTTTATTCACTAAAATCCAATTTTTACATTGTTCGAAGGTGAGTGAGTGAGTGAGTGAGTGAGTGAGTGAGTGAGTGAGTGCACTCATGAGTGAGTTATAATATTATCTAACCTTTCCTGATAGTGGAATTCAGTATCGATGTAGTTAAGTTAGTCAATGACTTTTTAATATGTAATTTTTTCATTTTGAATTAATAAAAAGACTATTTATATTTAATTCAATTATAATAATAAACAAATAAACTGTTATCATAAAAGTATCATAAATTTAGAATTTAATATTAATTTAATTTTTAAATATTTATTATTTATTTACGTTTTAAATTTATTGTTAAAGAATCAACAAAAATATAAAGCATTTTCAACTATTTAATGTATAGTTAAATTGAAACTGCCATTCTATTAAACTAGCTAAAATAATTTCTCATTTAATTCATTAAAATATTTTTAGTTTTGTATTACAAAACTAAAATATATTAATTATATAAAATTAACTTTAATGATTGTTAAATTTAGTCAGCAGTATAGTTATTTTCTAATTAAGCTAACAGTTATTAATATCGAAATTAATAAATATATATACTTATTTAATAGTATAGTATATATTCATATATCGGGTAAAATAATAGACGTTTCCCGTATCACGGATATTACATTATCTTTATGATGAGTAGTATTTATACTTAGTGATATTAACTATTATACTATCCATATCGTAATACTAAATGTTATGAAATTAATATATTAGTGGATGTATTGTTGGATTAATGTATGGATGGATGGATGGATAGATGGATGGATGGATGGCTAGAAATGAGAAATTATTCAGCGTATAGAATACTATGTTTAACTTATACTGCCCTAAAGGAAAATACCCGCCGATTAAGATCTAGTCAAAGTTTGCTACTATCAAATCAAAAATGTAATCTTGATACCTATGGTAAAAGAAGATTTAGTGTTTCAGCTCCAATTTTATGGAACAACCTTCCTCTACATTTACGAAGATGTAATTCCATAAAAACATTTAAGAATGCAGTGAAAAATTATTTACTATGCTTAACATGAGCTCTTGGATTGATTTTGTGCTCTGCATCTGCGCGGATATTCTATGACTACTCCGATCACATATGTATCTACCCGAATATCAGAGTCCTCTAACTGATTTTATTTTATCATTTAATTCACTTATGATATTATGTTACTCTCTTTACAACACAAATGAGAACATATCTATTTGTTATTTTGTGTATAAATAAACTTTTCAATTCAATTCAATTCAATGGATGGATAGATGGATTGATTCCTATATACTCTACTCCCATATGAATGATCGCCGTGGGACGGTATTGCACGGTATGGAATATATACGGTATACATATATAGAATTAAAATAGTTTAAATGCGATATAATATAAGACTGAGAGATCATTTTTAATTATGAAATGACATTAATTTTTTAAATTTTTTTGACCTTACTAAAATAATAAAATGCTTTTTTAGCAGTAAATCGTAAATGGTTATCTAAAAGCATGCGTTCGTCTATAATGACACCCAGACATTTTACGGTATTATAAGGTTCAACAATTACATTATCAATTAAATATATAGGAAATTTATTTTGTGTTAAATTTTTTGAAATGTTAATCAGTTGCGTCTTGTCGATATTTAGTAGTAAATTGTTATTAATTAGCCAGTTGTGTATATTATTAGTGCAATTAGTGAGAGATGAGCTATCATTGTTTTTCAGTGTTAGAATCAGGTAAATTATAATATCGTCGTCAAATATGTTGAATTTAATTTGGGGATATTTAGAAATTAATAGAGATAATGGACGTAAATAAATTAAAAATAATAATGGTCCAAGTACGGAACCTTGTGGAACTCCATATTTTAGTTGGAATTCGTCTGATTGTATATCATTTATCAATGTTCGATACGTTCTATTTGTAATATAAGATTTCAGTAAGTCTAGTGCCTTATCAGCTATAACTATTTCCTCTAATCTATCCAATAAAATCTCATAAGAGATAGTATCAAATGCTGCTGACATATCTAATAACATAAGTTGAACCTTATTTCCCTTATCTATCGCATTATATATATTTTCAAATATAGATACTATTGTAGTTTCTGTACTATGATTTTTGCGATATGCACTTTGATTTATAGGATATAGTTCATTTTCTGATAAACATTTAATGATTTGTTTACTAATGACTCTTTCGAATATTTTAGATAGAAAAGGAAGTTTGGAAATAGGACGGTAGTTCATCCATCCATCAATCCATACATTCATCCATCCATCCATAAATACATCCATCCATACATCCACTAATACCAATAGTTCTAAGAGAGCATTACATATAATTCAACAACACATGTAAGGATTAATAAACAACAAAGGTATCGCTATCTTTTATAATTGATAATGGTACTACAATATATACAGCTAACATCAAATTTTATGTTAAAAATAGTATTATAAATATAGAAATATTGAAAACTAATATTTCGACTATAACTAAACCTCAAACGCAACCCCAATGCATACCATTAAATATAAAATAGTATTACTTAAAATGATAACTACAATAATATAATTAATTAAAAATATATCTATAACTCTTATGATAAATTGTTCAGACTTAGTTATATTTTGCATTTGGATTGGTATAGATTTGGATTAAGTTATGTTTTGGGGTTAAAATATAGAGAAATAATTTAAAAGTAGTATTAAATTTCATCAATTACCTGTACTAATGAACTACATTTTTGTATTTGTATATTACGATATATAAAATTAAGTATATATGTATCTAAACGAATTCTACAAATTATATTAAGTATCGGGTATCAGACGTTCCTGGATAATTATATTTTTGTAATTCATAAATTACCTCTACTACCTCTTAAACTTCTTATTACCGGGAATCACAGGGTCCAAATGAACAAGATTTTGTATATTAATAAAATACGATATATCTAATTTATACATGTATTAAGATTGTATAAAATATTGAATGGAATATCGGGCAACGCCGGGTCTATATCATATATTTGGTATATATTTGTATATAATGATCAAATTGAATATAGTAATATGATATTTATAAACTAAATAAAATATTAATGTACATTTTAGAAATAGTAACTTTAATATTAGTACAGATATGTGATACACTCGAAAAAAATAGAGATTTATTCAATTATTCTAAATTATATTAAATTATATATATACATGTACAATGTATATAACTACAAATTAATGTATATAATTATGGTTCTTGTTAATTACTATATACTCCACTCCCATATATTGCACGGTATGTATTATGACATATATATTTAAATTTATTTATAACATATGTATTTATATTTATTTATAATAACATAATTATTTATATTTGTTTAACATGTTAAATTCTATTTACATTTTTTTTTATTTAGTTATTATTATTATATTAATATTATTTAATAAGCCATCTTTATATATGTATATGCATTTAAACGATTAATGATGTATAATAATCTTTTGTTATTATAATAGTGATGTTAAATTATAATAATCAGGTATAAATTGCAAAATCAGGCGATAAATAAATAAAATTTAAAAATAATTATTCAATATTTATTCAATATAAAGTTGTCTTTAATAATCTTATAATAAAACATTGAATATTTAGTATTATAGTTTGAATACATTACATACATTAAACAGAATGATTGTCGGTGTCAGACAAGAGGTCTCGGGTTGACCAGACCCATATGAGATTGACCAAATCGCGAGGAGTGACCAGCTCCTTACAATTTGTATTGACTTCTCTTGTCTGAATCGGATCAAACTTGATCAATAAGGGATAATGTATCCAAACAATACTATTCTTTGTATGTTTATCTACCACATGTGGTTCCTATTTTCAAAAACCTATAAATATATATTTATAAAAAATATGAATAATAAAGATGATATGAAATTTATCGAAATAATATATATATATATATATATTCACAATTATAATTGAATTTATTGAACATAAATTAATAGTCTTACTATTTAATTATCGATGCTAATATATTTATCCATAATAATAAATAACAGTTCTAGTATATACTCAAAGTTCAATAAATGCTTAATACTATCGTTAAGATTATAATGAATATATCTTTTAAATTAAATCAGTTCCTACGAATTAACAATCTACACATAATGAATGCTATATATACGTATAGACATTGTATCAGAATAATACAGTCATTTATAATATATTGCATATTTATACTTTTAATTAACCATCGTATACATTTATGATTTACCTTTTTATAGTTTTAATATTTTAAAATGCATTACTAAAATCATCCGATTGATTTTATATATATAGTGTAAATTAATTTAATTAATTAATAAAAAAGTAACCTTAGTTTCAATGTTTTCATTATTTTTTTATTATGTTCAATAATAAATTCTGCGCGACTTAACTGTATTTAAAATTAGTAATATTATTAAATATAAGTCAGATGTATCTATAATAATTGGTATTGTGTTTAACGTATTAGATTCCATCTAATCCTATTCAATCATAAACGATCATTGTATCAATAGTCTAATGTATTATCTTATAGTTTTATATTTGATTTAATTACTCTAACTACAATTAAGATAAAGTAAATATATTCATTATGCATATTTACAAAAATGTGCCTCATTTGTTAGATATATACTGTATATATATTCTGCTACTTTACACATATATTATGTATATATTATATATTTAATGATATGTATTTTATTCTAAATAATTTTCCTACTTAATTTTATTTCAAGAATTTATATTATCATTTTTATTGATTAGTATTTAGTATATAATATAATTATGATATTAATATTTACATATGTTAACCTCTTTTTCTTTTAAATCAAGTATCTCTTTATGTTCTGTAATTGTATCCTTTGCTTCTCTTAACTAAGAATAAAATATTCTTTTATATAAATAATATAACAATATAACAATAAAAAATATAACAATTCAGATATGATTTATATAATGTAGTGTTAAAATCAATATATACATTTATCTTAATTTCAAACCTTCTTATCTTTATCAGCATTTAAAGAATGCAATCTGGCTACCATTTTATTCGCCCATTCTATCTATATATATTATTTCATTATTAAACAAATTATTAACAATATTTGAATACAAAAATAATACATTTAAAGATAAATAATATGAATATATTAAAGTAGAAAATTATATATCATATATCATGATAGATATATATATATGAATGCATTAAGAAGATAATAACACAAATTATGAAGTCGTGTGTTTAAGAAATAAAATTAATATGCAATGCCAATTATATTTGTATAGAAATTTGTGGTAATACAAGTAAATTGATTAAATAGATTATAATTACGAAAAAAATCTAAAGAATTATTACAAAACAATTTTATAAAGCAAAACATATGACTAAACTAATAATACAAGCAATCTATTTTAAAAAGTATATAAATAATTGGATATAGGATTCTTACTTATATATATATATATATATATATATATATATAGGGTTTTTATTTCTACTAAATAAAGCAAGCAATCTATTTAAAATAAATTGAACCTGTATTTCTGTCGTTTCATCTAATCGATCTCGTTGTCTAATTATCAACTTAAAATCATTTATCTAAGATTAAAATTGAGTACCATTAAAAAATATAAATAAATTAGTTAAAATATAATTGTTAATTTAGAATACTATCGATTATATTTCAAATATTAATATATTATATTATTTTTCCATGTATATATATTTATATATTGATAATAATCATAGGTAATATAATATAAAAATTATATTTGATATATATTTATAAACCTCTTTTTCTAATGCTTCTTTTGTATGTATAAATTTATTAATGACATGTCTGTCTTCATTCATCTGATTAACAAATATTTATATATTTATTGTAAAATAAATATAAAGATCATAATATGATTTGATTAGTTTATTCTGACACTATTACATATATAGTAATATACCGCAATAGTGATATAATTACATAATTAGGTAAATAAAAAGAATGAATAAATAAGAGAACCCGTTTGAAAATATATTTTCATGTATATTACGTAAGTTAAATATAATTATAATAACAATATTTGAACGAAACACGTTTTATGTAATTTTATTTATGCAAATTTTATTATACTAATATGTCCCAATGAGATTTTATAATAAATACTAATTATTTATTAATATAATTTTGTATTTATATATACATATTTAAACCGTTTTTTCTTTTATAAATGCCAATTTCATTTGTTTTTCAAAATTGATTACATACGTTTTTAGCTGAGAAGAAATTGAATGTGTTATAAATAACAAATATTTAGAAATGTGATAATAAAATTTCTATAATTTAGTTTTATATTAATTTACAATAATACTTTTAATTAGTTAACTGTTAACCTTATTATTTATATATAGTATTATTATATTAGTTTTTGATCAATATTAATTAGTTTATATAAAGTAGTATTGTAACTGTCTTGCATATAATAAGATCAATATTACATATTTTATAATAATTCTGATATATTCTGGTTATTCTATTTATCGCTTTAATCAAAATAAGTACAAAATATTATTAAATGAATTACGTTTAAGATTGGTTTAGATCATAACATTTAACTAAATAAATGCAACCTTTTTTTATCAAGTAATTAAACAATTTCTCATCGACTATTAAAAAATTCAATGAAAAATGATTTCCATTTACTATATAAATGCCAAGTACATTTAAAATAATGTGTAATAATAAAATAAATATTATTTGATGAAATCATCCTAATATTTATGATATTTATATAAATAACTATTACATATCAATCATATATATTAAAATTATAAATAAATACATAATATAATTAAATATTTTAATTTTATACTTATAATATATGTAGTAACGTTATTTTCGCTAATAGCCAATGCAGATGTAATTGTCTCCATCTGCTCTTTTGTTGATAACAGCTACATATAATGTAATGTAAAATTAGTTTTATTTGATATAAAAAAAGTATGAAAATGCAACCTTATTGTTATTTAGCTATATATATATTCTTTATATAAGTTTTATTTTACTACCTTAATCTCTAAATTGTTATTTTCACAATTCAGATCTTTAATTGTATAATTTGCTGATTGTAACTACAAAGTATACATATATTTCAATATATATAAATATATATATAGGTAATAATAATATAATTTAAATAATAATTACATTTCTAAAACACATTTTAATTTATCTAATGACATTAATATATATTATAATAATACCAATGATTTGAAATTTGACTTATTGAAAACCTTAATCTCTAAATTGCTATTTTCACAATTCAAATCTTCAATTTTAAAGTTTGCTGATTGTAACTACAAAATATAAATATATTTCAATATATATATATATATATATATATATATATATATATATGTATATATATAAGTAATAATAATATAATTTTAATAATAGTTACATTTTATACAGATTTATCTGATGACATTAATATATATTCTAATCCAGTTAATATAGATTATAATAATACAAATGATTTTAACTTATTGAATATTATTCATTAATTAAATTAGATAATGTAGAATTAATAATTTAATGTAGAAGTTGATGAAATAGCAAAATCAAAAGTATTATTTTAGTTGAGTAGAGATAATCACATTTAGTTTAGTGTTATAAAATCGATCAATTATGTAAATAAAGAGTGGTAACCATCAGATAATCCATAATTATAATTAAAATCACGTAGAATAAAATAATAAGGTTATTTTTTATTTATCTCTTATATATATATATATATATATATATATATATATATATAAATGTCAATATATTGTGTTTTTATTACTACACTATTAAAATCATAGAAACAATATGTTTACAGTAATATTTAGAGTCTCATTATTAAAGTATAATATTTTAATATAATAATAATAATATATATTTAGTAACATTATTTTCGATATTTTCGAAGTTTGATGTACTTATTTTGATCTGCTCTTTTGCTGATAAAAGCTACATATAAATATATATTTTAATATATATATATATATATATATTTCAATATATAGTGTTGTTATTAATATTATTAAATTAATAAAATCATAAAATCAATATATTTACAGTAGTATTTAGTATCTCATTATTAAATCATAATATTTCAATAGTATATAAAGTAGATCATATAGAACATTTATAGAATGCACTACTAATTATTGATAATATTACATATTCAAATATAAATAAGTAAAGTTTTTAATATTTTGTAAATTAACGTTAATTATTTACCCAGCTAGTTTAATAATGAGAATATATAAATATAATTGTAATAAACTAGAAAAGTAAAAAAAAATCAATACTTTAGCTAATTTAAAATATATATAAGTAATATTTGATAAAATATGTTTTTAAATTTAAATTTATACATGTACTATATAATATTTAGTATATATTTATAAATTAGTATACAATTATTTAACATTTTTATTATTATAATACATTTACATTACATTTTAAATATTGCATTTTAAATTCATAACCATTAATGTATAAAATAATATAATATATTACTAAATAATACATTATCTAAGATAAATAAATATGTATCATTATATTAGATTAAATTTATGTGTAACTATATATTATATTATTAGTTAGTAATTTTTTAAAACATGAAAAACGAGAAATACGAGTATTCTGATGAATATTGGAACAATTTCTGTACAATTATGTACATTTGTACTCTTGAATATTATGTAATAATAAAATTAATATTATTTTATACTAATTACCCAATGTATTATTGATATATATATAAGTAACTATTACATGCGAATCATATATATTTAAATTGTAACATTAAATTATTTACATTAAATAATTAAATATTTTAATTTCTTACTTATAATATATATATATATATATATATATATATATATAGTAACATTATTTTCTATATTGGCGAAGTTTAATGTTATTTTTTTTAATTTTTCTTCTGTTGATAATAACTATAAAAAGTGTAATATATGATTAGTTTTATTTTATAAAAATAAAATATGAAAACATATTTTTATTTAGAAATATTTATATTTTATTTCACTACCTTAATCTCTAAATTTCTATTTTCACACTGAATATCTTTAATTATATCTGTTGCTGATTGTAACTACAAAATATACATTTATTTCATTATATATTAGTAATAGAAATATAATTTAAAATAATAGATACATTTCGTAATCAGATTTTAATTTATCTGATGACAGTAATATTTTTATAATCCAGTTGATCTAATTTATAATAATATTATTAATGATTTGAAATGTTGCTTATTTTTAATTTGATTATTAGATACAATTTAATTTGTTCCTTAAAAGCAACTTTTTTTAAATTATTTATTTTTGATATCATATAATTTTGATTCTTACTTTGACATACATTATAAATCATTATTTATAATCATAAATAATTATTTAATAGAAATGAATATAAATTAATTTTAATAGATATATTTTTATACGATTTTTTGAATATATATTAGTAGTTTCCCTATCAATATATAAGTACCGATGTAATAATAATATTAATTAATTAACAATATAATTTAGAATAATTGAATAAATCTCTATTTTTTACGAGTGTATCACATATCTGTACTAATATTAAAGTTACTATTTCTCAAATGTACATCAATATTCTATTTAGTTTATAAACATCATATTATTATATTCAATTTGATCATTATATACAAATGTATACACATTATTATTTAAAATGACTTATTAATCTAATAGAAAATACTTTTAGAAATCAAAATCAGATTAAAAATCGAATTATTTTCATAAATATAACTTACCTCCTTCTCTATTTTATAATAAAGTTCCTTGTAATTAACTGTTAAATGTGAGTAAGTAATTGAGTAAGTGAGTGAGTGGGTGGGTGAGTGAGTGAGTGAGTGAGTGAATGAGTGAGTGAGTGAGTGAGTGATTGAGTGATTGAGTTAGTGAGTGAGTGACTGAGTGAGTGAGTGAGTGAGTGAGTGAGTGAGTGAGTGAGTGAGTGAGTGAGTGAGTGAGTGAGTGAGTGAGTGAGTGAGTGACTGAGTGAGTGAGTGAGTGAGTGAGTGAGTGAGTGAGTGAGTGAGTGAGTGAGTGAGTGAGTGAGTGAGTGAGTGAGTGAGTGAGTGAGTGAGTGAGTGAGTGAGTGAGTGAGTGAGTGAGTGAGTGAGTGAGTGAGTGAGTGAGTGAGTGAGTGAGTGTGTGTGTGTATATGTTTATTCACGAAAATCCAATTTTTACATTGTTCGAAGGTGAGTGAGTGAGTGAGTGAGTGAGTGAGTGAGTGAGTGAGTGAGTGAGTGAGTGAGTGAGTTATAATATTATCTAACCTTTCCTGATAGTGGAATTCAGTATCGATGTAGTTAAGTTAGTCAATGACTTTTTAATATGTAATTTTTTCATTTTGAATTAATAAAAAGACTATTTATATTTAATTCAATTATAATAATAAACAAATAAACTGTTATCATAAAAGTATCATAAATTTAGAATTTAATATTAATTTAATTTTTAAATATTTATTATTTATTTACGTTTTAAATTTATTGTTAAAGAATCAACAAAAATATACAAAGCATTTTCAACTATTTAATGTATAGTTAAATTGAAACTGCCATTCTGTTAAACTAACTAAAATAATTTCTCATTTAATTCATTAAATTATATTTTTAGTTTTGTATTACAAAACTAAAATATATTAATTATATAAAATTAACTTTAATGATTGTTAAATTTAGTCAGCAGTATAGTTATTTTCTAATTAAGCAATTAAAAGTGAGTTGTAATAGTCAAGTTTAGATAGAATGTAGGCAGATGTGAGTATTTTGAGTGATGTCTGGTTGAGAAGGTGTTTAATTTGTTTTATTTAAAATATTTTATAGTTACATTGCTTAGTTATTAATGAAATATGTTTGTCGAAGGTTAAGTCAGATTCTAATATTACACCTAAAGTAGTTATAGTTGTCTTAATGGGTATATCTTTATTTGCAATTTTAATATGTGTGATGGGTGGTGGCGTATGACTTTTACTATGGAATATGATGCATTCAGTTTTCTGTAAATTAAGTTTCAAGTAATTATAATTAAAGTAATTTTCTAATTTCGTCGTTATGCTATTGATTTCTTTTGGGTGTATTCGGTAATTCATTAAAGGTTGTGGAAGTGTAAATTTGTGTGTCGTCAGCGTACATGTGGTATTTAGTATTATAGGAGTTCATAATTAAGTCTATATCGGATATATATATATTAAATAAAAGTGGACCCAAGACACTACCTTGAGGTACTCCGATTATAGAGCAGTTAAAATTTTTACTCAGTTTATCAGATTTGATATTTAAGGTTCTTTCGGTTAAATATGATTTTATTAGTTGTATTATAGTGTTATGTATTCCAATTGATTGTAATTTAGCGAATAGTATGTTGTGGTTAATAGTATCAAAAGCGGCAGTTAAATCTAGTAATATAAGAATTACAAAACGATTGTTTTTTATGTTATGAGAAATGTAATTTGTAAGATTTAGTAATAGTGTTTCAGTGTTATGGTAAGATTTGTAGGTACTCTGCAGTGTATTATCTAAACTATTGGCGGTAATATGTTTAATGATATGTGTGGCAATAATCCTTTCGAAAATTTTTGATAGTAAAGATAAGTTTGATATAGGTCTGTAGTTGTTAGGAATGGAGTAGTCTAGGGAAGTTTTTTTTATGATTGGAGTTATAATGGAGTGTTTCAGTGAAAGTGGGAAGTTGTTATGAGTAATACATTTGTTAATAAGATTTGAGTAAATAAGTGAAATAAAGCGGATGTTTAATTTTAGTAATTGGGGTGTCATGCAGTCTATATAAATGTTAGTTTTAAAATTAGTGAGTGAGTGAGTGAGTGAGTGAGTGAGTGAGTGAGTGAGTGAGTGAGTGAGTGTGTGTGTGTGTATGTTTATTCACGAAAATCCAATTTTTACATTGTTCGAAGGTGAGTGTAAGTATTATTAACGAAATATAACACAATTAATATAGTAAATCCCTTTTTCAAAATAAATAAAATCGAGGTAATAATTGTGGTAATATGTGTAAGGAAGTCACGTGAGAGGGAATTGCATGTGAGGGAAGTGTGCAATGTACATTATACATATGGGAAAACTGTATAGGGGACAGTATATAGAGAAAATAAGTCAGATATAAATGTACGTGTAAAGGAGGTAAAGTATGGTAGTGAGGTTGGTAAGAAGTAAGTAGTAAAAATGGAAAGTAAAATAGGCTGTAGAAAATAAAGTAGTTGAGTATTGGTTTTTGAGTAATAGGTATTGTATTAGGTAAAAGTACAGTGTAAATCAATTTGATAATTCAGTAGCAGTAGGAATATTATAAGGGTGTGTCAGGTTA
>OZ038315.1:17653023-17745523 GCA_964035775.1 Osedax frankpressi | reverse complement strand
GCCCTAAACGCTAAACAGCCGCGCTACCTTTATGATATTATTAAACAAAAGGAAAATACCCGCCGATTAAGATCTATTCACAGTTTGCTACTATCAAATCAAAAATGTAATCTTGATTCCTATGGTAAAAGAAGATTAAGTGTTTCAGCGCCAATGTTATGGAACAACCTTCCTCTACATTTGCGAAGATGTAATTCCATAAAAACATTTAAGAATGCAGTGAAAAATTATTTACTATGCTTAACATGAGCTCTTGGATTGATTTTGTGCTCTGCATCTGCGCGGATGTTCTATGACTACTCCGATCACATATGTATCTACCCGAATTTATTTTAATAGTATAGTAATAAAAACACAATATATTGACATTTATATATATATATATATATTTATATATATATATATATATATATATCTATATATATCTATAAGAAGTTAAAGGATAAATAAAAAATAACCTTATTATTTTATTCTACGTGATTTTAATTATAATTATGGATTATCTGATGGTTACCACTCTTTATTTACATAATTGATGGATTTTATAACACTAAACTAAATGTGATTATCTCTACTCAACTAAAATAATACTTTTGATTTTGCTATTTCATCAACTTCTACATTAAATTATTAATTCTACATTATCTAATTTAATTAATGAATAATATTCAATAAGTTAAAATCATTTGTATTATTATAATCTATATCAACTGGATTAGAATATATATTAATGTCATCAGATAAATCTGTATAAAATGTAACTATTATTAAAATTATATTATTATTACCTATATATATATATATATATATACATATATATAGGTAATAATAATATAAAACAATATATATATATATATATATATTGAAATATATTTATATTTTGTAGTTACAATCAGCAAACTATAAAATTAAAGATCTGAATTGTGAAAATAGCAATTTAGAGATTAAGGTTTTCAATAAGTCAAATTTCAAATCATTGGTATTATTATAATATATATTAATGTCATTAGATAAATTAAAATGTGTTTTAGAAATGTAATTATTATTTAAATTATATTATTATTACCTATATATATATTTATATATATTGAAATATATGTATACTTTGTAGTTACAATCAGCAAATTATACAATTAAAGATCTGAATTGTGAAAATAACAATTTAGAGATTAAGGTAGTAAAATAAAACTTATATAAAGAATATATATATAGCTAAATAACAATAATGTTGCATTTTCATACTTTATTTATATCAAATAAAACTAATTTTACATTACATTATATGTAGCTTTTATCAACAAAAGAGCAGATGGAGACAATTACATCTGCATTGGCTATTAGCGAAAATAACGTTACTACATATATTATAAGTATAAAATTAAAATATTTAATTATATTATGTATTTATTTATAATTTTAATATATATGATTGATATGTAATAGTTATTTATATAAATATCATAAATATTAGGATGGTTTCATCAAATAATATTTATTTTATTATTACACATTATTTTAAAAGATAAATGTACTTGGCATTTATATAGTAAATGGAAATCATTTTTCATTGAATTTTTTAATAGTCGATGAGAAATTGTTTAATTACTTGATAAAAAAAGGTTGAATTTATTTAGTTAAATGTTATGATCTAAACCAATTTTAAACGTAATACATTTAATAATATTTTGTACTTATTTTGATTAAGGCGATAAATAGAATAACCAGAGTATATCAGAATTATTATAAAATATGTAATACTGATCTTATTATATGCAAGACAGTTACAATACTACTTTATATAAACTAATTAATAGTGATCAAAAACTAATATAATAATACTATATATAAATAATAAGGTTAACAGTTAGCTAATTAAAATTAATATTGTAAATTAAAACTAAATTATAGAAATTTTATTATCACATTTTTAAATATTTGTTATTTATAACACATTCAATTTCTTCTCAGCTAAAAACGTATGTAATCAATTTTGAAAAACAAATGAAATTGGCATTTATAAAAGAAAAAACGGTTTAAATATGTATATATAAATACAAAATTATATTAATAAATAATTTGTATTTATTATAAAATCTTATTGGAACATATTAGTATAATAAAATTTGCATCAATAAAATTACATGAAAACGTGTTTCGTTCAAATATAGTTATTATAATTATATTTAACTTATGTAATATACATGAACATATATTTTCAAACGGGTTCTCTTATTTATTCATTCTTTTTATTCACCTAATTATGTAATTATATCACTATTGCGGTATATTACTATATATGTAATAGTGTCAGAATAAACTAATCAAATCAAATTATTATCTTTATATTTATTATACAATAGATATATAAATATTTGTTAATCAGATGAGTGAAGACATACATGTCATTAATAAATTTATACATATAAAAGAAGCATTAGAAAAAGAGGTTTATAAATATATATCAAATATAATTTTTATATTATATTACCTATGATTATTATCAATATATAAATATATATACATGGAAAAATAATATAATATATTAATATTTGAAATATAATCGATAGTATTCTAAATTAACAATTATATTTTAACTAATTTATTTATATTTTTTAATGGTACTCAATTGTAATCTTAGATAAATGAATTTAAGTTAATAATTAGACAACGAGATCGATTAGATGAAACGACAGAAATACAGGTTTAATTTATTTTAAATAGATTGCTTGCTTTATTTAGTAGAAATAAAAACCCTAAATATATATAAATATATATATATATATATATAAGTAAGAATCCTATATCCAATTATTTATATACTTTTTAAAATAGATTGCTTGTATTATTAGTTTAGTCATATGTTATGCTTCATAGAATTGTTTTGTAATAATTCTTTAGCTTTTTTTCGTAATTTTAATCTATTTAATCAATTTTACTTGTATTACCACAAATTTCTATATAAATATAATTGGCATTGCATATTAATTTTATTTTTTAAACACACGACTTCATAATTTGCGTTATTATCTTCTTAATGCATTTATGTATATATATATATATATATATATATATATACATATATGTATCATGATATATGATACATAATTTTCTACTTTAATATATTCATATTATTTATCTTTAAATGTATTATTTTTATATTCAAATATTGTTAATAATTTGTTTAATAATGAAATAATATATATAGATAGAATGGGGGAATAAAATGATAGCCATATTGCATTCTTTAAATGCTGATAAAGATAAGAAGGTTTGAAATTAAGATAAACGTATATATTGATTTTAACACTACATTATATAAATCCTATCTGAATTGTTATATTTTTTATTGTTATATTGATATATTATTTATATAAAAGAATATTTTATTCTTAGTTAAGAGAAGCAAAGGATGCAATTACAGAACATAAAGAGATACTTGATTTAAAAGAAAAGGAGGTTAACATATGTAAATATTAATATCATAATTATATTATATACTAAATACTAATCAATAAAAATGATAATATAAATTCTTGAAATAAAATTAATTAAGAAAATTATTTAGAATAAAATACATATCATTATATATATAGTATTAACATTATATATATATAAAGTAGTAGAATATATATACAGTATATATCTATAAAATCAGGCACATTTTTTTAAATATGCATAACGAATATATTTACTTTATCTTAATTGTAGTTAGAGTAATTAAATCAAATATAAAACTATAAGATAATACATTAGACTATTGATACAATGATCGTTTATGGTTGAATAGGATTAGATGGAATCTAATACGGTAAACACAATACCAATTATTATAGACACATCTGACTTATATTTAATAATATTACTAATTTTAAATACAGTTAAGTCGCGCAGAATTTATTATTGAACATAATAAAAAAAATAATGAAAACATTGAAACTAAGGTTACTTTTTTATTAATTAATTAATTTAATTTACACTATATATATATAATCAATCGGATGATTTTAGTAATGCATTTTAAAATATTAGAACAATAAAAAGGTAAATCATAAATGTATACGATGGTTAATTAAAAGTATAAATATGCAATATATTATAAATGAGTGTATTATTCTGAAACAATGTCTATACGTATATATAGCATTCATTATGTGTAGATTGTTAATTCGTAAGAACTAATTTATTTTAAGCGCAACACAATGTGTAACTCTGGGCTACATCCGTACTTTAAAGTGTTATTGTGTGTAGTTACATTTGATCTGTAATAAAGTTACAATGTCATAAAAATCTATTTCTACATTTAAATACTCAAAATAGAATGATTATTATTCGAAGGCAAAATTTAAATACCCGGAATTTAAAATGAAACCAATCAAATTCTGTATCATTATTAAATACTCGATTAACTGTCTAAAAAATAACTGTTTACTCATTAACTGTTTAAAAAATACTCTACTTATTTACATTACTAGTTATAGTACTTTACTATTCATGCCTGAAGTATGTAATTAATCAATTACAAGCCGGTAGATAGTAAACCTGGGTGTTTGTCAGTGTTGACTTTAGAGTCGACTGTACAGCTGTTCATTGGTATCCATCGTATCAGGCTATGCTATCTATTCAACTAAATACTGTATATTATTCTTAGTCTCAAGCAAAAGTGGTCATATGAGATATAATAGTGTGCATGTTTATTGGAGTGTGATCCACACACAATAAATATATAAATTGTATTACGGTATATTAAATAAATATAATTTGTGTATATTTACAAATAAATTAAATAAATAATTTTTTTTTATATTTTTCTAATTATTTTTGTATTATTTTTTAATTCGATGAAGATTTGTATATTATGAGGTTTATAGTGATTTCTTTTAATGAGAGGTGAATTAATATAAAATCATGTATTATATATATATATATATATATATATATATATATATATATATATATGCTAATTCCTAATATAATGTAGGTATACCTATATTGTTCACTTAACAATGTTAAGTATACTTTGTAAAATGTTCTGGATATATAGTAGTATTTAACTGCAATATTTCAACTAGAAGTAACAATAGCAGGGTACTTGACCAGTTATGTACGTAAAATAATATAGTTTATAATGGCATATGTCACTTTGACAGCCAGTGATGATTCTACTAGTAGATATGGCATAATACAATATATTTAAATAAATAGAGTGCAGTTTGTAATAACTTTATAAAATATTTATTAAAAATCTAATTGTAATATTGCTACATTTCTTAATAGTAATTAAATTATTAGATTTTATATAGTATATTATATTGTGTACTTGTATCTAAAATTGTATTAATTAGTTAATAATACTTCAATATATTAAATGCAATTATTATATATATTACAATTATATATTATAATATATATATAATATATAATTATATTATATATAAAGTAATTAACTATAGTTAATTACTTTATATATAATCTAAAAAATATATAAATAATATATTAAAATAATATATATACATATATATATAAATATGATATTTGTTTGTATATGTTTCCTATTGTCATTGTGAGAATAAGTTAAGATTGATAGCTTATAACTTGCCGATTAAGGATTTTCCCAGAATGTTTATTTTTAAATCTAGATTCAGCTTAATGTCAATCATGATTTACCTAATCTATTCTCCATTATTTTTTAAAATCTGAAAACATTTAGAACTCGCGCATTACAAATGAGAGATACAAATGCAATGCAATTTAAAATCCAATTGACTCATTTTTCTGTATGAACGAAGCCTAAAATCAATTCACCCAACATATTTTTATTTTATATTTACATTTGCATATATTAGTGTATAGCATATAATTAATTATAAATACTTGGATAAACAAATGTATTATCGTAGATTGTTATACCCCCTCAAAATATGTGTTATTATTATATTTATTTATTAAATGAATAGGTACTAGTTACTAAAAAATAAATATATTATTTATAATACATATATATTTTTTAATTTAGCATATATGAACCCGGACATGAACCCGGATATGAACAATAAATAGCCAATATTAATTTAATTCGGTAATATTGGTCAATGGTATATAAATATAATATTACAATATAGTTTTTATTAAAAACTTTTATAAATAATTATACCAAATTAAATGATTTAACCTACTTACTTTTATAATAAATAATAATATAAATTAAGAAACTATATATATGTTAACAAATATGCATTTTCCCATATTATGTTTCTATGATCATCAATGTTGATAAATAAAATAATAGTGGTAATTGCTTATTTGTAACAATATTAAAATTGATCAATCTATCTTTATGGTATATATTTTGAAATAGCTGTGTGTAGCAAATAAAAGCTATATCGAATTAAATCATATACCTATACAATTTAAATTAACCATATATAAACCCCGAAGACAAATTAGAAATATATTATTTATAAAAATTCGGCACAGTTTACAGCCTCTCTAACTAATGTCTACATATTCCCATGTTTCTTGTTCCATTTAGGAACCTGTGCCAGAATGTAACTTACACACATAATAAGATATTTTAAAGTTCTTTATAATAATGTATCAATTTTTATAATTTAAATTCAAGATGAATATACTTAATATGAATAAAATACATGAGTAAATTATTGTATTGATATTGAATGTTTAACTAATATACAACTAATCCATATATTGTCACTTATACCGAATAAAATAAATTCTTATATGGATGCCGTAGCTGTCAAATGGTTGATAAATAAACCAAAAGAAATTAATATTTCAATCAAAGAAATTTAATATTGAATTTTTCATATGTTATAAATATATATATATATATATATATATATATATATATATATATATATATGTATATAGTATAGATATAATTTTCACATATATAGTAACTCATATTGATAATTGTGGTATTCTGAATATTGAAATATATTTATAAATTTGAATTTGTGTAACCACGCCACGAAATACCTTGATTAATACGATTATATTATATTACGTGAAATGTTTCAAAATGATATGTTTCCACTTATTTAAAATATATAATAATAATAATAGCATATAATAATAACTTTATAATTACTAATTATTAAACTATATTATTATATAATTTTATTAGATATGTTTGCAAATATTATGGAGAATATCACGATAAAGGGCCATTCTGGTTCAAGTTCCGAAATTTAACACGATACAAATAACTCATAAATGCAAATTGCGTACATCACTGCAGCTTTACAGTCACAAGTCGTATTTTAACATATTATCTAGTATCCCGTAACATCAGTTGCAATATTATAATAAATAATAATGTTCTGTATAACCGATAATAGCTATCACAAAACTAATACAATAGTAATACAATGGGTATACATTTAAATTATAAAACATATAATAGTGTTAACACGTTATCAATTGATATCAGTTTTAAATCATGTAAATCATTAGAAATAAAGAATATCTATTGTTATATAGCTTTATTATAATATTACAAAAAAAAATATTTCTATATATCATAATATTTAAATTATATATTTAAAAAACTGTATAGTAAATATTGTTTAATTTTCTATATTAGAAAATATAAAAAACTGAACATTATATTATAATATTGCCATATAAACATGGTAGTACCCATAATGTTCACGTGTAGGTTATAAAAAAATAAATGATATATGATCGTGATAACGTTTTAGTTTATTTTAATAAATTAAATTATTAAATTACAAAGCGACACTTCAATCAAAAACACTTCGTTAAAAAATAATATATAATATTTTTTTATTATATTTATATTTTTGTTCTATACTCTACTCGAATATTAGTTTACTTATAGAACATATTTCCATATACTTAAATTTAATGAAGTTCATTACATTAATAATGTAAATGGAAACTAATTTATAATACTAACAGTAACAAACCTGAATCTAAAATCAATAAAATATATTTCACAGGTAAATATAATTGTGCCTCTAAGAATTGAATTAGACTTTGAACATTATTTCAGGGAGTTGATCATTCTTCTTCATTTTTTTGGTTTGACTTCGTAAATTTAGTATATACTTTTATTTCTTTGTTTGGAGATTTAGTATATGGTTTACACAATTCCATGTCAATGAAGAGTTGATGGTTATAAATATAAATGTATTTAGCATGAATTATACATAGCTGATTATTTTAGAAGGTGATTATATATATATATATATATATATATATATGTATGTGTGTATGTACACGGTACTATTGTATACCCAATATATTATAAGCTAGTAAATAAGCTATGCATATATGATGATGTAATATATTAATAAAATAAATTAATAATATTGACCTATTCATCATAACTGATGATCCAATAAAAATTAACTTTAAAATATAAATAAAAGAAAAGAAATATAAGTTATAAAACAGAGTATATGATAAAAGTTATATGGTAAAAATAATAAAAATCCTAAAACCCAAAGGGTTTCACTTGTGCGTAAATGAGAATTCGTGATATTAGCAGTTGATTTACCGCTGAAAATGATAAGGCTAAAAACTACCAAAGAAGTCAAAGACTACAGAACTCGTAACTTCAATAAATTATTTGAATTTAAATTTCTTCCGAATGTTGGCTGTTGTCATCAACTCCTATTTCAAGCTATCATTATCCCTTATCAGGAAACAAGAGTGAACATAAAAATGATATATCAATTTCAAAATATTGATATATTCGCAGATATTTTATTAAACTGAATTTAATATGTTGTCCTTACTACCGTAATAAGTAATTAAACAATTTAAACAATTTAAATAAGTTTATGATTTAATATAAAATAATGTTTTTTGTGAAATTTAAGTCGGCAAGAAAATAAATTAGTATATTCTGTATTATATCGAGAACATTATGTATCAGATAATATTAAATTGAACCGCGACTAATGAAATACATCGAAGTTTCTTCTGTAGTGAAACATTGCCTACGCTATTAATATTCTAACTAGTGAAATAAAGAGTGGAAGCTATAGAGAATGTAGAGAAGGTCATAAAGAAGTCTATATAGAAGGTTGTACGAAAATAACTTGTAGTCAAGCTCGGCGCCAAAAATTACAGGTGCGAAATTAAAAGTTGAATTTTAGGCTATTCATTTTGTGATTGCTTATTAAGATTGAAATCTAGCAGAACATCCATGCAGAAGATAGTTCAATAATTTGTCGGACAACACATTTGGGCTAATCCAATATTTCTTATTGATTTATATGGAACAGCTCAAAAAGTATTCTTTATTATATGAATGTTAACCTGCTCGGATTCAAGTAATACTATGTGTAGAAACATGTCACGTAGGTATAGAGAGATTGTATCATGTTTTCTGATAGCGGTATTCGTAAAGACAGTGGTCTAGACAAATGCATGTTCTTGACTACGATAAATTAATCCAATGTTATCTATATTGTAGTAATGACCAGCATATGAATATCAGCAAGTTAAATTATATATATATCATAAAAAGAAAATATGAAATTATATTTAAAGAGAATAATTAAGCAGTTAAGAAATATTTAATAAAAGAATATATCAAATTATGATAATTATTGATATCAATAATAATGTAATATGATTTGTATTTGTTTTTAGATATGTAGTATGTTAAAAACCTTAACAATGATGATATAGATTATCTATAACCTAACAGTGAAAAGAAGAATTGTTATATATGTTTTTATTTTATATTTCTAAACTAATAAATTTTTCTTTGAAAATATAATTAACTATTTTTTTATCTGTTATTGGGGAATATACGTTAATATATTTATAGAATATTGATAATTTGTGTATATATAACATATATGTTAATATATATACTAGTATATATAATATATATAATATATATTAGTATATATAATACCATGTGATTATGTGAAAGGATTGATATCTATTAAATCATATTGATTGCTAACTACTAATGGATATGGAATATATTGAATGTATATATGGATACTCATATATCAGATATGAGTATATGGATACTCATATACACCTCTTATTCCAGTAACACATTTGCTCCTTTACTCGAAAGTAATCACGACCGATAAATTAGTAACGCTCATGTGATTATTATTAGTTCGGTCCAAGGTTGTATTATACATGTATAATATCTGTTGTATATATAAAGTTTGCTTATGTTCTATTTATAGAAAAACAGGTATAATTATTTATTTGCAAGTATAAATACTAACGCAAATACACCCGCCATCAGTTTTAAATCTACACCATAATCACCAACATACACAGATCGTATGAACGTATATTAAACACATGCTAGTGTATATGTATAAGTATATTGCTCAAGTTTAACAAATTATACTATCGGCAATCAGAAATAAGAAAAGATACCACCATTACAGAATTTACTATTCAGAAACTGAATATAGTCAGACGATTTAATCAATATTGATAGATATTCATATAACTAGATCAATGTTATTTCAATAAATTCACAACATTTCTAAAATTACTGAATTAAATATCGTAGTTATTAATTATTATGGTATATATGTACAATTATAATTACTGAGTAACGATAGTTTATAAAACAAGATATCAAAAAAGGTTCGATATAATATACAAATTATTTATAACTGTTTCATATTAGAATGTATAATATCAAATTACCTTGTGAATGTGGTGTTATGATAATACACACATGCGTTTGACAAACTATAATTTAATATTATATAGTTAAATACAATAATTAGTATACTAATAAGTTTTAGTAAAACTTAATAGTCATATTAAGGTAAATATAGTATGACTATAGGTTATACAAGTAATATGGAGCATGAAATATGTCATTATAAATATAATAACTGCAGTATATAATAATGTAGCATATAATAATGTAGCATATTATATTATATTATAATAATAGTAGTTTCATTACAATTAATATTTGTATACCATAATATTTATACTCATTAAAAAATACATATAATATTTATAAATATATAGCTAATGTATAAATCATATGCCTTATATTGTATATTTAATTCATATTCCAAGATATCTTATCTATTCAGGATAAAACATTAGATAACATAAATAATTGTATTCTGACATTTTAGTTATAACTTATAATCTTTAGTATAAAATAATAGTATATACTATAATTAAACAATGTGTATATATAATTAAACAATATATGTGTGTGTGATTATTATAACGGTAATTATATAACCCATACTGTAAGTATAGTGATAGTAAATGCCAAACTTAAGCTTGGGGAATAATACTAATATATTTTAAAGTATTTTTAAAATTATATTATTATTTCAATATCAAAATCTTTTTAGAAATTGTTATTTATATCATCACATTTAATAATAATTCACCATAAATATTTTATATATATATATTTATATATAATATATATATATTCTATATAGTATTACTATATTATAATAAATAGAATTTAAAAATTGTACTTATAGGGATAATAACAAAATAAATATGTATAATATATAAGCATATTTACTATACTATTCTGATTAATATCTCTATAATGTTAATGTTACCTTACTAGGGTACTAAAGAAACATGCATATATATAACTTCCCTTTACTAGATCATGGGCACCTCTCACAGCCATGGTCTGCCTTCAGATAGCAAGGATTATTTAAAAAGGAACACACACTACTCAGGAAAAGAAATCACTGAATTGTTAGTTTCGAGTTTTAGTATCTAGTTTATTTAAATTAAATTAAATTCTGATAATTAAGATATTTGAGTCTATATGTAATTAGTAATAACTCAATCTTCATATATGTAAACCATATCAATCATATAATATGTATTACATGTATTCCTAAACCATTATTTAATATAATATAAACCACTTCGTAATATTCTAGGTATGGTATAATCTATATAGTGTATTAATATATGGCCATACATCTATTATATATTAATTACCATATGCTCATTAGTTAGAAGTGAGAAAAAATTGATTAGTTACACGTTAGCGAAATACATAACATCAATTTACACTCTATATTATATACATATATTATAAATAGTGTAGAATTTTAAGATGTACATTGTACAAGTGTGTACAAGTGTGTACAAGTGTGTATACTATACAATATGCAGTATACAATGTATACTGTATATAATGTACATTGTACAACGTAAACTGTACAATATATATATATAATGTATGATATACACTGTATATTATACAGTGTACATTGTACACTGTACATTGTACAGTGTACAATGTACAATGTACATTGTACATCGTACATTGTATATTATGTAGAGTAAATTAAAAAAGCACAATATAAAATACACGTGAATTCCACCAAAATTACTTCCATAGCACATTGCATATATTATATACTATCATACAATTTGTATCGCTGAAAAAATATCTCCATTTAATTGAATTACTTTCGTATAATATATATATATATATATATATATATATATATGTATATGTATATATATATATATATATATATTTGTATATTATAATAATATTATATATATTATAACATATATTCGATAGTTATAAAAAATTCGTTCGTGAATTTCCTACTGGCAAGATAACGAAGCGAGAGTTTGTGAAATCTTACAGGAATAGTTACCCCGAGAAACTCGCCGAGGCAACGGTTTACGCCGACCACTTGTTCGGGGGTTAGTAACATATTTCGTATGGCTCCTACCTCGTAAACACACGTAATATGTCTTTTACATTTACATTTACACCAATTATAGTTTATAATCCACGGGAAAACTTACACATTTTGTTTCAGGGTACGATTTGGACGGAGATGGAATAATCGATTTCAAAGAATTCATGATAACAATGGCGATTTCATTAAATGGTTACAACCGTTACTAAGTTCTGAAAATATATTTATTTACGATATAATCTTTTACATTAAAGTTATATTTGCATAAATTGATTAGTGTGAACATTTCTATAACAATATGTTGGTGTTTATTTATATATTCAAATTAATAAAAAGTACTTGGTATTCGCGAACAGGAACCCCTCGAGAGAAACTAGAATGGGCATTTAACCTATACGATATAAACAATGATAATGAACTCAGTATTAAAGAGATAGTACAAATAATCATCGCTACTCAAAGGTTCAACATACATCTAAATCATGTGTGAAAATCTAACCTATTTATAGAATTATGTATATTTATGGTCCAATAATTCTATACTCAATTTATAAGTAATACGTAAATGAGTCATGTACATACGTCATGATAAAGTAATAACACAAATAAATAGTTATGACGCAGTATAAGTATTTTATAATACATGTTATCATTTTGTAATTTATGTAATCCTTATTTTTATAACACAGTTATAAAATACTTTTTTATACAAAAATGTTATTAGACGTTTAACAAAATATAATAAATTATACATTATAATTAACAATGCAGCTAATATACTATACAAGATTATATAATAGTTATTGATATTTTACATCGAAAATTCTCAAACAGATTTAAAGGAGAGGAAATAAACGAAGAAATGGCCGAGATTAATGCCCATGCAATTTTTATCAACCTCGATATCAATAGAGACCAATGTGTGTCTAAAACAGAATTTATTATCGGCGCCATGAATAACGAACACGTTATGAATAGGCTTATAGGGTGACTCATTTGCTGACTCGGAAATTTTTTGGAAATTTCATTTTTAAATAAAAATCTATTTTTTATAAGCATATATAATTTTAAATATGAGCATATTTATATGGCTGTTTAATTATGCCCCTGATGCCGTTTTAGTAAAGATTGTATTCAGTATTGTACTGAGAATCATGTTGATTAATGTAAATTTACTATCAGTGTCTAAGTATATACTTAATTAAGTATATACCAGTTGAAATGTATTAGCACCTTAGGAGACTATCTGTAAACGAACTATTATATTAATAAGTAAAATAATACATGTATACTTCACACACACGCATACGCACCCATGAACACACATACATACATATAAACATATATATATATATATATATATATATATATATATACTTTATTCATATTAGTCTATATAAATAGTGCATATATTCCAAGATAATATAATTAAAATTTATTTTCAAATAATGTTTCCTTAGCGGACGCTAGAATAACATATGTATATAAAATATATATTAATAACTTTATTAATAGGTCATTTTATAATATTACACAGACTACACGGTGGCTTACGTGTAGAGTAGCTGCGCTCATCCATTATTTAAAAACATAACCAATAGAAGATGTCTTGGAATACCATTCACAATGTATATTACGCAATATCATAACATTATATGCAGTATCGCTGAGTATTAAAAAGAAAACACACTATTAAAAGGATATATAAAGGTCATATGTTTAAATATATATATATATATATATATGTATATTTATATAAATAATAATTATGATTTATACATAATATACATGTTTTTATTTTAATAAATAATATATAGAAACCAATATTTTGATTTAAATAAAAAAAATTCAGTAAAAATCCTTTTTTTTAGAAATACAGAACCAACTCAATAATATGTATATCTTTAAAACCCAATTCAAAGGGATATAATACGAGTATAGCTTGAAAATATTTTCTTAGTATATAAATATAATATGAAGTTATAATATAAGATTAAATCTATACAATAGTAACTGGAGTGAAGTCAACTAATTTCTAACTGTATTCTAGATTATATTGATCACCAGATATAGCGAAAGTAGTATATAGTAGTATATAGTAGTATATAGTAGATATAGCGAAAGTAGTCATTTAATATTACGAATATTTCATTTTGAATTCATACATATTATTGTTATCATATACCCTTTATGGTATATATAGGGTATATATAAGATATGCGTTGGATATTTCTAAGGATTATAATTAGGTATAAAATGTTTACAAAATATAATTCTACCTTATGACTCTTATATTCTCTATTATATGTTTTGCGGATTATTTTTCTTCTTTATAAATGAAACATTTTATATTTCTTTATGTTATGCAAAACGTCCCTTTCATTATATTTATAATTAATGTACCTAGTATGGATGCATTATTTACATTGCAAATAAATACCGAATACTAAATGAATGTAAGTTAGAATAGCTCTTATTAATTTGCCTAGTATGTAAATGTATTACATATGTACTAACCATATGGTATAATTTTGATTTAACTAAAATATATTTCTATTTTCAGCACAATTCCAATATACCACCGAACATGTTTATAAATGTGGAATAACGTGTTTAAATAATATTAAACGTATTACTATTAAATACTATTATTATTTAGAATTATCCTAAAATTCAGATTTTGTTGTAAAAAAGTAATAAAAATAGATTTCTTTATTTATAATAAACTCAAAATCAATACTATTATTTTTAGAATTTACGAGTTTATATGCTATATTATAATATCATCATATAATAATGTATATTTATAGTAATGAATTGTAACAACATCATTAATATATAATATAGATAACATAGATACGTCGTGTACTGAAAAGTAGCAAGCACCCCGTTATTAAATATTAAATATTAATTATTATCAACATGTAGTTTTTATATGTATTTATATGCTGGCTGTTATTAACAAGATACCATGTGTAAACCATACTATATATGTGATATAACTTAGTCTCTGAATTCATTTTAATTTCTTGATAGAGAATATTTATTTTATACGTTTATCCATATTGTTACTCAAGCATGCTGCTTAAAGATATATATTATGATATACACATACAATTTAAATATAGAAAATGATATTCTAATATATTATGTGCAACTAACATGTTAGAGAAATTATTATATAGCATTACTAGTAGTTCAAGTTATGTATATATATTTGGTTATATATACAATTATTTGAAAATAGTTTAAGTAATGACATTAGATTTCAATCGATATATTTTCGTATACGTATGTATATATATATATGATTATACACACATACACATACATATATACATAAATATATATGTATATATATGTATATATGTGTATATATGTGTATATATATATATATATATATATATATATATATATATATATAACTCGGAAGGGTTTTATTGAGCCATCAGTTAAAGATAAATGTTAAATTAAGTATTGTCCTCTTCATCATAATTGGTTAGCCTATATATAAAAACAGGGAACTAGGTAAGATAGTCATAATCCATATGGAAACATAACAAAATATATTAATTTAATAATTTAAAACAGCTACAAATGTTGGACAAATGATTTCCAGGTCTTTTAATTACATTATTTATGGTTTAATTCTTTATTAATTTCCATATTATTTCAGAGATATAAACTTTTCATTTAGTTACCATTATCGGGATAATATTAACCAAATGAGTCTACATAAAAAGAAGAAAACAAATTAATCTTCATATAAATAAGATGTGAGTATTTCTCAGTGTTCCTTTTTGCTTCCGATTCTATACTAGAAATTGAGTCGAAAGATATTATAATATCTATAATATATAGAGCTATCATGGCTATCGATTCATCACAAAAAAAAACAGATATATGCCTCGAAGATATTTTAACCAATTTATCAATATCGAATAGGCTTTTCTTTAATACCATACCTGAAGAGAGTTCATGAAAATGTGAATGGAGTAAATGACTTCACATAACTCCAATTGTTGTAGTATACTGGATATATATGGATCAATTAATATATCATCGTTATTAAAAAATGGCATAATAAATATTCACAAATACGAGCTTGTAGAAATATTTATAGGATTTGACATTCCTTTCAAAGAATTTAAATAACCAGTATATTTTTGGTTTTCTGACCAAATATTTTACAGACTCCTTTTCTTGGGAACTTCCTATATGGCAATATATGTCTATTTTTTATCGAAGATTATACGATATAAGGGTAAATATGTATATATATATATATATATATATATATATAAATATATATATAAATAATTTTATATATACATTCAATACTAATAATTTGAATGCAATTATACAAAATCATATATTAATAGATGTATTTAATATATCTATTTACACATTTATGAGCCTTTATTTTTGAACAGTTTTAAATAATTAAATTATTATTATTAACATTTTAAATAATATACATTTTTAAATAATTAATGTTATAATTTAAATTTGTATTTAATTTAATTTTTTATATAGCGAGTTATTAATTTCTAGAGCAAAACTTTTATTTTTATTAAATAAATTAATATACAAAATTATTTATTAATCATGATACATTACGAATATAATTTAATACAGTTTAATATGTACATGCCTAAACTATATATCGAATTCTATAAGATGTATACATATTATATAAAATTATATTCATCAATGGATTAATACTAATACTTATGATATTTAAATAATATTTAATATGTTCACATATAATCAACAAAATACTACATTTTATAACAATATGTAACAGTTTCTATATCTATATCATTTACTACTATACATTTCTATTCATATCGCATTTAATCTATATATTTTCTATATATAGTACTAACCTAAGGATGTTGATATATTTTTGGACTATAAATCAGCTATTTATATTCATTAATATAGTATTATATACAATACCAATATACCACTTAACTCTCAATGATAAATACAAATAAAAACTATCTAAAATTACTATCAATATTTGAAAATATTCGATATATAAGACAATTTCACAATGAAAATAAAAAATTATATATATGATAATTAATTCATTGAATAAAATTAATGAATATTTCCAACCATAAAAAAATTAATTATGTAATATAATAAGATATGCGATACATATTTTAAACTATATATCCAATAGTTTTTGTATAACTCAAAATTATCGAGGTTGCTTCATTTGTAAAATAAAATAATGTATATCTATAAGTATATAAAGATTTGATTATAGTTAGTAAACCTAGTGAATTAAATATATATTAAATAGATCAATAAATAATTAAAGATATATAAACACATGTTAATTATTTTTAAAATATTATAGTATAATAATATAGATTTAATAATGACCAGTCAAATTATTGCAACCGATTTATTTATAATTGATAAAGATAAAAGTGATTTTAATGTACATCGTTTAAATTCAGAAAAAAGTAATAAAATAGAGACTACAAAATCTTCTGAATTATCAATCGAAGATTATATAAAACTTAACCGTAAACAAGATAATCCTGCTGAAAATAATCAAAATATAAAATTAATTGACATCGATGATAAGTTAAATAGTCATGAACAAATAAATCCGTTAAAAAGAGTGCAATCTGAATTAGAAAATCTAGTGTTTGGCGACGAACACGAATTATATCAGAAAATAAAAACTAAAAATAACAATAATTTAGAAAATAATGAAGGTGTATTTGATAGAGATGAAAATATTAAACAGAGTGTTTGGAAAGATAGCGATGATCAAAATAAAGTAAAGTTAGTTTCATAATATTTACTTATTTAATTTAATTTATTACTGTTATAAAACACATTTACATTTATTTTTATGCAATGAATCAATGAATAATATTATCACGACTAAATCTAAATACATTATTTTATACTATCTGATATATCCTAGACTATTTATTTCATACCATTTAAGTAATTCAATAATCTTTAAATTATATCCATATATACTGTTTCAAATAATAAGGATTTTAATATCATATAAAATATGCAGTTAAGTATACGTCAACATAGAAATTTGTAAATAAATAATATATTATAATAAATTTAAATTTTATTTTATATGACTATGGTAAACCACAATATAATATAAGTCAGTATTGGTATTAGGATTACATATGGAAAACACCCGAGTGAAAATTTGTAAAACTTAACCACAACCCTAAATCACTTAATAGAATTGTTTGATAGTTATGCATGTTTTAATATGAATCATAATATGCGTTCAAATAATTAAATATATGTTTTTAGTTTTTTATTGATATACATTTAATTATTCTTATATACGTTAATACTATCTGTATGATTAAAAATGCAGGATTAAAGTTGCTGTTCAATTAAATATAAACTGTTCTAACAAGAAAATAAGGAAAACTTTAACCGGTGATGAATATGCAGCCAAACTTAAGAATGAGTTTATAAATAATTTAAATTTTATAATAATGTATATTTTGATTTATATGCTAAATAAATGTTTTCATTATACAATATTAATATATTAAAATATTATAAATATATATGTTAACATACATTAATAATATAAGTATTTTACGATATTGATATTCTAACATTGTTATTATTTATTTATAGTTTTGTTGATTCTTATGGAGCTACACCTGATTGGGCGAAATTATCTTGGCAAAAAGATCGTCATTCTGGTTGATTTATGATTATAAATATATATATATATATTTATAATTATATATAAATGATATCATTTGAATAAAATGTAATAAGATATTATTTGTAGACAGTGAAGAAAATGAGGATAATTTAATTTCAAAATCTACAACTTCTCTGAAACCAAGTAAATCAAATTATCTTGCTAAATCTGTAATTCAAATGAAAAAATGTAACGACATTAATAAAGGAGATTATTCAAAAGTAATTTTTATCAACTTAATAAATTTAAATGCAATATTGTATTCTATATTATCACTAATATAATAAATACATAACATACAAATTATTGACAGTAATTTTTATTTAAATATATTCCTGTATTTTTAATATTTTTAATAAGGTTTCAAAATATTTGCAGAGCCATTTGACTAGTGTAGAATTCAACCCTACTTCACAAATATTTCTTACTTCTGGTGCTGCTACTAGAAACATCTCTTTATATCAGGTTTCATAATATTTTAGAAAATTATTTAAATATAATATATTCATTTGTTAGTATTTTAATGTTTTTTTTTTAATATTTAGACAATATACATCTTTCTTTAATCAAAACAGATTGATGGCAAACATAATCCTAAAATTCAAAGTATCCATTTGGAGAATACACCTGTATTGAGTGCAAAATTTCATCCTTTAGGGCTGGAAATTGTAGCTTCAACAAAGTTTGACAAATTCATTACTTATGACATGCCATCTGGAGCTCTTTCATTCCATAGATTAAATAAAGGTAACTCTACATATCATTACATACATTATGGTCTATATAATTGAAATTAATAATAATTATTTAGCTACAATGGAAAAAAGAATGAATAAATTTGAACTTTCCCCCGATGGTAAATTTATTGCATTTCTAGGGAAATACGGACAAATTTATTTACTTTCTTCAAAGGTAATTTAAACCATATTTGTAGTTTATAACTGAATATTTATAATTATAACTTATATCAACATTATAATCATTAGACAAAAGAATTGATTGCAAAATTGAAAATGAATGGTGAGGTAAAAGCAGTTACTTTTTCTGGTGATAAGCTATTATCTACTGGAGGTTTATATTATGTATTATTAATGTATACTAATAGACAAAGAAGATTATGCTAATAAATATAGATTACAAAAATGTATTAGTAGTTATTTTAAATATTTCTTATATTTTCTAAAATTAAATTTCCAACTGCAAATCTTACTACCTAGATCAAGGTGAGGTGTATATTTGGGATCTTACGACGAGAGATTGCATACATCGTTTCCATGACGAAGGCTGCATAAAAGCCACAAGTATTGCCGTATCACCTAACAAGTCACACTATGCTGTCGGGTCGGTGTCATTTTTTTGGCTAAAAATACCACAGAATATGATAAATATATATATATATGCACACCGCAATATATCCAATATGTCACTATTTATAATATCTAAATCGCCATCAAAAAAATCAGTTCGCAGAGTGGCATAGTAAATATATATGCAGCAAAAGATTGCTTACAATCCACGCGACCTCAACCCTTGAAATCATTGATGAATTTAACTACCGAGATCACTAATGTGACCTTCAACTCAACTTCTGAACTCCTCGCCATAGCCTCTAGCCATATCATCAATAGTCTTAGAATGGTTAGTATTCATCTTAGATTGTGTTATTTCAATATTTAAATTAGTTATGATTTAGTTCCATTAAAGTAACCTAATTTAAATTAATTGTTATTCAATAATTCAATAAAATAATATATTTAAAATCTAATATATTTCTTATATATATTTTATAATTTACCTAAATAAATAATCATAACTGCACTGGAGGTATAATTGAATAAGTATTAAATACCAAATAGTCAGTGATTTTAATTAATATGCTAGCTCTTGTTAAAACCAGAACATCTTAAATAAGGAGATGTATCTATAAGATTTTGGACTTTCTAATGATAATTGATAAGTTTACTTTACAAATTGTCCTGGTGTTGGATGAAAAGACTCCAAATATATACAATATAATAAAATATTGATAAATAATATAATACATAATTTAATTTAAATACAGAATTCACTAATATAGTTTTACAAATGATCTCATTTATTAAATCATGTAATTTTATCATTAGTTAATTATAATCATTGAATCTCTACCTAGGTACACATGGATTCTTTGACCGTATTTAAGAATTTCCCTGATAAAACTGACAATATCCAAATCCCTTGGTGTCTGTCTTTCTCGAGAAATAGTGGTTATTTCTCTATTGGTAACTCAAATGGAAAAGCCTTATTATACAGGTTTAAATTGTGACACCACCTAATTCCTTTATATCTATTATTTTTTCAATCAGTTACTATTAATTAAATTTAATTATTAATACTGTTATATATATATGATATAATATTGATAATTAAATACACTTCAGAGTGAAACACTATAAGAACTATTGAATCAATGGAAATGAAATATATTTTGATATACAAATTTATTATAAAACATATTATTATTGTAATATGTAATTTATATTTTTCACTGCTATATTATAAATATATATCATAGTATATAACTCATTTAGTAAATGTGTTTATTATATTATAGTAAGTTGTTAAGATATTGTTTTAAATTATATTTTTAATAAAATTGATATAATAGTAAAATTAAATTAAAATCATTATTATAGTTATTTATATAAAATAATATAACAATGATGTTAATTATAATTTTGAAGCTATTTGAAACTCAACATAATGGCATTGAATTAATATAGGTATTCTTAAAGGTAAAATCCATATTTTAAATAAATGATATATGTATTATATTTCAATAATAACATGTGTATAGTATTTACATTCTTTTTTAAATAATAGCCTTTATTCTATATAATAAATTTAATTTCTTTTTTTCACATTACTTCAATCGATAATAAAATATATATGTTTAAATAATATTGTTAACATAGTATTTAAAATTTACTGCAGATCAAATAAATTTAAAATTAATTAATTAATCTGTATTATAATTATTTGTATATATCTGGTATTAAAATTATATTATATTTAAATATAACTTTATTATATCTAATTAAATTGTAATTGATAACATTTATTATGAATATATTAAATTGAAAATTTAAATTAATTTACTATAAATTAAAGTTTAGAAAAGTATAACATTTTTAAATCTATACTTGCTGTATTATTTACCAATGATAAAAGATTTTGCCAACCAAATCAATTTTTAAATTCAGTCTTACATTTTTATTTAATTTTAAGTATTATTTTTTCTATTCTGTAATTTGAATCGTATTCTTCAATTACATATATTGATTTATTCTACGGAAAAGTAATTACAACCATAAATAGTTATAGTCAATATTATATTAAAATATGTTTAGTCAAATTAAATATGTTAACCCTATGTTATTATTTGATATATAAAATAAACCTATTATAATAATTATACTTTATTTATAAACTAACTCTAATACAAATATATTATAGAATCTAGTCAAATGGGTTATTTAAAATAAACAGTCAGGGTATTTTCAAGAACACGAAATATAAATTAAACCATGCAATATTGAATCTACTTATACTTTCTAGTAATCGTATACAATTTGGCTGTAATTTACTTTATATTTAATCTTATGTATATCATATATATATATACGACATGTGCAATATTATTTAAATACACTTAAAAAATACATTATATATTACATATAATTTATATAATACAATTACTTTATAATCAAGTATGTCACTTTTTAATAATTTATTATATCCAACTATATAATCCTCTGTCTAAAATTCTCAGTTAATAACTATACATAAATAATATATTAGTATATATATTGTAGTAAATATATTAATATTTGAATAATAGTATACACATTAATATTAATATTTATTTACAGGTATATAATAATACATGTGGAGGTCGAGATAATTAACTATTATTATATATATAATATATATATTTATAGTTTAATTAATATATATAATTTACAAGTTAAAAGCATTGTCTATAATTAAAATATGAATATTGATGTGTTCTATTATTCTGTGAATTAATAAAGTTTTATTTAAATATATTTACTACAATATATATATACTATTATGTTATTTATGTATTTAAATGAATTTTTTTACAGATTGTTAGTATATCTATAATAGTGTTATATTATATTTAATTTATAGTATAGATTTTTCCATCACTCTTTAAGTGCGTAGTCAATTAGCTTTAGCTATACAGTCATTTTATTCATATATATTACTCTGCAAAGTTTACTTGATCCATGAGATATATATATATTTTTTATAATATCGGATAGTACAACATAGCATTGCAATATCATATGTATGTTAGTATATGATCTAGCTATGCTGAGTTGGGATATCGTAAGAGATTTTAGATGAGCCGACAAATAATGTTATATGTTGATATAATAATGTTATATGACAAATAATGTTATTATCTCACTCATAGGTTGCATTGAAAATATTATATAATTGATTACTATAATATATACGGTATAATACTTAATTATATAAAATAAATGATTACTATATATATGTAATATAAATTATCATGTAGAAGATGTGGATACCTAAATCAATAATTGTCAAAATTACTCAATGGGTGAAATATAACCTTATATAATAGAGAGCATAGCTGGCGTTTCAATTTGTATAAATTAATTATGTATTATAATTAGTTCCAATATAATGAATAACATATGTATCCAAGTTATTCTTGTAATTAATGTATATTTTTATATTTTAAATAGATGGAATTACCTATTGATATACACTCGGGAAAATTATTAGGTTTGTAATCAATATATTATTTTTTATCTTTACTACAGACACAATTATTTACCGCTCTTTATATGCTCTTCATAGTGCATTATTAGTGATTGACTAATTACTGTTGCAATCTCTATCCTAGTATAGATTTAGAATATATTGTAGGGCTGTTTATAAGCAATTATAATTATTATAAATTGTTTATAATAAATGTATATGAATATGTTATTAAATAAAAAAATTTTAACATAATCATTACAAAAATTACATTTCCTTAAGAATGAATTTTTAAAGTAAGAATTGCTTTACTTTTATATGGTTAGTATTCTCAATAAAATGTTCTACTGTATCCTTCACAGAATGGTTAATTTCTAGACGTCACTGCTCTCAAACTTGGAATAAAGAAGTGATTAAAATCAGAGAGAAAATCAACGCAGCAATACAGGATATGCCACCTGTAGAAGAAATAACAAAATTATTATCAGGCTCCTGTTAGTTATTTTATAATAATAATCTATTCAGGTATTTATTATATAACCATATAACCAATCATCATGATACCCATTTCTTAACAAAGATATGCTAAACAGACATCAATTACTTTCATTGTCAAAGGATCGTGGAACTATTGGCAGAGACCACAGATGGTCAGCGAAACTTATTCGGTCAGTACTCTTCATCTCGAATGAAGGTTTGCTCTGACACTAGCAGTTATACATTAATGAGTAATATATTAATATATTAAACCATTGTCTTTTTAAAGTAAGGTTGTACAATATACAACCTGTATAGTAATTCTAATAAATATTATAGCATTTAAATATTATGCATTTTTGTGACTTGCATATATTAAGATTTTATTACATTAATTATCAGGATTGGAAAGAAATTATGAATTTATATGAAAAGAATGCAATATTTTTAGGTATGAAATATATGAATTATACTTCAAATTTATTTAATATATATATATATATTGATTATATAATTAATATTTGTTTGCAAAAATTAAAAGCTGTTGAATTGTTCAATTGCATATTGAATCATTATTAAATTTGTAATTTATGAACCATTTTAATATAGCCGAATCATCTCAATTACTTCAGAGAAATGTTACATATGAAGTACCTGCCTTGAAAAAGAACATTTCTAGACTACAACAAGCTCAAACTGTTATTAATATATATTAATTATAATTTTGTCTTAATGATCTATTTATTATTAATATGAGTTTTCTTTATTATATATATATATATATATATATATATATATATATATATATATGCATAACTTTATGACATGTATATTATAATTCATGTAAATAATTTCTTACCCATAATCAGGATTGCATTAAGAAACAAAATGATTATTTATCAAATTCAGCAGAAATGAAAAATAAATTTAAAGTCAAGTGCGAAAAAATCGGAATAAAAGTATTTCTTAAATTTTTAGAATGAAAAATTGTTAAATGATTATTAATTATTTTAAAATAATATATTAATATATGATAAAGTTACATAAATAAAAAACACAAGTATAATATATATATAGATATACTAATATATATAATATATTTAATACCTTTTAGGGTGACAACATTAAATTAGAATTGGTAAATATGGCGGCAGATTTACCAACAAAATTTTCAGAAATTGTCGAATCATGTAAAAAATTAGATCCTGCAATAAGTTATCAAAGAAAATTTGTTAAATTTACAAGGTTTCATTTTTTCGTATTTTAATTAAATTTTAAATGTAGGATAAAATTTTCATATTTTGCAAAAAAATTTTTAAATTCTTTAAGTAAACAAAATATTACGCACACTTCTTTAAGTTTAAATAATATTCTAACCTAATGCAATCTATGATTATCATTTCGTAAATTGATTGTAGCGACGAAGACGATACATCGAGCTTTCGTACGCTCTGTCACATATCCGAGAAAGGTGACACCACAGTCTATGAGTACCGGCGCGGAGAGATACCCTCCAGTATTGAAAATACAGTTGATATTACATCAAAGTATTGCATTGAAACTTCAAACGACAACCAGGAAACTACTGAGGTATGCTTGAGTTTTTTAAATTTTTATCTAATCTAAATTGGTTAGAATCATTATTTATTTTTGTTTTATATTTATAAATATTTATACACCAAAACAATTATTCTTATTTCATTGTCTTTTCATCGACATATAAACTTATTTATATTACATATTTAAAATAACAATAGATATGTGAATTTATTTTTACAAACATAATCTATAAATTAATTATCAAATAATTAATGAATCTTTTCTTACAAGATTGATTGGGGAGATGAAGATGCAGAAATTGATTTTGGAGATGAGGATGAAAAAGATATTGACTGGGGAATAGAATCTGAAGATAAAAAAGATGATATAAATACAGGTAATTTTAACTATAAATTACTATATATTACTATACATTATTATTAATTACTATATATAATAATCAATTAAATATATTCTAATATGAAAATATTTTTTTTAATTATTTTTATCGTTATAATTTCAACCGCTATTAATCAAATTTTCATTTAAACTATATTAAATTACTAATTGATTATTTAGACTTAATTTCCAATTAAAAAGTTGCCACATATATACAAAAGACTTAAGAAAATCAATCATTATACATTGATTATACAATAATCTCTTATTAATGATATTGTATATTCCTGGATTATTATTTATGATTATTATTTATTATAATTTTAATGAATTCCTTATTATTAATAAACTTATTTAGCACTGAATACTGATGGTGTTGCTCGGGGTATAGAAGCTCTTTCTCTCTTGGACTACAGTGAAACCAGGGAGAATTTCATAAATGAATTAATGCAGGTATTTAATTCATCCTGCGTATCATGTAACCACACCATTATCTCACGGAACACATCATCATAATTACTCTAATATACACTTAATTTAGAAATAAATTTTAAGTTTATAATTATACTCATTTGGTATAATCCATTCTATTATAAAGATACTTTATAAAAATTACCTTCGTGATTCTTTCAATGCTTAATTTAATCATGATTAAATTAAATACAAATATCATTTCATAAAACTCTATTTATTTGAGATAACAGATAAAATTATAAAAATATAATTTAAGACTGCCGTGTAACCGCAGACTAAAATTATTTAAGCCGCTCTATTCAATATTTACGCATTAATACGCACTAGACAGTAGTATAAACACTACCCATAACATGCACTAGACAGTAGTATAAATACTACCCGTAACAGCATATGCTATACGCGATATCTTTACATTCAAGCCTAACCCCGCCTCTACAGTTGCAATCGTTCATGAGCCAACGTATCGTGGAGATTGACAGCACAACAATGCTGGAACCAGCGGCCGGCCTGCCTCATCTATACGTTGAGAAGTCGCAGATTTCCGTTTGGTTGGCGAACGTTACTCGGATGGTGTCCTCGTTGACCAACTCCCACACAATTGACCTGTTGCAAATCCGCTCATCCCAGAAGTTACTAATGAGATAAGGGGTCATATATAGAGGTGTAGACAGGGAGATCTACTAGATAGTGTGCAGAATTTGACAATAGGGTATATTGCATTATGTTTTAGCCTACAGATACGTTCTTAATTCAGTAATGCAGTAATTCATTATTCATTCATAATAATATTTTTTTTTAGCTGATAGAAAATTAATATTAAAAATACTGATTCGTTATTTATTCATTATAAATATTTCATCTTTACTGATCGATGTGATTATGATAGTGATTTTCCTAGTTAATAATCCATATAGATCTCTTCGATTCAAAACATTAGATACGTGGAGAGATTAGCAGACAAATTAGAAAAGATCCGACAAGAATCAGTTAAACTAGTTTCTAGATCAGAAATGATGGTTACAAATAAGAACAACTTTCAAAATGAACAAGTGAACTTGGCGTGTAAATGTGACGTGATTAAGAGTAACACAGTTATCCTAAAGAAACAGGTAGGTTCAAACTTCTGTATATAAGTGATACTATATATATATATATATATATATGTATTGTTTTTATTCAATATCTTAATATTTAAATTGATTCGAATCATTCAATGTTGAAAATATTTGTACCTTATAATTTTTTTAAATAAAATTATTTTAATAAAATTATTAATTAAAACTATTCAATAATATTTGATAGATTGAAAGTGTGATATCAAAGAAATATAAAGGCCGCATTGTAAATATAATGGGAGAAATTAATTCCATGTAATAATTATATTTATATTTAATATATTCAAATATTGTGTATTGTTATCTTTGTTAATATTAGATAAATGGATTCTTATTTTACTATTGTTAGTGAATAATAAATTTAATTATTAGGAATAAAATCTTATTTAATGTAAAACTGAATTAAATATATTGGTGAATTTGTATTATTTATATCCAATGTTACTGATTTATTAGTAGTTGCTACTTTGATAATTATAAAAATAAGTATTTTTTAGAATATCAGTATTTAAATATAAAATTGTAATACATTTTTGATACAAATATTAAATTATTATATTTTTTATGACATGGAAAACAAATTATGATAATATATTATAAATAAAAGTATGCTCTTATATCAATAAATACTATATATTCACAATGGGATTAATTTATTTAATATTTTTATTATGAATATATGTTTTGTTACTATTGTCTTATAATATAAATATAAAATCTAATATGACTAATATTTAATATATTAAATTAAAAAAATATTTTCGTGTTATGAACTATGTCTTAAAACGCAATTTAAACATTATCCGAAAATATTCTATAGAGAATAAATGTCCTATAGGACCTATATTATTACTTAAATACACCACTGTACTGCTCTTATAAACATGTGTTATATATTACATTCAATCTTATATTAACCTGTTGCAAGAGTTGAGTATGTAATGAAACTTTTAACTGTTATCTACTAAGCTGTTGTTTTGACGATGGTTTATTAATATTCCTAACTTCATTATGGATCAGTAAGTTGCTCTTAACACAATTTGTTGAAAATTAATTAATCACATATTTCTTGTTTTCCACAGTGAAGTAACATCTAATTAATGTTTTTCATCTATGTATTGCCTTCTCTTCTACAATTTGGTACTCCCAAATATGGATATTTAATCCTAATTGAATATAGCAGGGCTCGAATTCTTTATAATTATTTTGATATATTGCACACTCTTTATATATTATAAATCATATATCGTTTTAAATTGTTCTTTAAAAAATCTTATATTACTTGATGACCGTAATTCAGTATATAACCTATAACTGAAATATTAAGAATATTTCAGAAAGTATGTGTCATATTAGATTCGATTATTTTTAAGAATAGCTTCAACAATTTAATTTAATTTTCTGTTATAAAAATACTATAGAATATGAATATTAAATTTATAAATTATTAAACAAATAAAACAAATATCATATAAAAAATATTTATTTCATCCATCTATGGTGTTTAAAGAGGAGTTAATGTGACATGATAGTTATTCACCATTTATACAAATAATCTATTTCAAATATTTATTTTATATATATTTTTTATATAAATTAAAATCATTTAAAATGTAAATGTATATCTATGATTAGAATTTCTATATAATTTATAGTTAACAATAATAATAGAAATACTAAACTTTATTTACAATTAATGACCTCTGTTGAGTGACGTATTATTCTGATACTGTCATTATTTTTAGTTATTATAAATAATTCTTTAACGTAGGTATGTATAATATAATCTTTTAATTTCCATATTTTACCATAACATCTAAATTCCATATCATCAATTTATATAAAAAATATATTATATTAATTATATATTCTGATATGGTAATCGGATCTAAATTAATTCGTATGTAAATCATAACTTTATTCTAAAATTAATAGGTTGAATTCAAGGTCGAAATAAGCTTAAAAATGTACTCTTGCTCGAAATACTTTGTTCCTGCTACCAAATCCATGGTAAATATAATATAACGAATACAGTAGATGATAAGTATTAAGTCTAATAATAATTAATAATGAATATATGTTTTAAATAATATAATTTTCATTTTTGATTATATTGTAAATATTCTATAACAGGTCAGCCGTATGGCTCAACGACCACTTGCTGCTGCAAGCAATGCCGTTAACGCTAAGAACGAAGTTACCCAAACTACAGTTGTACCAACTTCTTTCACCACTATGCTGCAATCTCGATCTTTCCAAACCTCGGCTACCCGATCAGACATCGATCAAGCTGCAAAGTATATCGGTGCTGGAGCAGCCACAGTTGGAGTAGCCGGTTCCGGTTAGTTATACTTTCTAATAATATATATTCATTTATATTTTAAATTAGATATTTATTTTTTTCTATCTTTTATATTAAAATTATATAGGTGCTGGAATTGGAAGTGTATTCGGATCCCTTGTCATCGGATACGCACGTAACCCCTCGATGAAACAACAATTGTTCTCGTATGCTATTCTCGGATTCGCCCTTTCGGAAGCTATGGGTCTTTTCTGTCTTATGATGGCATTCTTGATCTTATTTGCCTTCTAGATAATTAACATTCAGATTAATATCAAATTTGATATGGATTAGAGCAAGTGAGTTTATAGTGCAAATTCGACCTTCAACTGTAAACCTATGTTATGACATTACCTACTTATTTTATAAATACTTGTTTATATTATTGAGATACAGGTGCTACATACATAGTTTTCATTTTATGAATTCTATTTATGTGTATTGATATAGTATTATTGTGAGTATTTATTAATTATTGTACATATTTGTATTTTTGGATTTATTATGTATTTTATACGAGCATAAAAGTTGTAGTTAATTTATAACAAAATAGTTAAATATACTTTTCTTAAATATCGAATATATATGAATTTATTTAATAATTGTTTATTAAACTCTTTATTTATTGTTTAAATCCAGCAATAAAATTGTAATTCAACTGCACACATTTATTTTATTAAAAAGAATATATATATCTTGATTACTCGAGTGATCTCTTTTCCAATTCATTCCTAAAAATAGAGTATTTAATTAAATTTCGATATGCAAATAATATATTTTAAATAGAAAAAAGATAGCAACAATTATGTTTGTTCTTTCTGTTACTAGCAACATTTTATATAATAATACTTACCAAGTACCTTAGATACCAAAAAAAAATAGTTTATTGTAAATGTATAGTATTGATATAGAATCAAATGTCCAGTAGACATGTATACATATCTCTACAATCTATAAATTGAAAATAGATTATAATTTATAAATTTTATAGGTTACAGAGGATTGATTGTTCACTAAATATTGTCTAACATTGTAAAAAATATATACACTGTTATATTTAGGTTTATAAAAGATTAATTATTCTTAAAAATAATAAATTACAATATATTAATGATATATAGATAAAGTATATGTTAATGTATATATAAGAAATATATGTATATACTATCATAAAATATAAGGTTTTGTTATAAAATTATTAATTGTTATACAAATATATTTATTAAAAATTATCCAATGCACAAAATGTAATTTATATGGTTTATTATATAAATATAATAACCTAGATTATTTATTCAGCAAATAATCATGTTTATTTAATATTATGTTATAATATTCATAATATATTTTATTAATTTATATTTACTTAAAAATGTTTAGACATGATAAATATATGTGTAAAGTATGTACCCTGTGAAATATGTCGTATTTTAGTAATATTTACTTTGAAAGTATATTAAAAGTTTCCGATTATAACTTTATTTTACAAAATTTAATTTCAATATATTAAATTATGCATTATATTTTATTTTTTTATATCAATTATTTAATTATATGTATTAAACCATTTTAATTTATATTATAACAGCATATATTATAGCATATTTACAGCCATTATATAGAAGGATTCACTAAATCCCCATTACATCCCATACAATATATTTCCTATATATACAATATATTAAACATATTTCTATCAAAATGCATTGTTGCAACTGAATGAACACCTGCATAATTATTCACACTACCAATTATTGCATTTAATCCATACAACAGTATTCGTTACGATTCACCGATTATGCAATAGCTGATGACTGCATTTGTCCATATACAATACTAAACTTTACGCATACTCGATTAATAAACTTATATCTTCTCTGTCAACATCTATTTACTATCTCATAATAAAATATTACAATTTTCAATATATTTTCTAGAAAACATCTGTCAATTACATACAAATTTTAAAAAACCATTAAATTAATATATAGCTAATATAATGATTAACAATGTATCTTATTTATTAAATATATGAATTATTTTAGAATAAAGTTTAAATAAATTATACAAAAATAATTATATAATTTATTTTAATTATAACATTTAATTTTTGTAAAAACCTTAATTGTTTGGAGAAATCATCCTCCATATTATCATCATCCCAGTTATCCTCCCATATATTAACATCCTCAGAATCGTTATCATCGACTACCCAATCTATAGAATAAATGTTAAATTTATTTAATCATACCTAATTTACTTTATTTAGTAGAAAATTAATTATATATCAAAATAATAGTAAATATGAGCAAATCAATTGCAATAGAATTGGTTAGCAAAATGGATAACTAATACACATTGTTCATAATACTTGATTATAACGGAATATTACAGTATTACATAATATTATATAAATTATTATCGGTGCATATTCATTATTGTTTCGATGATACAACTATGAAATATTTTATTTATAAAGTTTATTTATATATATCAATCGTTTACCATATCATATTTTTAAAAATTTCTAAAAAATAGACAATTGTTTATTTAAATCTGAATTACCTAAGTGAGAATAGAGAGTATTTGAATAAATAATTAAGTTATAATAAACTAAATAGTATAGTAATAGTAAATAGTTTGAATTATTATATTTTCAAACTTTTAATAAAATAATTTAACTGTTGGTATTAATATCTAGGAGTTAATTCGAAATATTAAGAGAATCTTAGAAGTTCATAAAAACATACAAAATAATGATATCTTAATTATATTAAGTTACTTTAAATAATATAAAAGTTAGGAAGTAAATATAAACCATGGGATGTATTTAAAACATATTTTTGTAAGCTTAAAATAATCGTATTACTAATTCATATACCAAATAGAGAAATATTTCAAATAATCAATCTAGACCACAATCTATTAAGTCATACCTTTACATGGTTCATGTAATATGATTATTTATAATTATTAACATAATTAGCAATGAATCAATATTATTGATTACATAACTTTAAACAAATCTATAATCTAAATGACATTAGAATGAACAAATATTTAGCAGACCTTTAAAAAGCTTACCGGGTTTTATATTTATTTCCGAATGATGATATAACTTAACACAATCTTGATAAAATATCTTTTTATTTATATCTTTTACAGATATTTGTTAGAAAATATAAAAATATTAGTTCTAGGAGAAACAGCTAAGACTTAATTTATTTATCAAATCAAATTCAGTGATTTAGCCCAATTTGTAATACTCATGTCTCATTACTAATAATATCATATACTATGCCAGACAGTTAACGTATTATAATAAATACATATGTATTTATAAATATTAAGTGATTAATCAAAGATGGATTGAATCGTAAAACATATTATTCCAGATAGTCATAGTGATGATTTTTCATCGCTTTATAGAAGTACTTCACTTTGCCAATGTAATTCACTTTCTATAGTATAGAGGCATTTTGCCTTGACAACCATTTCAACGAAATTAATCAAATAGCTAACTGAGCAATGTTCAAATTTTGATTATTCAGTGATATCCGATACAACGATAAATGTTTGTAAATTTTGTAAATAATAACACCAGGAATTATCATTGGTTAATGGGAGAACTGTGGCAGATGTTCTGTAAGACAAGAACAGCGATATTGGAGTTCTAGATGTTGTGGTTCAAATGGACGAAAGTTTATTTCGCTTCGAGCAAAAACATCACCATGGTCGAATACGCGCTTACGTTGTGATGGCGGTTACCTCCTTTTTATGACATCGATATTTAACATTTTAAACACATTAAATACCATTAAAAATCACATCATATTTATATATAAAATATAATTTATTAAATTACATACATCATAGTATGAATTCATATATATTCCTACATATATAAAAGTATATTATATTCAAGTCTAGTTATTCTATTATATATATATATATAATAGAATAGTATAAATTTTTAGTAAGACTATTTAGTAATATTTATATAATTTATATATATTTATAGTATTATGCCCCATTTTAAAAGTGAGTTATTAATTTTATATGTACATTTTAATAATATAAAATTATGACCGTGACTTGCAATATTATCTCTAAATACATAATATATAAAACCTAATGCAACATTATAAATATATGATATTATTTTACCATCAACTGGGAATTCTTCAAACTCATCATCTTCTTCTAATAAACCCTCAATTTTAGGATCATTTGCGGAATCTTTATTTTCTTGCTTTGCCATTTTGGATTTTTAAATTTTATACAAAGAAAATGAGATTAAGCAATTATAGATTTTAATATTTCGATAATTTTATACTTTGATAAATATTATAAAATTCATATTACATGCTTTATAGAAATTTATACTAAATTCATTATCATACACACATATTATATATATACGTGGTGTATAGATGGAATATGGATAATTAAATAATATGGATCATTTCATGACTGAACATATAATTCATAATGCTTATGCTATTTCTTAAATTTATTTAATTAGTGTATAAATATGCTTAGGTTATTATACAAATAATTACAAATAAATACACTAATAATTTATTTAATGTTTTTAAAATAAACATTAACTTCGAAATCATCATATTTATTTCGAAAAAGCTGTTAAAATGGTAAATATTTTGAAAATTTTAATTTGTTATTTAATTCTAATTCAATTTTATCAAATCTATTCTCGTATTGATTCTTAAAATTAAAATTTTTTTGATAATCTGAAAACCTTTATTCGGTGATTCTTTAGATCATAGAAATACTAGAACATTGTTCCCCCGATAAGTATATGTCAAATTCTCGATTTACGTAATATTAATTTTGGATTTTGAAGTTTATAAATTTTTCGGAACTTTATGCAAAAAATTGACAGAGATTACGAAATACCTTAAAAAATCTTTTTTTTATCTAATGGTTTTTTAAATAAGGATTAATTGTTTCAAATATTTTGACATTTTTACTATTGGTTCGGGATAATGAGTTCCTCTGTAGAAGTATTTTTTTTCCAAATTTTATTAATGAGAGGATAAAATCACTCCATTTCATTAATAATTACAATATATTTATGACTTTATATTTATAACTCAATATATAAAAATCAAAACTTGAGTATATTAAATTTTCTCAAAATTAAATAGTTTCAAATTTATTTTAATTTAATATTTATTTATTTTTCAATATTATTATATAAAATGTAATCAAATGGTGAATTTATTAAGAAATATATTCATACAAAAAAGGTACAAATCCCTGGGTTAGTGAATATATAATAAATAAGAGCATCGATGGGTGAATAGAAAAACATATTAATAATCGTAACAAAATTTGAATAGGTGCAAAAATGTTACAGACGATAATTGATATTCTCAATAAAAATAAGATTATACGTACAAATTGACTTTTTAGTTTCACCTAAAGATCGTTGAATAATACAGCGAAATGCAGCCTACATACCGATCACCTACGGATCTAGGGTCGGTGTGTAGTAGCAATCGAGACTAGAGTAATACGTGTATAGGTTCCGTCTTGAAGTTGGAGGCTTCATCCGTTAACTCTGCGGTACTCATGCGCTTGAGATCTGTGCATTTGATCTGCCGGCATCGGTTTATAGGCGGACCTGTGTAGTGGGCGAGATAGGTCTGCGGTAAAGGTCTGGTTGGGTTACACTAAATCGAGTTTGATGATTGTTTAAATGACGATGGAAAACACAATATAGAGTTATATAGAAATTATAAAAATTTGTACCCGATTTATAGACTAATTAAATTTAATAATATAAATGATATATATCAATTATATTTAATATATATTGTTCAAATTGTAACGGGTTTTGGTGATATATAAAATATATTATTAAAACTATTTATAATGCAGTGATTAGGTGTAATGCGGTTACCAGGGATGTTGTGGGAGCTTTAGGGGTATTATGAGAAAAGTTTTTAAGAGAGATGTGAGGAGATCAGTGAAGACTGTTGTTTATAATATTGTTAAGGGAGTTACTAAGCATGTTGCTAATGATGTTACTAAGGGTATTGATAGTGATGTTGCTAAGGGTATTGGTAGTGGTGTTGCTAAGGGTATTGCTAATGATGTTGCTAAGGGTATTGCTAATGGTGTTGCTAAGGGTATTGGTAGTGGTGTTGCTAAGGGTATTGGTAGTGGTGTTGCTAAGGATGTTGGTAGTGGTGTTGCTAAGGGTGTTGGTAGTGGTGTTGCTAAGGATGTTGGTAGTGGTGTTGCTAGGGGTGTTGATAGTGGTGTTGCTAAGGGTGTTGGTAGTGGTGTTGCTAAGGGTATTGGTAGTGGTGTTGCTAAGGGTGTTGGTAGTGGTGTTGCTAAGGGTGTTGCTATGGATGTAGATAAGGGTGTTGCTAGTGGTATTACTAATTGCATTGCTATGGATGATGACTATGGAAGATGTTGCTAGGAACACAGACCGACATAGCTGAGTAGAACTGGCAGGAATACCAGTCCGTGAAGGGCTCCGAAGCCCACAATGCCGAGGTACATGCGGAAGTAGAACACCTGAAATATCTGCGATTTGGAGAATGCGAGAACCACGATTCCGCCGAGTTTAGTGAGGGTGATACCACTCAAAACCTGTCCGGGGAGGGGCAGGGGGGGGAGGAGGTTTAGCCCCATTGACAGGGTGTTCTTATAGTCGGACACTATAGTTATCAATTTTATAGACTGTGCTTTTTGTAGATAAAGAAGATAAAGCTTCATTAAATACGTCTAAACTTAATATAGAAATATCAAAGGCATCCTCTAAGAACTAACAGAACTGCCCATGTTGACTAATGCAATCTTAGCCCTGTCCACTCGATCGCCACTCACGGTGATGGCGAATGAACGAGCGATGTGAGAGCTGAACTCAACGGAGATTCCCATGGCCTAGATGGAGAGGAAGTGAGGTGACGGTGAAAGATAGTGTGAGAATATATAGTAATGAGATTATAGACATGGACAGGGCAAGGGAGAGAGTAGACAGAGGAAGATATAGTGAGAGAGGGATATGTAGAGATGGAGTTTGAAGTAGAAGTAGTGGTAGAGGGATATGGAGAATAGAAGGGATATGTTGAGAGAGAGAGGCTAGGTGAGGAATACTGGGAATGGGAAAGGGATAATTATATTTAATATTTATTTAATAAATAAATTATTACAGGAAATGATTTTTATCATAAAAATGTGCGATTAGAGATTGAATTATTTACAAACAACTGATTAAAATGAATTAGAAACTGAGTTTCCATAAAATAGACATTAATGGGAAGTAAATAAACAAGTCACTGCCTGTGGACTTTGGTATAATTACACAGGAAAACAATAGTATTTAGACAAAGTGAGCATTGCATAATAACAGATACTGCATAACAATACATAACTGGATTAGTGTGTCTATATGATACAAGTGGAAATTCCTTAGAAGACTACCGACATGATAATGTTTATTAATTTAGAATGATTATGTAATATTATGTAATATTCCCCATACCAACAATTACTAAGTTGACCAGAGAAACTGCATTCAAATCAATAGACCAGAAGTACATCATACAAAACATGGATAGCACTATCATACCAATGCATATCTAAAAATAATAGTGATGATTATGTCTTTATAATATATAAATATATATATATATATATATATATAATATATAATTTAATATAATATTTCTAACCAGACATTATATATTTTAATGAAACATAATAATTTAATATAATAATTGTTTAAAATCTATTAAAGTCAATTGAAAATATAATTATTGATGATGTAATGTAGAATGGTTATCTAACCTTCAGAATATTGTCACAATAATGTAAAAACCTCAATAATAATAGCAGTATGTAAATCAAATCCTAGCAGAATCGTAGTGACAAGGAGGATAGAAGCTGCCGATATCAACAATACAGTAATTGTATCCTTCCATATTGTCAAGTATTGTTCATAAAATACATAGAATACACTGTAAATATGTTCATTCAATTATCATATTTATATAATGAGACTAGTGTTTTAATAACAATCTCGTATTACTTATAAATCACATAAATTCAATTAAATAATAAAGTTAATGCATATAGTTTAATATATATTCTATAAGAAGAAATTTGATTACAAAATTGTAAATATTAAAATGATTCGATATTAATTTATCTGCCCGCGACATTAATACGGGTGTAAATATGATAACACATAACAATTGATGTAAACCTGTAAGGAAAAATAGCAGGTTTAGCAGATGTGTCAGGTTGTATTGATTTGGATACCTGATCAGTGAGTTCTCTAGCGTACTTTAGGGCAGAAATGAAATCAGATGAGTTCTTCATAACGGTGTGATAGGTCATGAAGTAGGTCGCTGTGGATATAGGTCATTAAGTAGGTTGCTGTGGATATAAGTTTTAAAGTAGGTAGTTAAGGAAATAAATTATAACTAGGTAGTTAGGGAAATAAGTTATAAATAGGTAGTTAAAGAAATAAGTTATAAATAGATAGTTAAGGAAATAAGTTATAAAGTTGGTAGTTAAGGAAATAAGTTATAAAGTTGGTAGTTAAGGAAATAAGTTATAAAGTAGGTAGTTAAGGAAATAAGTTATAAAGTAGGTAGTTAAGGAAATAAGTTATAAAGTAGGTAGTTAAAGAAATAAATTATACAGTAGGTAGCAATGGAAATAAGTTATAAAGTAGGTAGTTATGGAAATAAGTTATAAAGTAGGTAGTTAAGGAAATAAGTTATAAAGTAGGTAGTTAAAGAAATAAGTTATAAAGTAGGTAGTTAAGGAAATAAGTTATAAAGTAGGTAGTTAAGGAAATAAGTTATAAAGTAGGTAGTTAAGGAAATAAGTTATAAAGTAGATAGCTAAGGAAATAAGTTATAAAGTATATGACTAGAGAAATAAGTATACAGGTAATAATGTATCCAATATAGAACATAGAAACAATGATTAATTATTCATGACTAAAGCCTTAAATTAGGTCAGTTTTGATATATTGAGATGGGTCACGATGACGAGATACAATAATATGGTGTTGATAATTAACCTCCTATGGAGAATTTTCTGTTTAACAATTCTACGGCAGACCCATATGCAGCGTGTCCACTGAATAGAATAAAGGTCATAGGTTAAACGAATCTGCGACGTACGCAGCACAGATTGGGTTAACGGAGGACCCGAATACACAAACCCCTTACTGCACTTAAGGCCTGGATTGTCGGACAGGAACATGGGCAGGTAGCGCATGAAAGAGTCCTTGACCGGTCGACCCCCGGACAGGTCGGCATTGCAAGACGTGCAGCGGGTGTCGTTGGTTTCTGCGAGGTTGTGCGGTGAAGTGGAGATGCGTGGTCGGGCGGCGCATATGAAAGGTAGTCGTAGAAAGATTTCCAGGACCAGAGATCGGAAATTCACGCGGAACGTGTAACGGCAAAAGTAAATTACAACTCTACTTTAATCACTTTCAAATATAATGCATTACACCACGATTGCAACGTCCGGAAAGCATTGTACCTGTGGAAGGGCAGAAGTGCCCGGAGTCATTATAGACACGACAGCACGAATCACTGTCCTGCGGTTGAATCCAGTCAAAGTAGTCCTCGAGCCAAGAGGTAGTAGGTTGGGCAATTTTATACCTAGCATATTGATATCTTATGTGAATTAAATACATAAAATGAGGTCAATTATATAAATATAATTAGATAACAATAATAGATGTATCTAATATGATGCATCTAATATGATGTATCTAATAGATTATTTGTACTTATTTAAAAAAAATAATATATTTAATTAGAAATAAAATATATTTTATGAATAAATCTTTTCTTTAAAATCAATTTAATACTAATTACGCAAACCAATCAGGGTTTAAGGTCTTGGTAAATATTGAGTTTTGCAGAGAATCCTGGTTACAGCCGGTACTGGAGCAAATCTGATTTTGACCCTTGGGGGTCAAGTAGTCGTGACCTTCACGTACCACAAAATAAACAGGAGGTCCTACAGATAGGTATTCTATCTGAGCTTCAAAGTATCTCAACACATATGAATCCTGAATAGTGGATATGAAAGTGAATATGAAAGTGGATATGTGATTGAGTGAGTGTATGAATTAAAGAGTGAGTTAATCATTAGATTAAGTGAATGAGTGAGTGAATGAGTGTGTTAATAAATTAGTAAGTTGGATAATGAGTTAGTGAGTAAGAGTGAATGAGTGAGTTAAAATAATGAATTAGTGTATTAATACGTTAGTGTGAGGTGAGTGAATGAGTGATTGAGTGATTATACAAAAATGATATGTAAATATTTGTTATATCTTTTTTATGGTTGAATACATTTTAAAATAAATAAATAAATAAAATGGTGGTAAATTTTTTAAAGTAAATGATTCAGGTCATAGTTCATTATATAGGGTACCACAAACATGAGGCATAGAGAGTCGTTGGTCGAGTCCCACCGATAAGTCCGGAACGAAAACTACGCAGACTGCGATCCAGGCAGAGAATAAGAGTACCTTAAACATCATTGGTAATAGTAGGTTAGTAACATTACTGGTAATAGTGGGTTAGTAATATCATTGGTAATAGTGGGTTAGTAATATCATTGGTAATAGTGGGTTAGTAACATCATTGGTAATAGTGGGTTAGTAACATCATTGGTAATAGTGGGTTAGTAATATCATTGGTAATAGTGGGTTAGTAACATCATTGGTAATAGTGGGTTAGTAATATCATTGGTAATAATGGGTTAGTAACATCATTGGTAATAGTGGGTTAGTAACATCATTGGTAATAGTGGGTTAGTAACATCATTGGTAATAGTGGGTTAGTAACATAATTGGTAATAGTGGGTTAGTAATATCATTGGTAATAGTGGGTTAGTAACATCATTGGTAATAGTGGGTTAGTAATATCATTGGTAATAATGGGTTAGTAACATCATTGGTAATAGTGGGTTAGTAACATCATTGGTAATAGTGGGTTAGTAACATCATTGGTAATAGTAGGTTAGTAACATCATTGGTAATAGTGGGTTAGTAATATCATTGGTAATAGTGGGTTAGTAACATCATTGGTAATAGTGGGTTAGTAACATCATTGGTAATAGTGGGTTAGTAACATCATTGGTAATAGTGGGTTAGTAATATATTTGGTAATAGTGGGTTATTAATCCTTCGAAAATATAATCACTAACTCAACAGATCATTTAATTTCTACGAATATCGAGATTAATAGAATATAAATATATGCTATTCATATTTCTTAGTCGACATTGTAGAGTTGGTGGGATCTAGAGATCTTGCGATCATCTAAAGCAAATATAGAAACTGAGTCGTGGTTGGTAGGACTAACAATGGCTGGTCGGACGTATTTCGAGAGCAACATGGGGGCATAGATCTTTTTGAAGAAACGATACATAAAGGCTTCTTCGTGTTGAGGAGGTAGGGGGACATTGTTGAGGCGTACGCAGCAGAAGGGTTCGGAGCGGTTAGACTAAATAGGGGGGGTCAGAGTTCACGACGGGTAAAGTAGTGTAAACGGGGGTGCATACGTTAAAAGGACGTTGTGGTGATGAGAGGTAAATAGATAATTAGCCAAAATGAATAGCAGAAGTATTATGAAAGTCTGTGCGAACAGTTCACATAATCTCACTAAAGCTACGATGAGTTGGCAATCGTAAACATTTACGAGGGACTTCTAGGAATGGTCGGCGGACTCGGATAATCTGTGAGAATTAGGTGTCGTAGAAATTAACCAATCGCCTTCGGGCGTCCAATGATAACAGAGATACAAAGCATGTGACTTGCAGAATGAAATCAATTAAAACCGCCAAGCCGGCATAAAGAGTAAATATCCTCACAGCAGGCATGTCAATCAAAGCTCCTGAATATGAATAGGAAATATTAGGATTTTAAAGTAAAATTTGTAAATTAAACAGAAGTCTTCTTAGTAACGGCAACATTAGGTTTTTATTTATAAAATGGTGTAAATTTAGAATAATAAAGTTTAGAAAAGTTGTTTATTGATTCGTAAAAAATATGAGAAAAAGAGAATCACAATGAAATTTTACAAATTCTCAGCATTTTTGACAATAATTTGATATTTATCAAACTTATAATAATTCAAATAAATAAATGATATATATCAAAGCTACGATAACCTAAGAAAAAAGCTGTAGATTCACTGATGCTGGTCAAAAGCATAGAAGGACCAATCTTACCCATAACCAGACCAATTCTTTCATGAATACAATCTTGGTCAAACTTCTCACGCTGGATGTACATATTTTATATTATAAAAACATATAAAATGTCTGCATATACAAAAGAAACAAGATAGTGCTTTAAAAAAACAAACATATCTGAAATATAATCGAGATAAATATTTACCAAATGCTTTAAACATATTAAATAATTAATAGCACTCAGATTATAGTAAGAGAGTGTGAAAGGTAATGACAGGTAATGAAAAATGGGGTATGGTGGTATCACATGGGGTTCTGTAAGGCCAGATTGGGTAGTGATGAAATCACTCAAGGTGGGGTGAGGTCACATGGGGTTGGGTGTAGCAACGCCAGGCAAGGGGTGGAGAGGTCACATGGGGTTGGGTGTAGCAACGCCAGGCCAGGGGTGGAGAGGTCACATGGGGTTGGGTGTTGTAACGCCAGGCAAGGGGTAGAGAGGTCACATGGGGTTGGGTGTTGTAACGCCAGGCAAGGGGTGGTGAGGTCACATGGGGTTGGGTGTTGTAACGCCAGGCAAGGGGTGGAGAGGTCACATGGGGTTGGGTGTTGTAACGCCAGGCAAGGGGTGGAGAGGTCACATGAGGTTGGGTGTTGTTAAGCCAGGCCAGGGGTGGTGAGGTCACATGGGGTTGGGTGTTGTAAGACCAGGCAAGGGATGGTGAGGTCACATGGGGTTGGGTGTTGTAACCCCAGGCAAGGGATAGTGAGGTCACATGGGGTTGGGTGTTGTAACGCCAGGCAAGGGGTGGTGAGGTCACATAGGGTTGGGTGTTGTAACCCCAGACAAGGGATAGTGAGGTCACATGGGGTTGGGTGTTGTAACGCCAGGCAAGGGGTGGTGAGGTCACATAGGGTTGGGTGTTGTAACCCCAGACAAGGGATAGTGAGGTCACATGGGGTTGGGTGTTGTAACGCCAGGCAAGGGGTGGAGAGGTCACATGGGGTTGGGTGTTGCAACGCCGGGTCGGATGGTGACAAAACCTGAAAAGTCTGCACCAGAATGAAGATGTTATCTACTCCGATGGCGAGGACGAGGAAGGGAATCACTTCGACAATGATGAGAGTGGCGGGAAGTCCGTAGTAACTGAAGAGACCTAGAGAGGCGAGGACAGACACCAAGACAATAGTTACTCCAGCCAAACCCAACGTTATTTGAGAGTCAATCTGTGAAGGAGAGGAGGAGGGGATGAAAGAGAGCGTAGAAGAGGAAATAGAATAGGGAAGATTAGAGTGAGTTAGGAGTTACGTAGAGTATAAGGAAATGTTGGGGGAAATGGGAGGAGAGGGTAGGTTGAAAGAGGGATTAGAAGGAAAAAACATTAGAGGAAAGAGGATGGAGTAGGTAAACAGGTACGATAGAAGATGATAAAAAATCAATATATGATTAATGATTTAGCTGGATGTTAGTGAAATGTAAATGAAGGAGTATGAAGGTGAAGGTGAAAGGAGGAGGATGGTAACAATTATGATATGGAAAGAGAATGGATAAATGTATTAGTGAAGAGGAGGGATGATTAGGGAAGATGAAATTGGAAGTGATCTATGATTGTGGGGGAAGCTAAAGAAAGTAGAAGTGTAGGTCTTGGCAATAGAAATGCATATTGTGGGTAGCAAGAGTAAAAGTTTGAATTATTTAGTGTTTACTTATCATTATGTTATCTCATCTGGGATTCATCTACAAGTAAGTCATTAATACGTAAGATAAATCATTAATGATATGTATGAATAATTAGTATATATAGAAGTTGACAGTATATAGTATGTCTAGTCTACTCCACTAATATACCTATATTATCACTTACATAATTATTACATACTATATATTATATCACACATACATCATATTTATAATTATACATTTTCAAAAAAACTTAAGCCTTACAAAAAATCTAATCAAACCCATCAGCAAATAATTCATGTCATTTTTGATATTGAGTTAAAAATGTATTTATTTTAGGATAAAATATTCAATTAAATTTGATTTGTCTACCACTGAACAGAGTGTTCAAGTATTGTATATGTATTATATGACTATCTAAATGTTGCTGTTGTTTTATCTCTATATATCAATAATTCAAGTGACTAATGATAATAGTATTTGTAAAAATCCTTTGTTTAAAAATAACTAATAACAATGAATAACTTTAATGAATTATAATAAATATAATAATTAATAAAATTACGTTAGAATATAAAAACTAACAATATATCTTATTTTGTAGATATGAAAATATATATTGATTGATAAATGGTGGGTAGAGTAGAGTGTTACGGGTACCAATCATCATTAGAGTTGCAAGTAGAGTAGACGAGTAGATAAAGTACAATACAAACATGTATACAACAACAATAACATTTAAATTATAATATATAATTAATGAAATGAAAAGACATCAATCAGAATACAGTTTAACATGCGCAAAGTATGTATTATGTACAGTGTACTAAGTACACTGTGTACAAAGTACGCTGTACAGTGTACATGTGTATTAAGTAATCAATGTTATCTATTATCATATTACACAAGTGAAGAATAATGATGTGTCAAATAAACTTTGAGTGAGTGATAAAATGTGTGTGTGTGTGATTGCAATATATATGTGTTTGAGTGTGTGTGTTTGTGTGTGTGTATGTATGTGTAAGTGTGAGTGTGTGTATGTGTTTGAGTGTGTGTATTTGTGTGTGTGTGTGTATACATATGTGTTAGAAGCATGTAGAGGGCAGCGTTGTTTTGTGTAGTTTAATGTAGTTTGGAGAAGTAAGATGTAGTCTGTATATAAGCCTGTAAAGATCAAATACAATATCCAGGCACTAACCAATAGTCTGCGGCAAGTAGTGAATTTACCCAGTGCCACTGTGATGTAAATAAACATGATTACATAACTTAGAGCAATTGTTGAGATGTCAGATTTACTCTGCCGATTAAGTTCATCTTCAATGGAGCGCTGAAAGGTGGAGGGTGAAGGTGTTGGTTTAATTGGGGTGAAGGGGTGTAGGGGTGAAGTTGTTGGTTTAATTGGGGTGAAGGGGTGTAGATAAGCGGGGTGTAGATAAGCGGGGTGAAGGGGTGTAAGGGTGAAGGGGTTTAATTGGGGTGAAGGGGTGTAGGGGTGAAGGGGTGTAGATAAGCGGGGTGAAGGGGTGTAGGGGTGTGGTTAAGTTAAATAAACCTCACTAGTGTAATGCACATCAAAATATTCACTTTCGTACTCGTTGAGAAATTCAACAAGTTTCAGTTCCCAGAGTTTCGCTCGTTCAGTGAAGGACTTGTCCTTGAAGTTGTTGTTGACAAAAGTGATCACCAGGGCGGTGGCATTCAAGTACGACTTTCCTGTGTAGCGACGGCGTAGTTGTGACTTTGTGGAGAGAGGCAAGCTCGCTAACTTTTACAAACTTTCACTCGCGAGGCGCAGTACCTGGATATCCGCCGAGTGCCACATTTGGCAGAATTGGTCCGCCGAAGTCAGCCATGCAAGGCAACTCAAGTTTAGTTCCATCTGTAAGACTAGTCGGATTACCGAGGCAGGCGGTCAAGTGGTCAATGTAGTCCAGGGTTGAGAAGAAACCTTCGTAGGTGGTGTTCAGGCTAGCCTCACTATTCTGTAAGGTAGGGTTAGTTGTAGGTGGTTATCGGGGGTTGGATGAGTCATTAGAAACATTGTTGCTGTTAGTTTTATGTTTGTAGGATTCAGGGCTGGGGTTATTATTAGTCATGTGGGGTTAAAGTAAGGATATTGTTAGTCTTCTCGGTAGGGTTAGCTATTAAAACATGAGGGATCAGTTGGGGTTAGTGACATTTGCATAGTGTACCGCAGTTATATTTCTACATTACAAATAAGGTATAATACGTAGGAGGTGAGTAGGGCTGAGTAGAGGGGAGTAGGGGTAAGTAAGAGTATAATATTCCAAATACTGTGAAAGTTCAACTTTGATAAATTGAATTCTCCAGTTTAGATATTAAAACAGATAGATAGTATAGATATGTTATAGATACATTATAGATACATTATAGATACATTATAGATACATTATAGATACATTATAGATACATTATAGATACATTATAGATACTTTATAGATATATTATAGATACATTATAGATACATTATAGATACTTTATAGATATATTATAGATACATTATAGATACATTATAGATACATTATAGATACATTATAGATACATTATAGATACATTATAGATACATTATAGATACTTTATAGATATATTATAGATATATTATAGATACATTATAGATACTTTATAGATATATTATAGATACATTATAGATACATTATAGATACATTATAGATACATTATAGATACATTATAGATACATTATAGATACATTATAGATACATTATAGATACATTATAGATACATTATAGATACATTATAGATATTTTATAGATACATTATAGATACATTATAGATACATTATAGATACATTATAGATACATTATAGATACTTTATAGATATATTATAGATACATTATAGATACATTATAGATACATTATAGATACATTATAGATATTTTATAGATACATTATAGATACATTATAGATACATTATAGATACTTTATAGATATATTATAGATACATTATAGATACATTATAGATACATTATAGATACATTATAGATACATTATAGATATTTTATAGATACATTATAGATACATTATAGATACTTTATAGATATATTATAGATACATTATAGATACATTATAGATACATTATAGATACATTATAGATACATTATAGATACATTATAGATACTTTATAGATATATTATAGATACATTATAGATACATTATAGATACATTATAGATACATTATAGATACATTATAGATATATTATAGATACATTATAGATACATTATAGATATATTATAGATACATTATAGATACTTTATAAATACATTATAGATACATTATAGATACATTATAGATACATTATAGATACTTTATAGATACATTATAGATACATTATAGATACTTTATAGATACATTATAGATACTTTATAGATATATTATAGATACATTATAGATACATTATAGATACTTTATAGATATATTATAGATACATTATAGATACATTATAGATACATTATAGATACATTATAGATACATTATAGATACATTATAGATACATTATAGATACTTTATAGATATATTATAGATACATTATAGATACATTATAGATACATTATAGATACATTATAGATACATTATAGATACATTATAGATACATTATAGATACTTTATAGATATATTATAGATACATTATAGATACATTATAGATACATTATAGATACATTATAGATACATTATAGATACATTATAGATACATTATAGATACTTTATAGATATATTATAGATACATTATAGATACATTATAGATACATTATAGATACATTATAGATACATTATAGATACATTATAGATATATTATAGATACATTATAGATACATTATAGATATATTATAGATACATTATAGATACTTTATAAATACATTATAGATACATTAAAGGTGTATTCAACAGAATCACATAATGATAACAATATAATTTCTAACTTGGTAATAGTTAAAAACACTTTGAATTGTACAATTGTTGTTAGAAGGTTGCAGGGGTTTGAAACATATATCGGACAAAGAAACAGTTGTGTTGTTGTCTGTATGTCGAAGAGCAGCCAGGGAGTTCTGCAATCTCATGCCCTAGATAGTGGTCAAGATAAACGATAGCATTGTAGATCGATTTATACACGATTCCATTATGAGTGTTTAAAGATGTAGTGAATAGCAATAAATAGCAATTCTATAAAGCAATTTTATGTCTATTGCCAATTGGTTAAAATAGTACTATTAAAATTGTGAAAGTAAGTAGTAATGATGCAATTGATTAGAGTTTCATAATAACAGATAAATGAAAGTAGTTTTACAAACTCACCTCAATCATGGCGCCGGCTTTAAAAACTGGACCGATTTGCACTTCATTATGTATCCAGAAATCTTTATTTTTAGCAACAAGAATAATCTGTTCAATTCGATAGAATGGCCTGCAGAATCAATACGATATAGTACATGTATAAGTAGACAATATGCCATAGCGAAGATGGTACATAGACAGATTACGTTAGTTAATTAATTGTAATAATAATCACGAGTTTGACACAAAATCAATACGGCTGAAAATACTTCTTTATAATAATTTTACGATTGAAAATTTAATAAAAATGCATTATTTAATGTTCACGTGTCGGAGAAACCAACGTGAAGTGTTCGTCGAAGTAGTTCATTTCCTGTCGGGCGCGCGACTTCTCAGAAGACCACAGTTCGACAGGGTTTGTGGTGACCTTGAACTTCTGCAGACCAGCAATGGAAGCCGCGCAGAATATCACAGATAATAAGAGCACGAGAGCGTAATGTTTCGAACAGTAAACTCCGAGGTTGGTGAAAATCTGCCAACAACATTATTGTTAACCAAAAACCCATAGAACAGCGTTGATTTTAAAAATTTTTTGTTGAGAGAGAGATTTAACACCTTGCAGAAGAAAGTGTCCAGTGAATATCGCAACTTCTCAAATCGAGATACGTCACTTTCGAGGAGAAGGCGATCGCTGGGTTTCTTAAAACTAAATGGTGGTGAGGGTTTGGTGCACATGGGGTATGGTTTTAGTAAGGTTAAAGGGTTGAGCGGGAGGAGGTGATAGGTTGGAGCTGGGGTAGTGGATTGAGATTACAAAGTAAGATGCAATAATTATCAGATATAATTTACATTTATAGGTAAAATATGAGTATAAGAATTGATCTCTAATGGTAAATTAAGTGTATATTAGAAGTTATTTAAAAATTAATATAAAAAATAGAGCCATAGATTTCATTTGTAATAAATTATTAAGTTTTTGCGATCAAAACTCTACAATTATTGACAGAAATTGTGTAGAGAATTCCATCGAGAATTTTGGTTGTTCGGGGAGTGGATTAGGCTTGAGGGGCGCAAGCACCAGTAGACTACCAACTATAGGGCAAATACGAAGAAGGCAACCGCAAATACAGCAAAAGAGACTGCAGCATAGATGGCACGAGTCTTCGTGAGGTCTCGAGGAGTAGGAGGTAGTGCGGGCGGCACTGGACATGAAGCCGGACAATCAATACACGCACACCTAGTCTGGCAGTCTGCGGAAAAGGAGAGGCGAGGTCACGACCTTGTCTCACCGAAACTAACCGCAGGGCAACGGTAGTCCGCGGAGAAGATACAAGATTCAAACTAATTTTACGTACAATTAACATTTTGCAATACATGCGCAATTGTATTGAAAAATGATAGGAAACAGCGGAGCTGAATTGATAATGCAGAGATAGTTGGTATAGAGATGGCCGCATACAACAATGCCTTATAAGGTAGTTTATCAGCCACATCTTCAGTAGAAATAGGGTTTCGAACACATCGCAGGTTTTCTTACATAGATTATATGATGGTATTTACTGTAAACGCATTCAATACCTTATCAACTATTGATATTCAATAGCCTGGTTATGTAAGCGTTTACACGAGGTGTGTTGCATAGGAATGAGATTTCTCAGAATAAACATTATATTAGTAAAGAAGCATAGAAATATTAATTAAACCCTCAATGGTATAATTCATCGGCTGAAATATGTGTTTTCCACTGACGGAGGGAATTTCAGCTTTGTCCGTTATTGTGTACAAAATTGTGAAGGGAACCTGGACATTATCCGTGTTGCCCATATAGGAGAGCCAGGACTTGGCCGTACAGGGATCATTATTGCCACACATTAATTTTATTGCCTGGGGATAAGTTCAAATTAAAACTCTTGTATATATATATATATTTATTTATATATATTTATAGATTATAGAATATATAAAATATTTAAAATATCTATATATATGTTTGTAGAGATACTTTTATAGTTAAGATTAAGTTAAAATGTATTAGAATTTGATGTAACAAATGTGCAATGTAACAATTCTTATAGGACAAACATTTATAATCATGTATACATTTGTGTATACATTTGTATATACATTTGTATATACATTTGTATACACAATTATATGAATATATTAAGGAAAGCAGATTCAAATTCAACTTACTTTATCATTTGAACTAGGAAAAATTACGTCTTTGCAGGAATCAAATAAACCGTTTGCATATTCTGTACTTATTCCAAAGTTAACACCATTCACGGCTTATGTAATAGTTATAATAATGTTATATAAAATATCATTATTAATTTTTTATATAATATATTATTTATTATATTATAATGATATTATATAAAAAGTTTATGTGAAATTAATTATTAAAATAAACTATATTAATTTAAATTAAATGATTAAATGTATAATCGTAAATTTAATTATATTACTAATAAGTTGGTTATTTAGAATTATACCTGGTTTTGTATCGCTTGTAATTGTAAGTTCTTCCAGATATCTACTTTGATGAGGATCACACGTCAGAGAACAATAGAGTTGTATGAAGTTTGCAAGACAAGATGGACACCTATTAAGATATTCAATAATAAAGCATTATAATTAAATACACATAGCTTATAGTTAATATTAATATGGACGCATAATTTTTACTTTTAAAAAATAAAAATATTTGTATAATATAAATAAATCAGGTATAAAAAATGAAAACATGACTCACATTAAGAATATAAATAAAATATATACTTTTAAATTGATTGGTATTATATTCACCAACAATTTCTTTAGCATGTAGTAAGTTTTACCTTGATAATAACTGATGAGGGACTGATAAACTTGAACTGAAAGTATGTAGTTGCCTAGAGTCGCAGCAGGTATGAGTACCTTCTGAATAATAATATAACAAATTTATATTTATAATAAATATTTCATAGCCTATAGGGAATGAAATATTAATATGTATAATAATTGAATATGATTATTACATTAATAATATTTCATAATATATTATTAATTACTGATTGAAGTAACGGTTTATATATGTAAAAAAATGAATTAAATACACTAATTAATTATATTTATAATTATACTAATTAGTATAATAATAATTGTGTATTTTTTATTGAATAACCATTTATTATATATACTATATATAATCGTTATATTCATATATATATATTACACCTGTTGAATTCGAGTACAGGTGAGGACATAACTCTTTTAGAATAATTAAAGCCGGTTCGTCTACGAGTTTCTTTGCCGGTCCACGATACGCACAATTTAACTTATTTCCACATTCCCCATACCATATACAGCCGTCGGTTATGTTAGGTAGTTGTACAGAAATTGCGCTAGTAAATATTACCAAGTAACATAATACAACTATTAGATAGGACATATTAGTCATTGATATATGTTGTATTAATGAATTAATATTTCTAAATATCAGATAAATTTCAGTTATCTGAATGTATTAACTTTTCGTTCACGGGAAATATGTTACAAAACACTAATTTATATATGAGATACAATTCAAAACTAATATTTAACTTACTTATTGAAATTTACGAGAATAATATGAAATGTATCGAAAAACATAACAAGATATTTTAAATGTTAATTAGGTTAAAGCCCACGAAAGAGATATTTTATAATGAAGTAGAATGATATTTAAATTGATCACATGATATCACATGACATTTGTTATTATTTTGATTGGTTTAAATGTCGAACGATATATATTTTAATATATATAGTAGTTCCACCTATAATTAATAAAAATACTTATACATAAGATATATACATAGATATTACTAATACAACTATTATAATTTATATTAATACTAATCTATGTAAATTACCAATTTTTATATTAAAATATATGTCATTCGATATATATAAATATGCAAATATATTTAAATATAGTTGTATAAATATAAATATTTAATTTGATTATTTTGTATTATTATTTACAAAATAACATAATAAAATGAATGAAACTATATATATATATATATATATATATATATATATATATATATATATATTCACCATAATGAAATAAGTAGCGCATCAATTATTGTTTTATTTTCACATATTTTAATTATATAACTGACAATGATTTAAAATATATAAATTTATATATATTAAACTATTATTATAATAGAAATATGATATATTATTAGGTGTATGCAGACAATTTTAAAAAGCTATTTCTTTTTTTTTATAAAATCAAAATCGATATGTAATTATATACATACATTATTTCTATACATATGGTAAATATATAAAATAACTCGAATTAGGAAATATTTGTATTAGTATCGTGAAATTGTATGCTTCCGTAATATTACTGAAGAATATAATATTATATAATAGTAGTGTTTAATAAAGATTACTTATAAGAATCTAATCTTAGGTGAAGTACAAAAGATCAATTCTGACATAGAATAATATCAATCCGATATCCGAAAAACTTATTTCTAGTTTATTCTATTGTTTAATTATAATATTACATGTCATAATATAATAATTAAATAGATATTGATATATTTTTTCTTTGGAAGAAACTTTTATAAATTTACATAAATTATATATTAACTTATGTTTATTATAAACTTCGATATACTATTATTTAAAATATATACATACTTTATAATTAGAAGTTTATAAAATATATGTAATATCAATATAGATATATAATTTACATAAACTCATTACAAGATGCAAAAACCTAAGTTAGCCACTATGAAACTGACAACAGTTAAAATTAAAAGTTAAAGTATTGTTTATTTGTTAATTTGTTCAAATGACAAACTAAATCAGGAATTATTGAATTGGTATGTCGTTTTTCCCTTTATTATATTTCAATGGATACATTTAAAACAATATATTATATTTGATAGTATGCCTTCCTGTAGATCTAGTTAATATAGTTGGATATGAATGTAATATATAATTTGATGTTTCACCGAAATCTAGACAATTTCTACAATATCTGTAATTATTGCATAGAATTCATATTATAATCTTATTATTATCTCTAGAAATCTTGTTTCAATATATTTACTCATTTTTACAAGCATTGAATGAAATAACTTTAAACAATAGTCTAAACATATATATCATGATGAAATTTAATTGTTTTATTATACCATGTATTCTTATTCTTACAGACTAATTTGATGAAAGCATATTTTCTTTTGTTAATTTTTGCGTATGTATTATTTTTGAAAATGCAGATGTAATCGATATGTTAAATGTTAATTTAAATAGAATAATCGTTTCCCCCATAAACGCCATTAAGTATTTGTGTCCATATATTTGCCATGGTAGAATATTATCTATAATATAAATGTAAGCTGTTCATTACAAGAAATACATTTATTTACCTCAACTTTATCATGAATCCCAATTTAGAACACAATGCTTAATTAAATTAACATTAAGAAGCTGTTCAGCCACTTCAGCGATTTTTTTTTACTATAAAAGAAAGTTACTGTAGACATGGTATTCATCTAGATATCAGCTTCATTGATTAATAAGCATATTGTCCACCTCATAATATTGATTTCCACTCGTATGAATAATACATATGTGTGGTGTACAGTTCTAGTCAAATTACAAGTCATTAATCTTGTAATCATCATACTCACTTAATAAGCCTTATTTAATATACCTGAATTCAGATAATATAAAATTCAATTGGTTCATGATAGCTTTTAATTGTATAAACAATAATCCTTGGGTTTCAGAGAGAGGAGAACCGCCATAGATTAGTTTGAAACTGATGATAAGCGGTATATTAATCTATTTTACTGTTTCATATTATTCAAAAAGTTTAATAAGATAAACTTCAATTCGTTTCGATATATTATAAAAAAATACCCTTCTTGATTGATAAACAGCAATATAGTATGATTAATTTAAACCATATTACTTTCAGCATGTAGCTAATAATGAAGAATCATCAATATATGTATGCATCTGTATAACAGCATTTACTATTTAGTTTTGTGTAGTAAGTATGCTGTTGGAGATTTAAAATGACAGATGAGAATTAATTTTTTGTTACACTAATAGTTCAAAATTAACATGTGAACATTTTTATCTTCACATATATAAATTGTATATTTGATTATTAAAATGATATTACCTTACTGATGGATATGGAAAGAGTACTCTTTCCTAAAATACGTATCTAATTTAAATAATTGAATATTATTAATTATTAGAAAGTCATTAGTCAAGTGAAACTAGATTTATATAAACATTTTGTGTTCCTTAATATATTTTTATTATAAGTGCCAAATATTGATATCCAATATTCTAAAATAATTGTTTGATTTGCATCCTATGGACTCCGTATATAAAAAAATATATTCAAATTGTACTCAGTTATATAAACTCTTTATTTTAATCGTTCTGAAATAATGTTGAAAATAGTTTACAAAATTGACGATTGAAATTTAGATATATTATTAAAATATTACCCTTTATATAATTATATATTTCTAAATTTAATTTTACTTTATTGATACTTAATGATATTTAATTATATGATATATAATTTGTTTAGGAATAATCAGCTTTTATTGATTCTTATTCTACTTTATCCGAACCTAGTAAAATAATTATATATTTAGTTTTTTTCTTTTAAACTAATTTAATATAAATGGTATATATCATATAGTGTTATTCTCCCTGTTAGAATTTAATACCTATGTATACTATCATAATATTTCGTATCATGTTCAATCAGTTATATTACTTCTTGTAGAACAGCTTAAGTGATCATCAAGGCTGGTTTGCTTAATATTCATGCACGATGTGCACATTACATCCAATCTTACTTATCTTTTTCTTCTATCCCAAATAAATGTACTTGTTTTTATGTATTCTTTGTCTAATCTTGTGTTGATGTCTGTTTTGTGAACTCGTTAACTAATCTATTAAGAAGATATGTGTATAGTTCTCTATATACTATATATGGCCATGGTATATAGTCATTAATATTGTTACCATTATGCTGTAATTTAGTTGTATAATTGACTTATTTGTAATTATTTATATTAAATTATATTAAAGTATATTATACGAGGAATTATAAATTTTATATTGATTGGATATTTTAATCTCTATATATCATATATATGATATAAAGTTGTTACTAAAATACAGCGAGTTATAAATTTGTAGAATATAAGAATTTAAAATATATAATAAATAATAATAATAATACAAATATTCTTCACATAGAATAAAACAATATTAAATATACAAATAGATAATAATAGTATACGAGTTAAGATATACAATATAGTTATACTAGATATAAATATATAAAATAAAGAAATATTAAAGTATTGTCAGTAAAATGTATTTATTCTGAATATAAATGATTCATAGGATTGTTGATATTACCTCTCATGTTAAAATGTGTAATTAATTTCATATTATTTTAATACAAAATATCCATATACTTTATTATTTGGCTAATAAAATGTATTACTCTCTCCTATCCATCAAACCCTTTCAGGGTATGTATTGATTATATATTAGCGAATTATTTATTTCAATAATTTAAATTTAGCTTCACATTTAGTATCTTATTCTCCAAAAATGTTATGATCTACTTGTTATAATGTCTTATATATAACATATAATTATATAATATATATAAATGTATAACAATATATCCTACATTATATATAAATGATAGCTTTTCATATATACCTTCGAATTATATATGTTTCGCTGGCCCCTTGAATTATTTCCTATTTGTTATTTTCATTTACATTACTGTTTAAAGAAATATCAACAACCGTGAGCTTGTTAATATTATATATTCTGATTATAAAAAAATATTTCGATAAAGTATGTAACTAACAGTTACTAACTATGCATGTCACTATCAAATATTTTAAATTGAAGATATATATATATATATATATATATATATATATATATATATATATATATATATATAACAGGTGAAATTTAAACATGGATTTTTAGTTTTCTCTCAATAAGAAAATATATGAAAAATAAATAATTAATTGTCATGTAAATTGATATAATATCGGGAGTACAATATGTATCAGTTGTTGATCATTTAAATGATAATTATTATTATTTATCGTATACATTAATGATTTAATATAATTATTTACTAGTAATATATAAATTAAATTATTTGTGGATGATTATAATATCCATATATCATCAAGCCCAAAATACGACCAAAAAATATATAGAGAATACATTATATTTACCTATTAAGAACCTATTATTAACCATTATTTAAAAAATTAATATTAATTGATTTATTTAGTTTCTAATGTATTATATGTTCTATGAATATTGTCATTTTAATATATATATATATCTATTATTTCTATTACCAGTTTCTCGCAATTGTTAGAAAATGCCCACTGTTTATATTCTCATTATCATAAATATATTTATTTTAATTCAATAACATCCTAGATTACCCATGCAATCTACAAAAATAATCTTCAATATAATATTGAGTAATCGTGATTACAGTGTTGTAATATAGTGAATATAGTGCATATAGTGTTGTATATAGATGTAATAGCTATAACCAAGTGTTATAAGTAGAGTTTTTTCTTGGATAAATAGAAATCTAATGATTCTTAAATCATTATAATAGACATATATATATATATATATATATATATATATATATATATATATATATACTATCCGACCCTAGTTGAATAACATGAATATATATATATATATATATATATATATATATATGTGTGTGTGTGTGTGTGTGTGTGTGTGTGTGTGTGTGTGTGTGTGTGTGTGTGTGTGTGTGTGTGTGTGTGTGTGTGTGTGTGTGTGTGTGTGTGTGTGTGTGTGTGTTATGTAAGTATTACCATAGTGAGGCATATGTGTACGATGTACAGTGTACATCGTACAATATACACTGCACACTGTGCGTCGCACCGTGTACGATGTACACTGTGCGTCGTACACTGTACGACGTACAGTGTACGTCGTTAGTAAAAACAATGAATATACTGGATAATTGTAATAATATGTGAATATTAATATATCTACTATTATAAATATTAATTTTAATATTGTTGGAAAATATATTTTGAACTTGTCATAATAATAACGCCCATATTAAAATATAATTTTTATAAATTATTTTAGAAGTGATCAAATTTAAATAAAACATTTGGATATTTAGTATATTAATAATTATAATAGAGGTTAATTAGTAAAAATAACTATCTTATAATGGATTGCCATTTGAAAAAATATTCGACGTGTTAAATTAACTTTAATAACTAATTTAAAATTATTTAAGCAAAAATTTCAAATATTAAATATATTAGATAATTATATAATACTCATGATTATCTTCTAAATCTGGTTTGATATAATATATTTTTTTTAGATAATTGTATATATTCATAATTAGTTATGTGTATTTATTTTATTAATAATATTTAATATATTATATAAGATAATCTTGAATAGTATATATTTAGACTAATATTATTATGATTATTATTCGTATACTATTAGCATTAACTATTAGTAATAACTATAATACAATTATTATATACTATTAATTTAATAATATGTTTAGATATTTTATTTGTTAATCAATCGTATCTTACCATATTACACAATATATTTAATGATTAATCTTATAAAATAATCTATAATTAGTTCATGGAATAAATTACTATTTTATAATAATTACTAATAATAATTACTTATAAATAATAATAATATTAATGTATTTATATTTGTAAATATTGGGTTGTTAGTTTGCCCAATTCAATCAAAAATAACAAAACCTTTCGATTATTTTTGAAAGCATATATTATCTGATTAAATGTCAGTTTATTGGTAGTTTCCTCTACCCAATACATTCCGTTATTGTCATATCATGTTTATCAATTTTAATTGAATAGAATCTAAGTTTATTGAGTTGTTTTTGTCGTAATCATAATTTTTGAAAGCTTGTTTACTCCCAGTTTTAGTTTTATTTTAGTATATTTATGTACTAATGACAATGACTAAATAAATCAACTTTGTATAATTTACTAGAATCATATAAAAATTCTAATTATAGAAAAATAGAAAATTGAATACTTCCTTGAAATTCTTTTCATACAATTTTAGTGACACATACTTATTCAATTCTTAGCATTTCTAAGTATATTCTATATATAGTTTATTATAAACAGTTATTTAGACCATAATAATAATACTATTTTTAATACATAATTATAAATGTAATATTCTTTCATAAATAACTGGAATTTAATTTAATTTTTGTTTATTTAATTATCACATTAAAAATCTGCTAATATAAAATATATTGTCTATTATATAGTTTATGTTTAATCACTATTATTTATTATATAATAAATAATAGTGATTAAACATAAATATATGTTTATTTAGTAATTACACATTATTATCATGAATAAGATTGTAGTGATTACTTTTTTCACTTATATGTTATAGTAATATAAAGTTTTTTAAATGCTAGTAATTTATTATCATATTCAATCTCAACAATAATAAGATTTATTCATAAAGTTCATAACATAATTGGACTTGTGAATACAAATCTTATAGGTTTGAAGTCCTGTTTTCATAATATATTCAATATATAAATATTTATATATACTAAAATAGGAAATAATTCATAAATCGACTATCAATTAATATGCTTTTGGAAAACCATTATATTATATAAATAATTAGAGAATACGTTTTTAATTATGATTTTAGTAAGAGTATTTTATATAAGTTTAATTTTGAAAGACGCTATCTTTATCAACATATATTCTGTACAATTTGTTTGTATTTGAAATCTATAGTTACACTATTTCAGTATACAAATTCCAGGGAGTGGAATGTGCTGCATATAAATGTTTTTTTCGAAGATAAACTATAATTATTCACATATTCATTATTTACTAAATTATTAAAGATAATTGATATTACAAATATTATTTCTAGTTAAATTTTATTTTATATCAATATTATTAATATTACATATTATTACCTTAATTGAAAATTTTCTTTATCACATTCAAAAACTTTGAAATATATAATTTAGTTTTATATATTTTTCAAAGCATTTATAAATTCTTAATGATCATTTTATAATTCTTTATTTAATTAGATTATTAAAGATGAAATGATGGAACATGACCACTTCACCCTTACGTGGTATACAACTCTATTTAAATTATAAATTTCTATAAATAAGTTTCTTGATTTCAAATTATCACCCATATCGCATAACTCTATTATAACTTTACCTTCATAAAGTTGATTTCGCGATTAACTTTACCAACGTTTTAAACGTGGTTTAACGTTCGTAAACATAACTCGATAAACTTTCGCCGGGCGACCCGCGATAGCAAGTCCAGCAATCTCGTACGCACGCAGGCAAGACTTTCTACTGTCGAGAATGGGCGTTTGATAAGCTCCTGCAATGCCAGAGAACGCCTCTCGGTGCAGTCGGAGTAGTGTTGATCTACGGAGGTGCTGGAGCAGGTAAAACTGCTTTTTGTACGCAGATTGTATGGCCGACCCCGAAGAGAACAGGTGAGACACGCTATAGCACATGCATAGCACGTGATTGCACATGTATAGTACATGTATAGCACATTCATAGCACGTGTATAGCACATGTATAGCACATGTATAGCACATGTATAGTACATGCATTGCACATGCATATGCTATTGTATATGCATATGCTATTGCTATTGTGCATATGCACATGTATTTTACAATCGTAGTCATACTTGTTCGATATCCAAGTTTTAGAATTACATCTTGTTGCAAATATTGATTTTTCAAATCGGTCAAGCAAAAAATGAAATGAACTATTTGAATGTTCGATTATTTGTATATTTAAAATATTATTTAATGTATTGGCAACATATTATTTACATTGGAAATAAACAAATAATTAAAAATTATGCTTACGTTAAGTTTTGTGACAATACAATCTGCTATAAACAGCTGCCTTATCATAATACATGCACTTTCAGCCCCAGTGGGAGAGTTAAAGCGGCAAGAGATATTGGAATCATGTTTACTGGCGTATTACTTTTGTCGATATGATGACATCGACACACTATCACCGGTCAGATTCCTGAGATCGATGGTCAAACAATTGTTGCACTCGAAAAAAATTGATTTCAGTTCAGTCTACGACGAGGTGAGCCGAGGCATGAGGTCAGGTTATTGGTTGGAGTAGGAATACGAGAGGGTTTAGGGAAGTAGTGGAAATGGGAGTTAGTGAATATTATGAATCTATATCTGGGATTAACGTAGTTGTTAATGCGGTATTTAGATGAGATCATTAAGTCAGAGGTTATAGAGGGGTTAATATTAGTGCAAGTGAGGTGTTAACCAATGGTACTAGGGCTTATTTATATATACGTTAGGGTTTATAGCTATAGGTTATAAATAACCAGGAGTAATATTTATAAATATGAAGATATGTGTAACAGCCTTAATTATTAACTGTGGTTTTATTATAACCATAATTAGAATCCATTGTTTAGATAATGATATCCAGTAGCTTTGGCTTATGGAGTTTACACTATATGATCCTTGCATTAAAATTATCACATAGGTCAATGAATTCATTTTTATTTCAATATCATTTATTAATATATACTTTATGAAATTCGCTAAATATTTAAATAAACTCGAAGTGAATTGATTAGTGGTCAATGCACGCTTCCTTCTTTATAATCCGGTCCGTCTACGTCAAAGGAAGCATTCGAAGCATCCTCCTGGCAGGCTTGTCAGTCTGATATTGACGCTGCATTGTCGCGTGGGATCATCGAACCATTGAGTCGATTATCAGTCGTTCCCGCTCAGAAATTGATTCTATTAATTGATGGATTAGATGAGAGCGCTCTCCAAGGGTTTGTGATACTCAAATTCGTGATATTTTCTCCGTTGTTTAACTGATACCATGTGCCCTTTATCTCTATTATTACAACTGACATTGTTTTCTAGTTTATGTTTATTTATATTTTTATACAATAATTTATATGTCTATAACGCTAATAAGTTATTTGAATGTCATAGTAATATATGTAGTATATAATGCACATATAGTACTATATGTGCAGATAATCAATCTGATTGAATTAACTGTTATAATTATATAACTGTTATAATTGTATAACTGTTATTATCATATAACTGGTATACTTATATAAATATCTTATATAATTATTTCAAATAAAAATAAACATAATATATTATTAATGCATATAAAATATATTTTTATTATTAAACAATAAACTAAAATGTCCTTGATGGTTTCATGGGTATGTTATTGTTCATGTATTATATTACTCATACCTAGTAATTAAGCTAGTTTTTATTTTTAGTAATTCAGATGTACCTGTGAAATGCTTATTTATGTATTTTCCCACGGAACGGAATTAGCATTGTTCTTTTACGCTACCTATATGTTGTCTATTTCCACCTCTTCATCATCTGTATAGTATTTTTCTATTGTATATTTATACAATATAGTAATAGATTATAGCTATATATTTCTTCTACCTAAGCTATATTCTAGTATTAAAATTATTACTCAGAGACTAAATAATAATATTAATTGTATTCATTATATACCAGATCAAATGTTATTTACTGATAAATTATATATACTCTGCATTTATATTATAAATATATAAACTGTATATTTAATTTATTTTATACCATATGTATTAAAAAACTATTTAATTCAGACTATTGTTAATTTATATTAGAATATAAGACAATAAGAATAATTGAATATATTGTATCAACATTCTAATACAAAAAACTCAATTATCTTATACATTCATAGATATCCTTTTTAGTATACGCATCTCTATACACACGTACACACATATATACAGATACATTCCTACTCACAAACCCATGTATACCCATCCAACACACATCCAACACACATCCAACACACATCCAACACACATCCAACACACATCCAACACACATCCAACACACATCCAACACACATCCAATACACATCCAACACACATCCAACACACATCCAACACACATCCAACACACATCAAACACATATCCAACACACATCCAATACACATCCAATACACATCCAACACACATCCAACACACATCCAACACACATCCAACACACATCCAACACACATCCAACACACATCCAACACACATCCAACACACATCCAACATACATCCAATACACATCCGACACACATCCAACACACATCCAACACACATCCAACACACATCCAACACACATCCAACACACATCCAACACACATCAAACACATATCCAACACACATCCAATACACATCCAATACACATCCAACACACATCCAACACACATCCAACACACATCCAACACACATCCAACACACATCCAACACACATCCAACACACATCCAACACACATCCAACACACATCCAACACACATTCAACATACATCCAATACACATCCGACACACATCCGACACACATCCAACACACATCCAACACACATCAAACACACATCCAACACACATCCAACACACATCCAACACACATCCAATACACATCCAACACACATCCAACACACATCAAACACACATCCAATACACATCCAATACACATCAAACACACATCCAACACACATCCAATACACATCCAATACACATCCAACACACATCCAACACACATCCAACACACATCCAACACACATCCAATACACATCAAACACACATCAAACACACATCCAACACACATCAAACACATATCCAACACACATCCAATACACATCCAATACACATCCAACACACATCAAACACACATCCAATACACATCCGACACACATCCAACACACATCCAACACACATCCAATACACATCCAACACACATCCAACACACATCCAACACACATCCAACACACATCCAACACACATCCAATACACATCCAACACACATCCAACACACATCAAACACACATCCAATACACATCCAATACACATCCAACACACATCCAACACACATTCAACACATATCCAACACACATCCAATACACATCCAATACACATCAAACACACATCCAACACACTTGCACATTCTTCAAAAGAATATCAATATATATATGCAATTTATATTCTATATATATACATTTTAATAAACATGACCCTACTTTTTTTTCCAATAAACCCTACTTTAATCTCTAATCTCATTCCTTTAACTCTATAAACACATTCTATGTGTTATATACAAACATTTATACCTTTGAACCCTACTATTTACCATCTAACCCCACTCTAAATGCAACTATTATATTCACTGTAACCTGATTTATTATCTTTTAAACTCCATTCTAATACCCATGAACCAATTCTATTATTTCTAACCAGATTCTAATGTCCACTATCCATTATTGCAGCCCCGATTCCATTGCATCGTTACTCTCGCGGCACCCGTTACCCCCGTGGCTAGTCCTAGTGGTGTCTTGTAGAACTAAACAAACTCTGATCAATACTCTGTTTCCCGAATATAAAAAGGTTCCTTATAATTAATCTGCTGTACTCATGTCCCTATGCATTACTTATAACTACATCGAGTTACTCTTTAGTTTAGAATATATTAATATTTTAATAAAATTCAACTGATATTACTTATATTGAATATTGATTTCGTATACTATACTATTTAGTACATATATATATATATATAATATATACAGGTGGCATATTAATACAAATGCAATATATATTATATACAATCTATAATATCAATCTAAATGCCCGAGTATCGAATACAGAATGCAATATAATATTGCCGAGTGTTTTTACCAATGATTCTAGACTGTAATAGGTATTTAGTTGTATGGCCTATGCATGATTAATTAGGAAACAATCAATATTCTATTATAGTTTGGTTATCATGTACCTTTGAAATTTGAAAAAAATTGCCATATGCCTTACCAAGAAGTTTGTAACACACATATTGATTTTCTTAAGACAGACAGATAGTATGTTATAAATATATATTTATATATATATATGTATACTTGTTATTTTGAAATAATATGATAAAGGTATACTATATTTTTTATATAAATATATGCAATTAGAAATTGAATAGTTCATTATTTTAAATACAATACTTAAGTTTCATACATATAGATAAAGTTTATAGATAATAGATAATAAATCTAAAAATAGATGTTTAAAACTTCTACGTTTATTTTATATAATAAATAAACAAAGTTTCCTGTCAAACTTTTTTTGATAAATTTGAACTTTTTTGAGAACTAACTAGAAATTATCAAATGTATTCGAAATTGAACAGAAATAAATCGTATCATAATTGAATCATAATCAAAAGTATAATCCATGAATTTGTTAGAGCAAAATGTAATTGTAAATTTGAATATTAAATGTTTTAATAATATATTTTTATATTATCTATTAAATAAAATATAATAAGTATATTATTAAAAAAATATTTTTTAATATTTTAAGTTAGATTACAATTTTTTATTTAGAAATTTGAAGATATTTCCGAATAATACCAAATTATCGATATGTTATTTATATATTACAAAGATTACAGACTTATAAATAAGGAACACGCATACCCACTAATAATAGACAGATTTATGATATACTCAGATTAGAGCATTCTGTGCGTTTATACTATTTCTAAATTCCGCAAATAAACCGCTTATCAATTCTGATTGGCATATCCCCGATTACGGAACATTCAGTCTTCGCGCGATTCAATGACATCCATTTGTTACCGACAGATTTGCCTGGACGACCTACGTAAATCGCAGGCAACTCGTGACCTCCAGCAGTACATTCTGCTGCGGATGGACGAACAGGCGGCCTTGAGATGTCGGGTCAGTCACGACACAGCAGCTATGCTGAACATGCTTTACATCAAGAGCAATGGCTGTGTGTTGTACATGCAGCAAGTTAGTGACGGACAATGTATGGGCAATGCACGGGCAATGTATGGGCAATGTATGGGCAATGTATGGGCAATGTACGGGCAATGTATGAGTACTATATGGGCAATGCATGGGCAATGTAGGGCTCTGTATGGGCAATGTATGGGCAATGTATAGGCACTGTATAGGCACTGTATAGGCAATGTATGGGCACTGTATGGGCACTGTATGGGCAATGCATGGGTAATGTATGGGCAATGTATATGCACTGTATGGGCACTGTATGGGCAATGTATGGGCAATGTATGGGTAATGTATGGGTAATGTATGGGTAATGTATGGGCAATGTATGGACAATGTATGGGCAATGTGTGGGTAATATATGGGTAATGTATGGGCACTGTATGGGCACTGTATGGGCAATGCATGGGTAATGTATGGGCAATGTATAGGCACTGTATGGGCACTGTATGGGCAATGTATGGGCAATGTATGGGTAATGTATGGGTAATGTATGGGTAATGTATGGGCAATGTATGGACAATGTATGGGCAATGTGTGGGTAATGTATGGGTAATGTATGGGCAATGTATGGGCAATGTATGAGCACTGTATTGGCAATGTATGAGTACTGTATGGGCACTGTATGGGCAATGTATGGACAATGTATTGGTAATGTATGGGTAATGTATGGGCAATGTATGGACAATGTATGGGCAATGTGTGGGTAATGTATGGGTAATGTATGGGCATTGTATGGGCAATGTGTGGGTAATGTATGGGCAATGTGTGGGCAATGTATGGGCAATGCATGGGCAATGTATGAGCACTGTATGGGCAATGTATGGGTAATGTATGGGCAATGTATGGGCAATGTTTGCAGCGGGTGTTTTAGGGGGGGAAGATGGGTGCAGCGGGGTTTATATTGGATGGTGGATAGCTGGCTGCGGATGATAATGGTTCTGATTGTTTATTACGCCGATCAGAGGTGTAGGTGACGGGGGTAGTGAGCGATGGTGGAGGGAGGGAGGGCTAAGAAGTGATGAGCAGATAGGGGAGGGATTAGAAGTGGAAGAGGAGGTTATAGGTATTAAGTAGTGGATAAGAAATACTAATATAGTGGCAACCCTACATTGCCCCCCATTATGCACAATAACCCGCTGTAGGTATTAGATGGAGTGGTAGCTGGTAGGGTTTCTATTCGAGAGATCCGTGATATGCCAGGCACATTAAACGGTCTCTACTCGTGGATGTGCGAACGGCTGTTCCTAGATTCCTTCAAGGTCACGGTACGACCTCTGTTAAATGTGATGCTTGCTGCTAGACGACCCTTGACACCGGCTGAACTATATAGGTTTTGTGTGTAATTATTATTATAGTAGCATTTTTTATCAATTCTTATTAATTGTTATTATAATTAGTGTAAAAGTATATTTAAGTAATTATTAATTTTCTAAATTTCTAAAAAGCATTACCTATTTATTGTATAGAATATAAAGTCTGGTGATATACTAGAATTAATATGTTCTTATAGTTGAATATAATATTTAGATAAAAGGGATTCACACAATTTGAAATATTAGTTTTTATTTTAATAATTATACCGACTTTGTTCTACTCACTCCCCCGTCTTCTAATCAAATCAACAACACCTCGTCCCCAATTTACATTCCAATATTACTCTTCCCAACAACAAATCGCCGTTATTTTCAGTTGTGCGTACACCAGAAACGTGAACCTCAAATATGCGGAGTTCATTGACCTCTTGAACCTAATGAACCCGCTGATTTCGATGACTAACAACTCCGGCGCCGACTTCACGCCTTCCGAACTCTTCCCTCCCTCCGAACTAGAGGTCGGTGTCACGATTAACCTCTGAACTCGTTATGCTGGTGATTATTATAGTTTATAACATTGTTATCCGTATCATCAATAATACGCAGGTGGTATCGAATTACGACATCGGATACCTATTGTTTGATAAAACAATAGGCTTATTGTTTCTTTTCTTAACTGCTGTACTTTTCAAACTAAACTTATAAATGTAAATCTACTATACTAAATAGATCTACATCTCCTATACTAAATAGATCTAATATCTATACTAAATAGATCTACATCTCCTATACTAAACAGATCTACATCTCCTATACTAAATAGATCTACATCTCCTATACTAAACAGATCTACATCTCCTATACTAAACATATCTACATCTCCTATACTAAACAGATTTACTTCTCCTATACTAAACAGATCTACATCTCCTATACTAAACAGATCTACTTCTATACTAAACAGATCTACATCTCCTATACTAAACAGATCTACATCTTCTATACTAAACAGATCTACTTCTATACTAAACAGATCTACATCTTCTATACTAAACAGATCTACATCTTCTATACTAAACAGATCTACATCTTCTATACTAAACATATCTACTTCTATACTAAACAGATCTACATCTTCTATACTAAATAGATCTACATCTCCTATACTAAACAGATTTACTTCTCCTATACTAAACAGATCTACATCTATACTAAACAGATCTACATCTCCTATACTAAACAGATCTACTTCTATACTAAACATATCTACATCTATACTAAACATATCTACATCTCCTATACTAAACAGATCTACTTTATACTAAACAGATCTACTTCTCCTATACTAAACATATCTACATCTCCTTTACTAAACAGATCTACTTCTATACTAAACAGATCTACTTCTCCTATACTAAACATATCTACATCTCCTATACTAAACATATCTACTTCTCGTATACTAAACAGATCAACATCTCCTATACTAAACATATCTACTCCTATACTAAATAGATCTACATCTTCTATACTAAACAGATCTACTTCTCCTATACTAAATAGATCTATGTTTATATTTATGTCTTCTATGCTAAATATATCGGTGTGAGAGTGACTATGGTCTAATATTTGCAGACTACTGCTCAGGTCTAACTCGGGTCTTACAATATATTGTGAATTGTAAATTTACATGTCTAATGACTCATTTCACTAAGCTTTGTTTAATGTTAAAATGTAGCTTCTGCAACATTAGAGATGCTATATCTCCTTTAGCTTTCTGTAAAATTCTACCGATGGAATTGTATATCGAATGTTTTGCACAATTTGGTGGGCGCCCCGAAAGTGCACGATAAGCGATGTAAAGGTAAACAAATGAGATATGTTCTATACGCCCGCGTTCCACCGATGTGAGATACACAAAGATTATCTACTATGGCCAGATTTCGCCTAGTGCATCATGGGCAATTCGTTGTATTAATACATTTTTATAAAATATTTGTAAATATGTCTTCAATTTCATTAAAAAAGAAGTTTATAAATAAACTAAAAAAAATTAATTTATGCGCAATATTTATTTATCAATAAAACAATTAATTGTACTAATTAATCGAAAATGAATAAATAATATTTTAATAATGTACTATACCACATAGAATCTATAGATTATACATCATTATAACGATGCCTATAGATCATAATTGATTATAATCTATTGATCATGTATCAATATTAATGATAAGTTCACTATAACACAATTATTGCGTTTTTGTCCACAATTATTTTTATAATCCGGATATAAATGATAAAATATATATTTCGGAAATCAATTCTACAGATAGTATATAGATGGGAACTCCTATAATAGAATATAAACTAGGTATTTTAGGAATCTTTGATTTAAATAATGGATTAACCTTTAATTCTTAATAGATAATAATTATGAACATTACACTAGATTAATGAATTCTTTAACAATTGGTCATCAAATAATAATATATTCTGAAAATAGAAATTTCAGAAAAAAAAGTCTACTTTGTGTTAATTTTAAACAATAATTTATATTAAATTATGTTTATCTTATTTATATTATGTTAAACATATATACACTGATATATCTATAGAATATAATACTCATATTTCAAGATAATCCAGCTAGTAGTAATAGGTATTAATTTTATAATAACAAATATGTGCTTTGGTGTGAAATGAATGCTTTATATCTATTGGGTAAGAAAATATTGTAACGATAAATAATTAATCTATATTTAAAAATATTCCAATTGCTGAAATATAAATTTTACTGCAAATAATAAATTAAATCATAAATAATTATTTACAAAATCTAATCATAATATTGTATTCTTTTATGTTATTAATTACCAAATTAAAGATTATAAAATATTTTTTAATATTTAATAATATAATAATTTGTTTTCTTAACAATTCAAATTATATCCTCCCAATATGGCAACAATAACTATAAACACCTTTCGATATCTTTATGTTATCACTTGTCTTATTCGAGATGTCTATTAACGTATAATTGTCAATATACCTTCTTCCCAGATAGATGCCGACTCCACATGTACATTGATTCTACACCGTTCATTTTCCGAATGGCTGTTGGATCTGAAACACTGCACAGCCAAGTTTTTGTGTAGTAAATCCGATGGACACGGTACCCTGGCTATGTCCTTCACCCTTCACGCCTCGGTACTCTCACCCACCGAGGTTTTCTCCTTTAATGTATTTCTATTACAATTTTATACGTTTTACTATTGTACCAATAAAATTATGTCCTGAACAATTTATTTTAAGTTTTAGTTTTAATCTTATTTAAATTTAGATCTAACTCTGATCTAAATTTTAAACTTGACCCGATCTTAAATAAGATTAAATCGAACATCTACCATGATATCCAATACTGAAGATATCCGCAGCTTAACCCCCGACCTAAACCTGTTTACTCCAGATTGAGGACTACGCCTTGCACTTGATTCACTCGGACGTCGGCAGCACGTTAACCCCTCAACAACTGGCCGCTTGGACGTTGTGGAGTGGTGCGGACGTTCAAGCTATCGACAGCAATCGTTGCACTACTACCGATATCGCCGTTCTCAAGTTAATCTCTCGCGCTTTATTAAATCTAATTATTTGAGATGAGTTTAGCATGAAAATTTCGATATCAAAAATTATCTTTAAAGCAATTTTAAATGAGATTGCGTTATTTTTAATTTAGATAAAATAAATATTTACGGCTTCCTAAGTAAATTATTTAATATATATAATAGTAATTATGTGACAATTGCATAAACATTACATTTTTAAAGTGGAATGAACTTTATAAATATGTTATAAAAAGTATGCTATAATTTATTTTAATATGAAAAATTCTCCTAGTATTAATTATCAGACTTGAAGAATATCTTGTAATCATTTTAGGTCAATATTTGTAATAGGATTTAAATAATATATATATATGAATATTTAAATATATATATTATTTATTATAATTCCTTTTTAAAATTTTTAAGAAAGTACACTTTTAATGTTTTTAAAGTAGACTTAAAGTAGACACTTATAAAATGTCTTCAACTCCTACATCCCTTGTTTCTACATCATTCAATATTATCACAAATCACATTTAGCCTTTTGAAACAATGTGGAGCTTCCATCAAAACTCCTCCTTCAACTCTGGCCTCGGAATCTTCATTTAGTAAAAAGGTTTCATCATTAATGTTTATTATATTTACTCTTTATTAATTATTTAATAAAGTTAATTTATTAAATATATTAATTATGCTTTTTCATATACTTGCAAATTAAATATATCTTATTTGTAAATAATTTCGTTTATTGCATGCAGTAATAGCAACGTTTTGGTATTTTAATAGTAATTTGTCTGGTATAAATAAACATTATTTGGAAAAATCACAATTTAATCGATGTTATCAACTTCAACGTATTCCTACATGAGATGAAAATCTGTTCAGACCATGATTCCTCTTGTAGATTGATTCGTTGTCATTGGTGTGCGATGAGGCTTGCGGCGAAGCTTGCGGAGAATCTAGCGGAACTCAGGATTTACAAGTGTTGAAGAGCCGCCTTCACAAGGCTTGCAGTGACGGGGACGATTACACAATCTCCCACATTCTCGGACACACTAGCCAACTTATTAATTGTAAGTTTACGTTCGACCACGTAAATGTATTACTTTTTTAGCACATCATATTAAACAATACACTATAATATAGAGATATGAGTACATTCTAGAAGAGATATTACGTTAAAGCTCTCCATTCTGATATCTAAATTTAATTGATAAAATGATATACAAAATATTAAACTAATATATAATATAATAAATTTGTACTTAATTAATATTTTCATATTTTATGAATATTGTGAAATATTAAATATGGCGTTTTAATATTGAAGAATTATAATTTCATGCATTAATTCCTCATTAATTTGTATATCTTTTACTCATTTTATAATCTCACATCAATAATTTCCTATTATAGATAATAATAAATACAATTCAATTCAATAAATCCTAAATTTGTACACATTTCCAATACGCAGCCGACATACAACCCCACCACTGGCCACTCCCACCCTAATCCCTCCCGTACCCCCCGCCCACCCGCAACATCCTCACCCTATCGCAGCCACCGATAGCGAAGGTCGTACGGGGTTGAACCTCGCTGCACGCCACGGATACCTCTCCTCCGTAGAGACGTTGCTGTCTGCTCTCTGCGATCCCAACCTTCCTGACCTCGCCGGCTGGACACCTCTGAGGGCAGCTTCGTGGGGCGGATATCTGGACACAGTGTCTCGTTTAATCCAGGTATGGATGTTTAATGTACATCTGGAGGTTACCTCGATGATGTGTATCACCAAATTCAGGTCGGCGTAGAAATGACCCAGGATTATCTTTTGAATTAGTTATTCGTCTTTATTAATTGACTGTAGGATGATGTCTTCATTGCCTATGTCACGCCGTACAGCACACACTACCAGACTACTCTATACCAGGGCCTCTAAGTTATATTGATATCAAATCCACGCCCCATCCTTTACTTTAAAACATACAACCTCACACTAAAACATTCTACTTTATACCACTTAATGGATATTTTACATGCTAATACATACAAATTCGAACACTATAATATATTAATTACATCTTTTAAAATTAGTTGCATAATTATTTAAGTTTATGGTAGATACAAATATATATCTACAAATTTAAACAATAATATTATATAATAATTGCATATTTCAAAAATAAATAATGAAATGAAAATAAACAATTTCTAAAAAATCAGGAAATTTAATTTTGTTGTTATAATTTTTTTAAATGATTTCTCATTTATTTATAATGCCTAAAATTATATAATAGATAATAAATAAGAGATTTAAATTACTGGGTAGAATTACCAAAATGTTCAGATTATCAAAAAAAATTATCAGCTTTATAAGATATAATGAAAAATTATTAACATATGAACATAGAGAAATTCTTTCTTCCTATTGGATATTCAAGATTACAATATAAAAATTACATATATTTAGCATTATATTTAGCTTTTAAAATTGTTTAAATCTATGAAATATAAATGTTTATGTAAATAATAAATAATTCTTATTTACAAAAAGTAATCATATATTTGTATTATTTTATGTTTATAAATGCATTTATATCATTTTTTTGCATATTCCACTATATCAAATTAAATGGAATTTGTAATTATTAATATTTACATTGAGGATATTGGGATTTCTTAAAATGTAACTAGTGATTACATTTTTTGGAATTTTGACAACATTTTTTTAACTACTTATAATAAACATATAAGCGCACATTTTAGCATTTTTTCAATAAAGTATAAAGCAATTTATCATGTGCTGAACCTTGATATATAATATTTCTATTTTTTATGCATAAATTACACCAATTATTGGATATTTATGATATTACATGCATATGTTTTTGTAAATCAAAATATTTTGTTTTATCAATAAATATATTATTATTGTATACAAGAACAATGTGATTCCTCATAAATTGAACAAACTGTTTCATTTATAATAAAAGTCAATGAAAATAATGATCCCGAGAAAATGTGTTTTAAAAATGATGTACTTTTATTATTTATATTTATTATTCACACAGTAAAAATTACAAGGTTTATGATAGGTTTAATATATATACAGAAGGTAAATATACAGGAAGAGGTTTATAGACTTTTAATGGTTTAGGGATTATTTCTGATTATGTGACAAGTAAATTTACTGGTTCATGATGTACCTATAACAAATGATCCAAATTTATAATAATTTGATTATAAAACTAAATTTTATGTTCACAAAATATATCTACTATATTGATATTTGTAATTACTACATTATATTGTTGAAAATATGTCACTTATGTAATTATTGTTTATTATTTAGTCATGTCATAATAATAAATTTTTATATTTTTCATTAAATAATTAAAATTCACTAATAGGCAATTACAAACAAACTTTTTATTGCACGTAGGTATGTTAATAATAATATCTTATTTTACAGTTAGAATATTCAAATATAGATATAAAGGAATTTATGGTGATACATTAAAGTGAATACAAAGTGTTTTTTAAAGTTTTATAGAGTCGTTGGTGAATTTCTCAATGTATTTTAGTGATTAATGATTAGACCAACTAATGTTTTTTTAATAACATTTACTAGGTAGTGATATATTAGACAATCTTCAATGGTCATTACGTAATTATCAAATACTATTAATAGTAGAGTAGTACATCATTATTTAGAATATTTACTCGGGATTATTAAAGTATATTAATATATAATTATCTGCAATAATATAGAAAATATTAATTTTGTATTACATTTTTTTCTACTATATGTTTAATTTTTCAGCAAATATTTTCACTGCAAATATTATATATAATTATTATTATAAGTATATATATTATCAGTATATATATATTATCAGTATATATATATATTATCAGTATATATATATATTATCAGTATATATATTATCAGTATATATATATTATCAGTATATATATATTATCAGTATATATATATATTATCAGTATATATATATATTATCAGTATATATATTATCAGTATATATATATATTATCAGTATATATATATATTATCAGTATATATATTATCAGTATATATATATATTATCAGTATATATATTATCAGTATATATATTAGCAGTATATATATTATCAGTATATATATTAGCAGTATATATATATATTATCAGTATATATATATATTATCAGTATATATATTATCAGTATATATATTATCAGTATATATATTATCAGTATATATATTATCAGTATATATATTATCAGTATATATATTATCAGTATATATATTATCAGTATATATATTATCAGTACATATATTATCAGTACATATATTATCAGTATATATATTATCAGTATATATATTATCAGTATATATATTATCAGTATATATATTATCAGTATATATATTATCAGTATATATATTATCAGTACATATATTATCAGTATATATATTATCAGTATATATATTATCAGTATATATATTATCAGTATATATATTATCAGTATATATATTATCAGTACATATATTATCAGTATATATATTATCAGTATATATATTATCAGTATATATATTATCAGTATATATATTATCAGTATATATATTATCAGTATATATATTATCAGTACATATATTATCAGTATATATATTATCAGTATATATATTATCAGTACATATATTATCAGTATATATATTATCAGTATATATATTATCAGTACATATATTATCAGTATATATATTATCAGTACATATATTATCAGTATATATATTATCAGTATATATATTATCAGTATATATATTATCAGTATATATATTATCAGTATATATATTATCAGTATATATATTATCAGTATATATATTATCAGTATATATATTATCAGTATATATATTATCAGTATATATATTATCAGTATATATATATTATCAGTATATATATTAGCAGTATATATATTATCAGTATATATATTATCAGTATATATATTATCAGTATATATATTATAAGTATATATATTATCAGTATATATATATTATCAGTATATATATTATCAGTATATATTTATTATCAAGAATTTTGTATATTGATTTTGTATTGACTAATGTTTTATATCTAAGCCTTATTGATTACAGGCAGAATATATTAAAATGCAAAATATACCGGATAAAATTATAAATGATTTGCATTTTACAACATTGAAAAACTCTTTACCGCTAAGTTTCTTTTATGCTCTTATATGATTATTGTAATTTCACATGTCGCAACCATACGTTAGGTAGGCGCTGTAGTAGATGCCAGCGATGTAGATGGGCGAACAGCACTCAGAGCAGCTGCTTGGGGAGGTCATCTGGAGGTCGTTGTATGTTTGTTACATGCCGGAGCTGCCGTGGGCAAGGTCAGTATGTAATTATTCACTAATCTATTATTATTCTAACCAAACCCATTATCTTCATCATAAAGTCTATACAACATAGACTTTATCTTAGCATTAAGCACATAGACTTTATCTTAGCATTAACTACATAGACTTTATCTTAGCATTAACCACATAGACTTTATCTTAGCATTAACCACATAGACTTTATCTTAGCATTAACCACATAGACTTTATCTTAGCATTAACCACATAGACTTTATCTTAGCATTAACCACATAGACTTTATCTTAGCATTAACCAAATAGACTTATCTTAGCATTAACCACATAGACTTTATCTTAGCATTAAGCACATAGACTTTATCTTAGCATTAATCATATAGTCTTTATTTCTTAGTATTTATCTTATTCTTTATCATATAGTCTTTATTATATAATCTTTATTATATACTCTTTATATTTAGTTACTACCCCATAGCACTACCCCACAACCCCATGCCCTATGCCCCATTCCCTCCACCTACGCCTTACTCCACATTTGCACCCACTTCAGATTGACGTAGAGGGACGGACAGCTGTAATTGCTGCTGCCTATATGGGTCACGCTTCAGTGGTCAGAGCTCTACTATCTCGTTCTGACATCGCAGTGTGTTCTTCTACAGTTGACCACTCGGACGTAGACTGTCGTACGGCATTGACCGTGGCCGCTATGGGCGTGTCCGAGGCTTGCGTTGCAGCCTTATTGGACTACGGGGCTAGCGTGGATCATAGGGATCTAGATGGTGAGTCCTCCAAAATACCTTAGTTTTGACTAATTGACACCACATTAAACTGACATTCTGATACTTTTAATATAATCATCCAACTACCTTGATATATTAACAAACTGTCAATCTGATTGATCTTACACACACAATCTGACGTATTTATAGACTGACACTACTACTTATTGACACTACTCCTCTATGACACTAAATCTCACTGACACTACATATTAACGACACTACACCTCTATGACACTGCATCTCACTAACACTACATCTTACTGACACTATATCTAACTGATACTACATCTTACTGACACTACATCTCACTGACACTATATCTCACTGACACTACATCTCACTGACACTACATCTTACTGACACTATATCTAACTGACACTACATCTTACTGACACTACACTTCTATGACAATACATCTAACTGACACTACATCTCACTGACACTACATCTAGAATTTGCTTACAATTTAAAAACTATAGATTTTTGTAAATATAAATGTAAATTATTTTCATTTCTATTTATTTTAACAATAAAAAGAAAACTTGACGCCTGATTTCTTGATCTCTAAACTTTTATTTCCTTTAACGGCCGAATATTTGATTTACTCGTCCATTTCAAGGGATGACTCCTTTGCTGGTAGCTGCCCTCGCAGGTCGCAAAGAAAGTTGTGAGCTGTTGCTGAACGCCGGAGCTGATATCGACGACTGCGATAGTACTTCAAGATCATCGATTCACGTGAGTTCAACTTATTTATAAACATGTCTCCGGTGGTTTTGAGTTCAACTCGTTTATAAACATGTCTCCGGTGGTTTTGAGTTCAGTAAATATCTGGTATTGCGTAATAATATTAAATATGTTGAATATTATTGAGAATCACCGACTTCAACTTTATATAAATTAACATATTCCATATGATTTAGCCCTATTATATTCAATTTCACAACCGACATCTCTACCATCTTCTCATCATTATCCTTCCCTTCACTCCCCTTCACTCCCCTTCACTTCACTCCCCTTCACTTCCCTTCACTCCCCTTCTAACCGAATCTTTTTCCCTTTCCTCATCTTACTCTCACCTAATCCTCACCTTACCCTCACCTTCTACCCTCTCTTCATCTCAACTCTCCATCTTCACACCCTCCTCCTCTTCCAGCTCTCCTTAATACCTCCTTCATATATATTAACTCAATCTTTCCGCTTCCTAACTCTCCCCTCACCATCATCCCTACCTCTCCCCCCACTCCCATCACCTACTTACCCTCTCACTCTTCCCGCCAGGTGGCTGTACAGATGTGCCACGTAGAGGTCGTGCGTTTGCTACTAGCTCGCGAGTGTAGCGTCGACGATATAGACGAACGAGGAGGAAGTCTACTATCTTTGGCTTGCGGGGGAAGGTCTAATTGCAACGAAGCGCCACCTAGCGAAGAGATTGTGCGTTTATTGCTTGCCTGCGGAATGGACGAACAGCACAGGGACAACGCCGGCCGAACCCCACTCCACCTAGCGGCCGCCGCTGGTATTACAGAGGTTTAATCACATGTGTTAAACCTAATCTTACTGACACTACATCTTACTGACACTATATCTCACTGACACTACATCTCACTGACACTACATCTTACTGACACTAAGCTCACTGAAACTAAGCTCACTGACACAACATCTTACTGACACTACATCTTACTGACACTACATCTCACTGACACTACATCTCACTAACACTACATCTCACTGACACTACATCTCACTGACACTACATCTCACTGACACTACATCTCACTGACACTACATCTCACTGGCACTACATCTTACTGACACTACATCTCACTGACATTACATCTCACTGACACTACATCCCACTGACACTACATCTCACTGACACTACATCTCACTGACACTATATCCCACTGACACTACATCTCACTGACACTACATCTCACTGACACTACATCTCACTGAGACTACATCTCACTGACACTATATCTCACTGACACTACATCCCACTGACACTACATCTCACTGACACTACATCCCACTGACACTACATCCCACTAACACTACATCTTACTGATACTACATCTTATTGATACTACATCTTACTGATACTACATCTTATTGACACTACATCCCACTGACACTACATCTTACTGACACTACATCTTACTGACACTACATCTTATTGACACTACATCCCACTGACACTACATCCCACTATTCTACACATCTTTACCTTTATTATTAAGAATTGATTTTTTGACCACACCCAGTGATTTATTAGACAGTTGGCGTATAAATAACATGACCTACGACCTTTATTCAGTGTGTCAACCTGCTAGTAGCAACACGTACAAACCCCGATACCGTAGATAATGAAGGTTTCGCTGCCGTGTTCCATGCAGCAAGAGCTGGTCACATCGAGGTTGTCTTGCGTGTACTCTCTTGTATATATCGAACATCGTTGTTATGCAATCTATTGTTCAAGATTGCGTAAGATTTCTATAAATTTTTATTTTACCAAAAAATAATTCTAAAAATATAAATTAAAAATAAAATAACCTGTTTATGTTTATTTAAATTTAATGTAAGAATTATGTCTTCATCTCATGCTCTCATATTTTGTTGACAGGTGATCAGGGCACTAATTGACGTTGGCGGTGCTAGTCAAAGTCAAAAGGGTCATAACGGCAATACAGCACTTCGGGTGGCAGCTCTGAATGGACATTATGAGGTTAGCAATAATCTCGTAAATAACCTCTAACCTCTAACCTCTACTCTCTTTTAAACTCACTTTACTCTCCCTACACACATCGTAACCGCATATATTCTATAGTGTAGAGAATACACCCTTCACAACTTACTCACCAGGTGGTATCGCTGTTACTGCGTCGCAAAGGGTCAGCTGTCGATGATCGCGATCTCGAAGGTCGAAGCATTCTCTACTGTCTGGCACTCAAGATCACCGAAGATCCGCCCTCTATTCCCTCGTGCAACGGGTCCTCAATTTCTCAAGGTCACCGATTAGCCAACGACAACTTCTTGAAGTGCATGGAGATATTAATAAGACAGGTACCATGCAATGTATGCTTTAGGCCATCCTATACATTATTGTACATGCATTATGAAATTATTATTTGATCAACTAATGTTTATATTTATTAACTATTTATATATTGCAAACTTTTAGTTTCAATGTTCATATTTAACAGAATATTGTTTAACCTCTAACCTGTAGGGTCGCGCCAACTGCGACATCGGCGATAACGAAGGACGTGCTCCGCTGCACGTAGCTGCCTGGGAAGGTCATCTAGAGGTCGTACAGTTACTAGTTAATCTGGGAGGATGCACCGTCGATGTTCTGGATAATGCTCAAAGGACTCCCCTGCAGTCGGGGTCGTGGCAAGGTAATGAGGGGGGTGTGTCCTATGTAATGAGTGGGTGTGGCTATGTAATGAGTGGGTGTGGCTATGTAATGAGTGGGTGTGGCTATGTAATGAGTGGGGTGGCTATGTAATGAGAGGGATGTCCCATGTAATGATGTGTGTAGCCAGGTAATGAGTGGGTGTGGCTGTGTAATGAGTGGGTGTAGCCAGGTAATGAGTGGGTTTGGCTGTGTAATGAGTGGGTGCGGCTGTGTAATGAGTGGGTTTGGCTGGGTAATGAGAGGGTGTAGCCAGGTATGGAGTTTGAATGTCTAATTAAGAATGTGTAGATAGATAATGCAGAGAAATCTAGGTAATTTATTAACAGGTGCTAGGCCTTAAATATCATAGAGATCTCTACTCTAACGAGGCTTACAAAACACAGGTCACGCCCACATAGTAATGTGGCTACTATCTCGTGGGGCTAGGGTTGACCATTGCTGTTCCCAGGGTGCAACAGCTCTGTGTATCGCTGCACAAGAAGGTTAGTCATTATCTTTGTGACTCTAATGTCGGTTTCGTATAATAAAACATCGCCAGCGACTTACTTTATAAATTCATATAACTTTAGACGACATAAATATTGACGTGGTTAATGAGTATATGAATATTCATATTATATGGGAATATTAAATTATAATATGAAAGTATCGAGAATTTTGAATTTTAATAATTTTAAATTGAAAAATAAAAATATTATTATTAGTATTTTATTCTATCCATATTTAATTCTATTCGTAATAGTGAACACTCATTTTTAAAGTATTAAAATAAAATATATTTAGTTGAAGTATAAAGTCTAGTAGATGTTTAAGATTATGAGCATAAAAAGCGTGATTTTGTAAATTTACAATTTTCGAAAGTATTTAAAATAATTACTATAATATTTCGTGAACTCGTGACCCTTGTATCCTGTATAGGTCATAAGTCGGTGGTGAAGGCCCTACTTAACTACGACGCAAACCCTTACCGCACCGACTCATGGAATCGTACGGCCATCAAACAAGCTTTGAAGGCAGGCCACCTCGACATTGTGAAACTTCTGGAAGGGTTTGTATACCTAGACTAATCCCTACCGCCGTGGGTGTATGGGGTACTAAACTATTGTATTAAACTATTGTATTGTAGTATTTATATGCAAACAGTAGTTATAATATTTTAATAATTTAAGTTTTTTTTAGAATTGCATTTGAGTAAATAAAAATAAATGTTTTCAAATTATTTCACCAATTGTTATAAATATTGTTTCTTTAGTTTTTTTTAGAAGTTATTCAGGTTTTTAAATGATACAAAAGATTGAACCGAGATATTTATCTTTCAATGCCACTAAACAGGTCAACGTCTACCCAGTCTTCTTCAAATTCGGGATCCCAACACCTCTACCAGTCGTTGTCTAGCCACTTAGGCCGTACCCCAGCTCCGCAGCAAACTCCGCAGCAAACTCCGCAGCAAACTCCGCAGCAAACTCCGCCCAATATTCCGCAAGTGCCGCCGCCGCCGCCCCATCGCCAAGACGAACCCATATATGCAAACATTTCACCCGAACACGTTGCGGCCGGCCAACCTTCCTGCGTTGGTCTTCCCTCCGTGGCAACTTCATGTACACCCGCCCTGGTACCCGAGACCGTGTCTAGTCGACTGCTGGCCCAAGCGGCAGCTCTACAGGGCAGCATCAGCTCAGATCTCGATACGTTAGTCGTAGGTAACTTGTAGGTTATTTAGCTACCACTCTTTCTTACGATTTAGATTTCACTTATTTCAAAACTTTCGTAATTCTTATTTTGTTTTTAAATTAATAATTTGGTATTATTTCTTTGTAAATCAGTTAAGAAATTAAGCTCAATGCTAAAAGATGTCATTTGCAAATCTAATATTCTGAATGAAATCTTAATATTTTACTTTATTTTCAACAAATTTACTTTTTCCAATCGTAATTACATTTATGTAAGAACAAATTTTAAGTAAGTAGATTTTAATAATATTTAATTACTTATTTTAGATTATAATTTAATAATTATTATTATATTAATTTCTAATTATTTATTAATTAAGTATTACATATTATTACGTTTTTTACAAACTAATATATTTTAAATAATTAATTACTTGGCTATAAAAACAATATCATTAGTGGTACGTATTTGATTGCTTTACCGCAAACATTTCATATAAATGAATAATCATTAATAAAAAATAAAAATTAATTAATAGTTTATTGAATATTTATTTAATTTAATATTCATACTTATATCATGTGGAAATATCAATATCAATATACTCTAAAATTGAAATTTATTGTAAAAATACAATAAATACATATTCTACTAAAATCCAATTCAGAAAAATGAACATATAACTGTTTGTTTCAATATGTACAGGTCTTTAGATGCCAAATGTATACATTTATAGATATTTAATTTACTGGTTATTTCTAAATTCCTCTCAATTTCTCTCAATTCGAATTAGTATGCAATATATATTTTTATATCGATTTAAATACTTATAAATTTTATTAATTCATTTATTATCTTCAATCAATATATATAATAAATATAGGCTGTATTGACTCGATTTATCAAATTAATTATAAATAATGAATTATTTGTATTTAATATATATAATAAAATAATAAATATATAACACCCAATATAGTGAAAAATGAATTTAAATTGAACCAATGGAAGTTTAATTTATATATAAATACAATATTTTAGTTCAAATTAATTATTAAATTTTTGATTATTTGTATTGCTAATAATATATGTGGAATTTATAGAACCATTATAAAAAAATATATCTATGATTGTATAAATATGTATTCTAAATATTCTCATTTCTAATTTTTCTATCATTTATTTAAGATAATAATTCTAAACGGTGCAAATTTTCTCAGCATCATATTAAAACCATTTGTGATATCAAATATATTTCATTTGGCAATAATATATCTTTATAAGTTTTTCTTATACCATTTCGCAGTCCAAACAATCACATGACCACGTCGGATGCGATTTTCTCTCTCGACGCCGAGTGCTACGAATTCGAGCGCAGTGCTGCCGTCGCCGCCGCCGAACACTCTTCGGAACATTCCGGGTCTGGATCCACGAGTGGTCGAGGCATAGCTGCAACTGCGGGGGGAGGAGTTCTCGGTTTGAGCAACCAATCATTTGCGCAGCGTCTCTTCAATCTCGGTGAATCGGGCCGTAGATCATCTTCTCTTGACCGCTACAGTAACGGTTGGTACTGGGCCATAGTTGGATGAAATAAATAGTTCACATATTCATTAGAACGCATGGTGTTATATAATAGTTGGATATAATGATTTAGATTTGCAATAACAATGTTTGTGAAACTCAGTCGTATTTTGTAAACTGCCGTAATATGCCATCTCTTACAAAGTATCTGTATATGCTTTTGCATCTTCTAATATATCCGTTGCGTTGTTCACGCAGACAGCGACTTGAGCGGACAAGAACCACGCCGGCGAAATCGCATCGTCACCAACCCTAAAGCGCTGCGCAAACCGAACCCGCAACCACAATACGCCGCCAACGACCCTAGGAGGGAGACACCGCTATAATGGTGTGGTCCCCCCCCTTACGCAATGCCCCCGCCACACCTATCACACCTACCACATATTCTATTCACTCGCTGCTATTCTACTGGCGGACTGCAATTCTAGCCATACCGTATGCTTCGTGCACTTTCTGATACCTTATTCGGTATGTTTACGCGTGCGACGTAAATACCCGCGATCCGATGTTTGCAGTGAATTACAATAAACTTATGCTTGATTTTATTTTCATTCTACATTTAGTTATTTATTATATTTGTAATGACATTAGATATAAATAAACTATTTATATCATTTTACAAATATGAATTTTTTCTATTCTATTCAATTAAATACTTGATTATTTAATTTTTATTTCTTTATAAAATTATTAACTGTATTGCCATTATGAAGAATTACCCAGTGAGATTATATTTTTATTTGTTTAATTCTTGATAATTATCACTTTCTTATTCCTCTTGAAGATTGACTCTTGTTATCTGATGTAGATTCCTCCAAAAGTTGACTTTCCGAATCTAATTCTGCTGCATCTGTGGAGATAAAATTATTATATAATCAAGAAATAAACATGCAAAAACAAATAATAAATATTAAATAAAGAGAATAATTATTATAAATGAGAGATAAGATAATTATCTTTAAATTATTTTATAAACTTTTCTGTTCCCTTTTCTCTTTTAGATGTTTTAGTGCTAAAATATGTTCCATGATTATTATATAAGAGATTTTATAAAAAAGTATTAGCGTTATAGAATTAATTTTCTAATTATTGCACTTTATCAAATATTATATATCACAAATATTTACTATAAAATATTAGATATAATTAATAGCAAGTAATTATAAATTAAGTTGTATCATTAAGGAATATTTGTAATTTATATATGCATAATGAATAGATAATTAAATTTGATTTAACTTACTATTGGGTCCATGAATACAAAATGTCAATAGGATAGCAAAGAAAATTGTGAGATCATAAAATTCTACACCTGTTATGAAAAAAATGGAAAATTTATCTTGTTTTGATCTTTTTGAAATCTGCTTTTTCACATTATAAATGGTTTTCTTTGGAAGTTCGTTTACCCTTGACATATCTGTTGATTAGGTCATATTATTTATACATGATAAACTTGACAGCAATTTGTATCATATTATTATTGTAGGAGGATATTAATATAATCACGTGCGTTACATAGTATAATACAGATATTTCATAATATCAACTAAATCGAATGGTATGCTACTTTTTGCAGCGATTTATCAATCGAGTCTTTCAAGTTTGTACCATAAACGTTGTTATTAATTTAGATTGATATTATTACGGTGAATTAACTGTAAGATATTATATTCAGTGACATTATTTACCTTTTATTAGTTGACTATATAAAGTACACTTACATCAATATCCTTATGAAATATAATAATTGCAAGTGTTAAATTGGAATACTGCGGATACTTTGTTTGAAGATATACCTCAATTATCGTATTAATACATCAAATATATGTTTGACATATAGTATCAATATTAATAAATATTTTTTTAATTTCTACTGATATGTGTGAAATATATTCAAAATATGCTATCCAGGCTATTTTGGAATTTAGTATTATTAAATTATTATTATAATAAATATACAATAGTACAAATGTAGAATTTAAATACATCATAATTCGTTACATAATCTTGTTTCTTGGGTAACGATGCAATATTTTGTAAATTTATAAAATACAAAATATTCATTCAATATAATTTAAGTATTACTGTTAATATGTATTATATATAAGTTATTGTTACAATATTTAATATATTCCTACATACGTATCGATATTATGTCACGTTTCTTATATATTATAAGGTACACTACCGTTACAACAGCGTGGGTAAACTGAATCTAGAGCACAACAATGAATTTCAGAATCCGCAACAAAACCACAAAGGAAGTATCGAAAAGATAGAATATTTGCCATAAACTGTGTTTCAATTTAAGTTATATAACGATATGTATATATATTGATAATTTATTATGTTACGTGGTGATTTATATTAATGTAGAAAATATTTCAATATATATAATTATGTAATTAAATAATTAGGTTTTACATAACACATATATCAACATAAAGTGTATTTAAATTCTTATTTTCACTAACTTGCATATAATATGAATGTATAATTAATTAATAAAAAAAAATTATTGAGTATTAATTAAATTAACTCGAGTGAAATAATTACTGAATTTCAGAATTATTAATTTGAATTGTGTAATATTACATATGTTTTTAATTACAAAATTTATATATTATTTAAATTAGATAATTTATACATTTTATTTAAATATACATACTACAATATATTAAATATATTTCTATAATTTATTTACAGATAAAAAGTGTAATACTTACATGTTACAGTTACATATATATTATATAGTTTAATAATAAAAATTATCGCATTTTAGACATTTATGTGAGATATTCAATGTAACTAGTTAACTATTAACTTCATTTATAATTATATTTTCTAACTTATTTATATTCATTGAAAACCATGAATTCATGTAATTAGATCATTTATCTAATAACTACATTATCTTAAATTGATCTACTGTTTATTTGATTTGATACATATGTATTATAATATATTATGATAGTATATTATATTATATTAGTAATAATATATTACTATGCTAAAATCATTTTATATTTTATCTCAATTTGTATAAACTAAATAACAGGAAGTATTTATAAATACTCCAAGTATACTATCCTTCTAATGGTGGATAACAAATGTATTGATAAATAAACCTTATTGAAAGTATTCATATAATCGCTCAATAATACTAATATAATACATATATATATATATATATATATTAGTTATTTATCTACAATAGATTATTTATTTAAGCCCCATTAATTAAGTGACGTGTATTACGTCCTCACATACATGTTTTTACAATATGGTATATTATGATTAAGCCATAGATCTAAATTAATTATCGCCCAATTAAAATAATTTAAATGTCGTAATGATTAATATAAATATTAATAAATTATAAATATAATTATATACCTATTACAATATATTTCATATATAATCTCCATAATGTGTGTGTGTGTGTGCGCGCGCGCGCGCGCGCGTGTGTGTGTGTGTGTGTGTGCGTGTGTATGTATATATGCATAGGATATAGCCGAATAAAATTAGTCCTTTATAAATTAAAATAGTTAATTAATAACTAGATCAGATCTTTTTAGTTTAACAAAATATAATACAAACATGCAATACTACTTTATCAGTAATACTTAATTAATCAGTAAGCAGTTATAAAAAAGTAAATATATTATTTGGTCTATAGTAAATTATGACCTAAAATATAATACAGACATTTGGTTATTATTGCGATAATAAGATGACAAAGTTATTATAAAGTTTATTAACATTTTACTAAACAACATTAATACATACTTACATTTTATAATACTTACATATTTATATCATAATGTACTTATTATTAATTTGATATGTCTAATTCCAATTTACAAATATTCAGAACTTATTCTAATATATCAAAATGATAGAATACTATTATTTTTATCTTATTGATCTATACATATAAAAACTAAAATATTATATTTTAATATAGGTATATTCTTAGAAAATTGACAACATTAATATGTTGAACCTTGAAGATTTATACATACAAAAGAGTAATACGAATTATTGTAATATATCAATACTTAAAAAATTAAAAGTCAATATTATCTCATTTATGTCATATATAACGTAAACATTATAATACACTAACCACATACTCAGCAAGTTAAATATTTCAAATAAATATATATTTCATAAATATGCATTTCCGGATTAGCAATAACATATTCTTTGACGCACAAATATAATTATTAACAACTACAAAGTTTAAAGTAATTCAATATAAAACACATCATTCCTAACTCAAAAAATATCATTTACAAGATGTTATTCTTAATTATCTCGATTGATAAAAAAGCGATACATTTTTCTACTCTTGTAATAGTCAACGAAAATATATATTTTAATTTTCCGAAATATATGTTAACCTACCGCTGAAAACTAATAGGATAATACAATTAACGTATCTGCCATTATCACTATTTCTCGTTAACAATAGAACCTATAGTTTCTCAAGACCTGGATACTTTCTTGGGCACATAATAACTTATTTGTTAGCAATAGTTATATGAAAGGGATTTTAATCTTTGTACATATAAATACTATATATAATATAACATATATAGCATGATTAGGCATATTCCTTAATCGGTAATCTTTTCATATTAGGTTAGAGTATTTTATAGCATAATTAAATAACAATAGTATATCAATAATAATATATATAATAGTATAATAATAGAAATATAATAATAATAGTATATTAATAAACTTTATCATATCAAATAATAACTAATTAAGTATCATTAGGTATTTTAAGTACTTTGAATTTAATTTTAATTATAAAAAACACAAACACATGTTAAACATATGTTTTTCATAAGATAAAATATACATTTTGAGTGAGTTTATTTTGTAAAAAATTGTTTTTTAAATATAAAAAATATATATTATAAATGAAAATAAATTAAAACTGTAGGCAAAGTAAGAATATGTATTATATAAAGTGTTCAATTTATAATAATATGCCATATAGACAACACTATATTACAGGAGGGGCATACCATTAGTATCCACGTACTTCATATCTATAGGTAATATATATATATATATATATATATATATATATATATATATATATATATATATATATATATATATGTGTGGCATAACTTTAATATATTATATACACAAATATATGTACATACATGATGAAATTTATATAATGGAATTGCCACTCCTCCGCAAATATTATTTATAGATTTTCTTTATTTCAATTGAATTCATATAAAATGCTGACTAGCTTAAATTTATAAAATATATATCATACTCGTATATATGTAGTTGTAAATTAGTTGTAGCGGAGCCTATCTAAAATAGATCATTATATATTTGTAGTGATATTTAATAATAGTTGATATTTAATAATTCTAAAAATGTATTTATAAATATCAACATAAATAAGGTACATTCGTTAATATATTACACAACATACTATGGCAATTATAAAACAGGTATAGATACATATAATATTGCTAATCAATCGCATATATTCAATAGGACATATATTATATACAAATTATAATTAATAATATAAATTGTTAAACTGCATCGACGTGTATTTATAAATTTAAATTAAAAATATTATAAATAAATAATTCTATAGTCAGTTAAACACGTTAGTGTCTAAGCGGTACGACATATGTACAATTGTATTAAGAATTAATATATCGAATTCATACGGTGAATTGTATTGTGGTACCTACTTTGGTTGCAAGTACCCCGGAACGTTTACAGATGATGGTACTATTACCTGTATTTAATACATAAATATATAAATTCATATCAAATCAATAGTTAATAATGGAAATGATTACAATACTAAAACCACAGTAATTGATTTTTTCGAGGTATTATTTGATATATATGTGTGAAATCTATATATATATATATATATATATATATATATATATATATATATATACCGTCAATAGTGTTATATAGTTCTATTTCATAAATCAGATGTCTATTCTGTGAATACAAAGATGTTTCATATATATTGTGTCCATTAGGTTCATGCAATGTGTCGCATATGCATATTACATGTAAGTCTATACACATATGTGTATATGTATAGTTATGATTATGTAAGTATGTGCATTAATGTATATAATAATATATACTGTTAATTATATAATTAATATCTACAGATGTTACTATAGTATTACTATAATATTATATACTATATTATATTTATTATATTATATTTATCTACTATATTATATTTAATTATTTTTCAGTTTAAATATATATATATATATATATATATATATATATTTATTTAATTCATGTAATAATTGATTCGGCGTATAGTGTAGGGTGTATAGCACATACTGAACACTAAGAAATATTAAGATTACGGAACACCTAGCTAAGAAAATGTATTTAATAAACATTTATTAAATAACATTTATTAATACAATATTTTTAATAATTATTTATTAATAAACATTTTTTCTATTGTATATAATCGTATATAATGGTTGTTGTATTATAACATATATTATAGTATCGTGTATGATGTCTTATACGTGTTTTTATATTGTTTCTTATCTAATATGATTATTTTAAAACATTATCGGAATAATTGCAATAGCCAATCCTAAGCATTGTTTACGATATAACAAAAGTTGGCACAAAAGAGTATTACCAAAACAAAATCCTATCGAAATTCAGATTTAGGTGTAGCCCTTCTTAAGAAACCCATGAGAAACATCCTAAAGTCTTAATTACCAAACTCTGACTCGTATATCCTCATAACTGAACTTGAATTATACACGAAATACTTCTGTATCCGATAGTAATCACTAGCTTAAGTTATTCGTATTTTCTTAGCTGAAAATGAAAACATTATCAATATAAATAACTATTAAGGTACTGAACTCACTTTAATTGTATTCTTGAACATAACAACTGCTACTTAATAATACAATATACTCATTTCTTACTTTACCTGACTACCATAAATCTCATTTCGATCATCGTAATCTGTTTTATAGTGAACATTGCCACTGTAATTACAACTCCACCCATCGTATCCCAATCAGAGCTAACCGATTCAACTACCAAGATCATGCAAACTACCATGGAACTCGCAACCGGTCGAGAATACATTACAAAATCCCCAGTGGGGTAAATCTTATATTCAACGAATACATTAGCATAACAATAGCAACAATTGTTAACCACAATAACGCCCAATAGTTTAACTCTGAATTTAGTTATGAACAAATTTTACAGAAATATTGTATCACCGATGTAAAATTATATAAACAAACACCGAACGATACATTTTCTTGTCCATTATTGATAGATATGGTTTCATGAACTCTATATATATTTATATGTATTTCATCATATATTTAATTCACCAGTAAATGATTTAACAACACTATTTACACATAACGTATCGCTTTTTTCTAATACTCCTTTGAAATAATATAAAAATCAAATTTTCTCTACTCATAAAACTTTATCAAACTCAATCCCTAATAAAAAAATGTCATCATATCTTTGTTATTTACAACACATATATTAATATTCAATATATTTTCTATAATTATTAAATATCTTTTATCCCATATAAAAATTCTATACACATCTCTTTATGACCCTTTTAACCACCTTAAAATATATACTTATCTATCTCTCACTATTAAAACGCTATTAAAAACGCATGACTCTTCATTAACCCCTACTATTCCATGATTATCTCATTATTCAATTCGTGTAACTTAATACTGATATAACATGATATTATATATATATAACATCATTGTAATTCATTTATATACTCTAATAAATTAACTATATTACTTATGTGACTTAATTATAATTAAAATGTAAAATTGGCTTGCATAATTTTGGAAATTTATAAAATATTCTTATCACTTTTCCAAAAATTTATCAATTCTTAATTAACTTAAAATATATAGATATTAAACGAACACATATTTATTTTGTAATCGCTTTATAAAGTATCCAGATAGGCTGTGAAATAATCCGTTAACATTTAATTGATTAATAATAAAATAAATTTTTCTACGAGAATATTTCTAGAAAAGAGTGTATATTAGATACACTTTCATCCATTAATATTATGCAATATCTTGCAAAAAAGTTTCGATGAAATATATAACTTATTAATATTAATAATTCTACATAATCATTATACTATAATAATACTAACACTAGAATATAATTTACAATAACATGAACAAATGATCCTAGAATATTTTTTTATGATTTATTTGTATTATTTCTTTATCATTTCTATATTTTTAAACATATACTACATATACCACATTTATCCCAATAATTATACAGAAGGTTGAAATTTATGTTCGTAAACAATGATTCATAATTATTTATGTAAAATATATATTTAATTTATATATATACACTTACACTTATATATAAATATAAATTTAAGTCTTAGGAAGCTTCGTGTATTGATAATTCATTCATATATAATATATATATATTATATAATAACATACTTTAATAATCCACAATGGTGATAGTTGTCCAATAATTGCCTGATTGTTATCGTCTATTCCGACAGAAATTTGACACAGGCAATACAAACTAATTAAATAACTGAATACTAGAAAACAATAATATAAATAAATTATTAATTTATATATATCATTTGATTATATTTTAATTTATATCTTCAATTTATAAATAATAATACTTATATATATTATTATTATTATGGTTTACTTTATTAACTAATATTTCGAATAATTGATCAATTACTTTAAAAAGTGTACTATATTATAATGTAATATATATTACTTATCTAAATATATATATATATATATATATATATATATATATATATATATATACTATTCATCTTGTATTAGAAA
>OZ038315.1:17646353-17652823 GCA_964035775.1 Osedax frankpressi | reverse complement strand
TGTATCACGGATGCTACTCCAGTATGATAGGTAACCATTTATTACCAGCTTTTTAAAATTTATTTTATTATACGAACCTCCTAATAATATATATATTATTATTTTATATTATACACATACATTACAATATATTTAGGCAATATATTTATGTTTTTTAGAATATAGTATTTAAATGATACCATATAAACTAGTATGCACAATCATATGATTATTAAATACAATGTTTCATAAGTTTAATATAAATACATTCTACGTATAATGCGAGAGTTAAATAATTACATTAGATAACAGAAATACAAAACAATATAATGAAATTATGAAATGAAACTATATTAATTTAATGGATTGTTTGCTGTATATCGAATGTAACAGATACTATTTACAAATCTATTAAAATGTCTATCTAATCATATATTTATATAATAAATCAAACATATATTTGGTTTGTATTTAAAATATATTATATTGTATATTCAATATATATTTAGTAATTTATAGAATATATACCATCTGATTTCTTAGCAATAATTTAACATTATTATATAATATTTAATAGTCTTATATACTCTCATAATTGATTAATCTCAGACCAAGTATAATAAATATATTAAGTACTTAAATTTTTATATTTAAGTAGATAATATGTTTATTTATTATATAAATTAGTGATTAATGTCAAATCAATACTACGATTTAGTGCATTAATCACTCTATACAACACATTTGATATGCAATTTTAATATATATATATATATGTATATATATATATATATATATATATATATATGTATATGTATGCATGCACAATGTGCATGCATACATACATATATACACATATATTGCACACCTTATGTATATAACCGAAATATTCGTTCTTTGTTATTTTCAAAGCATATAACTCTTGGTTTGAATATAAATTGCCTACGATTGACTCCTCGTGCGTTATTTATTACAATCACGCGGTGAATTCGTAGTTTATATATTTTTTACCGTAGAAAAAAGAATTGAATATTTCGATCTCAATAGGTATTCCCGAACTTTATCGACTTTACAAATCAGTGATTATTAATTGACACCATACATCAATGTAAAATATAGTTTTTTAGTTAATAGGTTAACCTATAGGTTAAATATGGTTTTATACTTATATGCATATACACACGCACATATACACACACACAAACATATATATATATTATATAACTTAATATTTATTACTATTATATCACGTATCTAAAGCACGTATCTAAGCAATAATAATCTGTCTTAATATTTGTAATTTTGAAAAGAATAACATGTTTGTTTTATCTTCATAATTTATAACAAAAATGACAAACATTAATGATTTACTTCATATATATTACTACAGTATAATATAAATACGTATATTTGAATATATAGCTAGTATACTATATATAGTAGTATACGCTAGGTTATAAAAAATAAATAAAATGCAATACGCATATTTAATAATTTTAATGTTTAACAAAAATGTCATAAATTCAGTCATATAGGACTACACGTATACCTAAAGCGTAGATTAGCAGAATAAGATTCATTAATTATAATTAAAAAACCTTGTATTAGAGAGAAATGTGTTTCCTAATATATCGGATATATATTACACTTTGTTTAGGATTGGTATTTCGTATCCTTCATTTATTATGTTCAAGAATATCGGTTGGGGAAACAGTATAATATATATATTTACATAATATAATATACATATATTTCAATATATTTATAATAATGATTTATTATATACAGTATATTTATAAGGTATATTATTATATATTTTATTACACAAATTATATAATTTTTATAGTTTTAAACAAAATATTTTCAAAAAATGTATTTTAGATATATCTAATAAAGTAATTTATGCGATTCACATAGAGTTCATATTTTGTATCCAATTTATTGTTATCGAAGTTTGCGATTAGATACTTCAAAAGGGGAGATACTGATATATATATATATATATATATATATATATATATATATATATATGTACGATTATTGAAATTAACTATAGTTCCTTCAATAATCGTACAACATGAATACAATATGCATATTACTACAATATATTACTACAATATATTACTACAATATATTACTACAATATATTACTACAATATATTACTACAATATATTACTACAATATATTACTACAATATATTACTACAATATATTACTACAATATATTACTACAATATATTACTACAATATATTACTACAATATATTACTACAATATATTACTACAATATATTACTACAATATATTACTACAATATATTATACTACTACTACTACTATATTATTACTACAATATCATAGTAGCTAGTTATAGAGTAATACCATAGCTAAGTTAGGAACCATTTTAGAATGTGTTCTTTCGCTTATAATTTATACTTATGTAGAACCAGTGGATATATCATCACTTGCGTAATACCCTTTGTGTTTTATTGTAACTGCAGTATATGGATAGTAATTATGTAATTAATAGACATGGTGAGAGAGAATTGGCTGTACACCGTACAGTGTACACCGTACAGTGTACGCCGTACAGTGTACACCGTATTGTGTACGCCGTACAGTGTAGGCCGTACAATGTACGCAGTACAGTGTACACCTTATAGTGTACACCGTACAGTGTACGCCGTACAATGTATGCAGTACAGTGTACAATGTACGCCGTACAGTGTACGCCGTACAATGTACAATGTACGCCGTACAGTTCACACACACGGGCGGATTGACTAACGTCTAGATTCTGTCAGCTAATAAATACTGGAGAAACGAAGAATAACATCAATATATTAAATATACTTTGTTGCTAATTATTAAAGTATATGTGAAGTTGAACTATATTTATTTCTTTTCTACTTTTGAATGACACGAGATTGACTTTGAGACTGATTTAATGATATTTAAATACCAAAAGGTATTAATAGATTATTAATATATAGTTCTATTTATAAATAATATTACTTTATATATTTAGTATTAAATACATACAAAAGTTAACTTTAAACCGATTTAATATTTTAATGAGGTATTTATTTAATATATCAATATGTTTAATATTATAATATTTATTATATTATCTGGTATTATTAAATATAAATACATATGCATATAAAATCATATTTATACAAACATATCATAGAATATAATTTATTATATAAATTATATTTAATTATTTAATTATATAAATTCATTATTATTGGTAAAGTATTATTGGAAATTATGTATTAAATGTGGTTAATTGGGTATTTATTTAAATTATGAAGATTAGTTTATACAAATATTAATGTTTATATAGAAGTAATATATTATATTGTATTATAATGGTATATTAATTACTATCTAATATATATTTAGTAACTTTATTTATTTTAAATAATTGTATAAATCTCTAATATAATATATCCTAAAAGTTCAATGATATCATTTATTTTACTTTCTAGGATTTTTGATCATGATAAAATCATTCTAATATTATTTAAATATTATATTATGTTATCATTAATTATCATTAATTATCATAATTTAACATAGATATATATTAATTTCTTTAATTAATAACAGTATAGTATTAATAATAATACATTATAACAAATTATTTTATTATCATACTATCAGATACTTAATATTGGGGTGAATCATTTAATTAAATTATGCATAGTATAATTATTGTGATACCGTCTATTAATAAAGTAAAACTTAATTATGTATATGCATATTACAAACCCCATTACTGCAGATTTATATTATATATTATTTCGATGAAGGAATCTTAATGTCTTATAGCGAGTGACATTATGCAAATACATCAGCCAATCAAAAACAAGATACATAATTCTACGTAAACTGGAGATTTATATAAAAGCCTAGATTACTTTTATTTCTTTATTTTATCGTTTGTAATTCAGATAAAAGTATCACTAGCATTTAATGATAACTTCAAACAATAGTGTTTTATAACTAACCGGTACATATAAACACTTATATATATAGACAGCAGGATGCAGAACAACATTGTAGAATTGAAAGTGAGTTATCTTATAATAATAACATATTAATAATTATATACCTAATTATAATGAGTTAAATACGCGCTGTAGAGATATTTACAACCTAAATGTAGGTACTCTACCAACATATTCACATGTAGATGTATACATAGTATACGATTTTTATTTTAAAATAAAATATTAATAATAATCATAATAATACTAATAATACAAATATGGGAGTTGGCTACTCAAATAGATACTAATTGCTTCTTATTCACGAATTAAGGGTGAATATGTGGAATTGCCGGAGACGTTGGATGAGCTCGACATGTTTCTATTATCCGGAGTACCGGAATCTATATCCCACATGAATGCTTCAGTAGACGACCACGATCGACGTTTCCGAATAGACGAAGATGGCGACGTCGATGAAACAATGGCGAGCGCTAACTCTACATTCTATTTATCCTGTGACCAGGAAGAAGTGGACCAGTTAACACCGACGTCGTTAATGCCAGGTGATACGATACCGTCAAATCAGGCCGCTCCTCCGAGATTCTTCTTCGGGGAAGATGAAACTTTCTCTTGCAACCCTTCAGCGTACTTTACTTCCCCCGCGTCATCACCGCACTCCTCTTCAGCGTCTTCCATAGCCTCTCCTTCCTCCTCCTCCCCCACATCTACTATCGATTCTCCTTCCTCGACATCGCTGGTTGAAGAACTCTTCGAGGAAATGAAACATTTCCAAGAAGACGTAGTGTGGTCTTCCCACAAAGAATTACAGCAACACTCGCCTGGATCTATTAACGTAGAAGAGGAGTTAGCGGACGACTTGCAGTTAGAAGCTCAGGTTAATTGGCATTAATTAACTCTTAGGATAATTGATATCATGTTAACTCCAAACAATTGGTCAATAGTTCGATTCTCTAAATATAGTTTTAAGTAATGTGTCGATATATTATATCTATTGTTAAGGTTTCTTTTGATCTAAGACTCGTGTTGTCTATTTTTACATATGTTGATATCGATATTTTTACGAACAGATAAAAGAGATGACCGTACACCTTTGGGAAGGATTGGGAGGCGATCTAATACAATTAGACCAACCAACTGTCGACGTATCGGTAGACCAACCTCAACCTCAGCCACAACAAGTGGAAGAAAATTCTCAACGCGAATACCGACCCCACATCGAATTAACATCGATAGCCCTCCCCGACAACTACACGTTGGCGTCGTTCACGCAAAACAACCTGCAACTGCATCCCGCCTACATCTCGCTGAACCAGCATATTCTCGCAGTTAAAGATGACCACGGGGCAACTCCAATTGCCGACAATCTAGACGTCGACGTGCAGTTGACTCCCGTCACATTGCGGCCTCGTAAAACTCATCCCGGCTGCTCGACCATCAAATACAACAGGCCCAGTAATCCAGATCTCGTCAAACGCAGAATACACTTTTGTAATTTCGTAGGTTAATACAGAATGAACTTGAATTTGCCCTACCTTTAGAATGCAATTATACACAGTTATTGTTAAAATGAAATCGTAAAAGTGATTACAGTTTCCTACGCAAAGCGAAAATAATTTTTAATCCAAATTATTATTTATTTACTATATGCAATTGATATTCAAATTATGATTCTATCAAAGGATGTCGAAAAGCTTACACGAAAAGTTCGCATTTGAGAGCCCACCAACGTCTTCATACAGGTTAGCAATGATCTTATAACATCCATGTAACTTTGCCACTTATCATAGTATATATATATATATATATATATATATATATATATATATATATATATATATACATATATATATATATATATATATATATATATATATATGGCTACAATAGAATATAATAACATTATATTATAACATAGATACACTAATTTCACGCATTAAAATGTTCTATAATATCTGATACACGCACATACACGTGGCATAGTACATAACATAACAATGACGTAACGTATATTGTTCTATAACAGGCGAGAAGCCATACCGTTGTCACTACACGGAGTGCGGTTGGAGTTTTGCACGTTCCGACGGATTAACACGTCACCTCCGTAAACATACGGGAGCCAAACCGTTCCTGTGTCCGCATTGCGAGAAGAGATTCGGCAGGTCCGACCACTTGGCACTGCACCAGAAACGCCATATCGCCGGGCCACTCTCGCCTTCGAATAGCAGTGGGTCGGGTTCGGACAGTCAAGGATCATCGTACTGAGATCTTCTGAGACATTCGCGCAAGGCAACGCACTAAATAGACTTATTTTAATTTTGCATTAGCAAATTGTACTTATATTTTGCATTTATTTATTTGTTCTCAAAAGTATGACAAAATAAACCGCTATATATTGTCAACACAATAGTTCAATTGTTATTGTAAATACACTTATTTGCTCAGGTATTATTTTTCAATATGACATTAATATTTTAT
>OZ038315.1:17623853-17641353 GCA_964035775.1 Osedax frankpressi | reverse complement strand
TACTTGAATATATTTATATTTATATATTTTTAGTATGTGTGAGGTTGAATTTATTTGGGTATTAAATTAACCTACAGATAATACGCATTAATTAAAAAAATTATATATATTCTTTGTAAACTATCTTAAATTATATATTATTATAATGTTTATTATATTGGGTACACATGCGAATTATGCATACGTTTTGTTATTTACATTTAGTTGCACTACTTTTGTACCTACCCAAGCATAACAAATAAATAAGTTAGAAAAACTAAATGTACGAATTAATATAATATAAACCATTTATATAAACATGATAACAAATAAGTATATAAGCATGTTTATATTATATATATATTATATATTTTAACTTTTTATTCGATGATTTAAAACCTCTAACATATTTGTTTACTATTATTATATAATAATAGAATTGTGCTGGGAAATTAGAAATCGCTGCTTATAGAGCTTAAAGTCTAATTGTAAAAAGATTAATTAATATAATCTTACATGTACGATATTATATAGTTTAGATACTTCTTTACATAGTGAGTCCACCTGCCAAACACTAGTGAATACTTGAAAAACAGATCAAGGTTCTGAACATTATTTCTAGAATAAAGATTATGGTGAGATTGCATCTTGTAGAATAATGTCTATTGTTATTATAAGACAATTAAAAAATTATAAAATGTCTAAATTAAATTAATAAAATGTATTTATGAACATTCGATAAATAATATAATATTAAATAAAATATAGCAGGTAATATTATCTTAAGGTTAATAATAGATTATTTACAAACGTTTTTAATATTAGTTATAAGTAACCCTTTACTTTCTACGGTGTATGTTATATGTTGTATTTTCCCCAACGATTTTTGTATTTTTTTATAATAAATCTGTACTATTACTTATATAACATACCTTTAGAGTATCAAATACTACTACTCATTAATATAAGTTGTCCTGATTTTAAAGATAATTGAATACTTTTTTTAGATGAAAGTTTAATTAAAAATTTTAAGCGTTAGTTAAATATTATTGATTAAATAATTAATTATAATTTAATTTTTCATACTTTACACATCAATATATAAATTGAATAGATAATATTAAGATTACGTAGTTAATTTCTAATAATTTCTAATTTTGTTATTTCATTATGCAGATAATACAATAGTCCAACTTTAATGTGCTAAGTGTATATGCAAATATTGAATATTAAAAAAGTTACGATATATATTATATTTTAGAAAATATTGATATTATTTTCAAATGCAATCATAATGTTTATTTACATGAAAACCGCCAAATTTAAATAGATACAATTTTTCAATTAGAAAATACAAAACTATGATATTAATACATATTTATATTCATACTTATTTTAATTTATATTAAATAATAAACAAAGTCAATAAATTCTATTAATTCAATTAATAATGTTACTATGGATTAAAAAACACATTTATATTAAGACTCTTTTAAAAGTTATTATACTACCTATTAATTTGAAATAAATACATTTATAATGCAATGTATATTTTGTAATTTTAAAATTTAAAGTAAAATATAAACAAAAAGTATCATTTAAAGTAAAATATTTAATTATAATGCCCTTTATGAATATTATCAAAATTAAAATAATTATCTGTACTGATAGCTGTGTACAGATATTGTGTTTTTTTTTATAAAAGCTTTACAAATAAAATATTTGTATTCGTTATAATAGATAAGGAAATTGGTTATCAATATGTGTTTATATCAATATGTGTTTACGATTTAATATGTAGTTAAGTAGTTGAGATATAAGCATTTTAAAATGAATATTTTATACATCATCCACCATTGGGAAGTAAAGATTAATTTATTACTTATTAATTCATAATACACATATTAAAAAAAGTTTTCACAATATGATCAATATATCGAGATAATGATATAGTTTACAATATATCTGTTAATAATGACAATATAATTGGAATAAATTTATTGAGTTATTGATGTACATCAAACAAAAAATATGTAGTTATTATATAAATATTAATATAAATAAACAAACTCAAATCATTAAATATATTGTACAAAATTAAATTATTCTGATTATTTGTTGGGTACCCATTCTATAGTAAACTATTTGTTTATAATACATTTTAATTATATATATATATATATATATATTAACTCTGATATCGAGTTACATTGGTAATCTTGGATAATACATAACAAATATTCATGGCTTAGAAAATATTCGCCAGTTTACTTAATTTTATTTATTGAATAATTAAGAGTAATTTACAAGTACTTATATATATAAATAAATATATATATATATATGGTAGATGAAAGTAAATATAATAATACATATTATTAGAATTAACTTCATCTAGTAGTAATTGTAATAGTCATATTACTTACATAATCTAGAATTTAGGTATTATAACGATAGTTAATTTATTATATAGAAACTAAATACAATTCAATTGTAATCTTAATGTCTCTAGATAGACATTATAATTAAACTTTGATGATTTAATATGCATATATCATTATACCGGTATATATTTTCCATTATATAATATATTATATATCACTCTTTCAATATATTAGAAACTATAGTTTCTACTATATGGGTGTATATACCCAGGAAATCATATAGGTACAATATAAGTACAAATATATTTTATTTGCATTACAAATATATTGTTTATTTGCATTTAAAATAATTACATAAGATTTTATATCAGATACATCTGCAGATGTAAGATACAAAGAAAATCACGGTTTCTTGAAATCTTAAGATCAAAGAATTTGTTGATAATAATTTAGAATTAATTAAGAAATAATCTATTATGAAATTGAAACAACCTAAGATATATTAGGATATTTTATACCCAGCAAACTATCCAAGCCATATTATATGTTGCATTATTTTTCATTTATATTATTTTTTATTTTTTAGACACATTAAAGGATTCATAAAACTATTACTTCATTGTGTTTACTTGGTAATTATTAAGTATTATTTAACAAAATACTATTCAAATATACAATAATAATGTAAAATTACTTATACTATAACCGTAATACATCATGATTACAACTATTATATAAAATAACATAATAGTACTATAAATATAATACCGTAATTTAGTATATTAGTCGGCTAATTTTCAATTAATATATATAATTTTCCTATAATATGATTGCAGTTTCTATCATATACTGAATGTTTTTATTAATTTTATATTCTATTTATTTGTTATAAGTCTTTTTACCTAGTTTTTTGTATTATCTTTAAAAATATATAATAAAATAAGAATAAACCCAAGAGTTAAATAACTTTAGAATTGACATACCATTAAAATGATTGGCAAAATAAATGCATGATTAAATGTAATAGAATTAATTTTAAAATATATATTTAAAATATATGTTAATTTTATGACCCTTTTTAAATGTTATCAAAATGGGTAACTTTATTTATTAGGTGGAAAAGGTATATAATAAAATTAAGAATTATAATAAATAAATAAATTAGAATTTTTTTATTATAATCGATTAAAATAATATAATTATTATAATTTTATATACACGTTGAGATGATTAATAAATCATAATATACAATGTTTCTAAATTATCCATACATTGGATGCTTATTAGATTATTTTTAATATAATTAATCTTATCCAAATAATCCACTTACGTTGTAGATTTCCGTATTTACGTAGAGTAATCTACAATTTAGGTTTGGAATGGTCGGATTTTTTCTCGGAAGTTTTCTTCTTTACAATTTCCTTTTGAGATTTAGCTTTATCATTCTTTGATGAAGATCTACTTGCTACAGATTGTTTCACGGATAAAGATGTTTTATTTGGTACAGACTTATCAATTAACAATGAATCTCTCTTTGATGTAGAGTTCTTAATTGGTTTAGATTCATTCTTAGATATAGATTGTTTAATTGGTCTAGAATCTCTTTTTGATATCGAGGGTTTAATGGATCCACATTCAATCTTAAGTACATCGTGTTTCATTTTAGAGTCGATTATAAGACTGAAATATGAAAAAAATTATATAGAAATTTCGTATAGATATACACGCATATAAACACACGACTTTATATATATGTATATAACTATATATATATATATATATATATATATATATATATATATATATATATATATATAATAAACATATATACTTATTTAAATCTATATAAATATCTATAACTAAGTATACTTAATAAAACCTATAACAAATTTATATATTATTAAAACTAACCTTCCATTAAATTTGCTGTTTTGGCCTTCATCACTGCTACAACTCGGATATCCGATAGTTTTATCGGCCATTTGTATTGGCAAGTTGCTTATAATGGACAGCAATTCGGAATCATTATCGTCAGATACTCGCTTCTATTTATGATGTTGTTGGATATTTATTATACCGTGCAAAATATTTAATCATATAATTTTCTGTTGTTACATGACTATACAGGTTATATGATAAGTATATAACACAATTTTACCTTTACCAAATGTCTAATTATTATAAAGATCACGTTATATTATGTATAATATTATATATATATATATAAATCTATAATAATAACATATATAAATTACTAATGTATATTAAATTATTAATTAAATAAATATATTTAATTTATAATAGCTTTATATATGATAAATATATATTCCAAATATATTGACCAATATTATCCAAATATATACACTATATATATATATATATATATATATATTATATTGTTATTAAACTATCTAAATTTAAAAATTACAAAGCATAGTTACACAATAAATAACTAATATTATAAATGACTTACCAAACCACTGCTCGGCAAACAAAGATAATCAGACTCTTCAAAAGAATTATCATTGTGTTTCTTATTACTATTGTGTAAATCAGCATCGCTTTCGTTATGGCCACTGTTTAGATATATACTGTTCGACTTAGATTCAGTTTGTGATATCGGCATTTTCATCAAGCTTGGTTTATTCAAATTCGCTATATCCCGGCCTGATTCTGTAATTTCTGTTACACGAATAGCTGGCATATCTTTTTTAGAATCCAATGATGAATTATCAGCATTCATATTGTTTAAATATATATATGCTATTATATAATTAAACAGAATAGAATTAATAAATATAATTAAAACAGTAAATATTAAATAATATTTTTAATTTATTATAAACAAACTGTTGTAAAATAAAATATTTATAACCAATCAGATGAGATTAATATTGGTTAACAATAAATGAAATATAAATCAAATATTTTATTAATATTTAAACCTTGTGTTTTAATTAAAACTTAAGTAATTTATAATAGTTTATAATTTATATAATAGTTTATTGACCAGTAAAATTTAATTTCACACATTAATCTTAGTTTAAAATAAAGATTGTTACGAATATTTCTACCTCCAAAGAATGAAAAGTTTGTTTATACCATAACAAATATTAGATATTATTTACTATGATTATATCTAAAGTAATATTCTAAATCTAATATGATTTAATCTTGGTATACAAAAATATTACTCAGGGTAATCTTAGATATACCTGATATTAAATATAGCTATTGCATAAGCTTAACAAAGTAGTTGGAATATATTATTGAAATTTTCAAAACTGTAAATATTTGAATATATACAATGTTAAATAACTATAGATATATAGTAATAAATTTAAATATATATATATAATGATGTACAAATATAGTATGAATAATTTAGTAGTTTTTAAATAAGTATTAGAATACGTTATAATGGACCCATATATATATATATATATATTTGCATATTACTATTCTATGTTTGAGTAAATGAATATGAAAATAAATATAATATATTTAATTTAATTTTGTAACTCATATAAAATGTCCAACAATGGATTAATTAAATTAAGAATGGTAAGTAAAAGCCAAGTAATCTTGGGTAAAAGTAAATAGAAATTAAAAATGAATATGTTTTAAGACGATAGCTTTGATTAGCTTACAAGAAATTATTGTTTACAATATACGTAGATAAATTAAAGTTGTAATTCTCAGTATGAAACCAGTTTAAATGTGATAGCGAAAATTGATTAAAGAAAATACATACAAATATCAAAATAAATAAATTAATCTGTAAACATTAGAGATATTAGATATATATATATATCATATTCTGATGACATTGTTGCGGATAGAGGTGAAAAATTGTTGAACATATAATTAACAATTTATTAAAATAGAATCGAATAGATTGAAAATTATATTCCATTGAATTGCAATTGAATAATACTAATACGCGATTATAGCTGATACATTGATGGAATTAGATATTCGGGTCAGTCTCAGAAGAATCACTCATAAACCTGGTAATACAATTAAATAGATATAAGGTTTTATTTATAAACATACTCATTTAGTAACTTTTGATGCACTTCATGGTATTAGCATAAGGTAAATGTGCATACTATTTATATATATAAATAATATGCATTTTTACCTTATGTTATAAGCTTATTAAGTTTATTTACATGGAATATATAAACTTTGTACACATATATGTTCTTCAGACTCAATATCATAATAGAATTAATCACTATATTACAATACTATTTAAATAAATAACTCGTATAAAATATATTAAATAATAATATAAATATACCAATACGTGTACTATATGACATATTTAACTACAACACTTTTTAATTTCTAAATCTACACTAACTCCCTTAAATATATTCCAAGGGAAATTAACCTTTACTATATGTTAACCTTAGATATATCTAATTTTAAATAACTTTCACGTTATGTAATCCAATTTGAGTAATAATATAGTAATCAAAATTAAAATAAATATATTTGATTATACAATTGGTATTAATTACTTTATTAATGTACTGTTAATTATGATATTAATATTTATTGAATATGTGAAATATAAAAATTACTGGAACGTGAATAAAACATTTTGTGATATTTTACAATTGTGACGTCTTCAATTCCGATATTCTAATGGAGTAAAATATACATTTTTAGTTAGATTCAATTATATAATTATAATTACAATTAATATTTAAAATTTAATAAATATTAGATCAATATATTATACAAATTATAGAAAATAGGACTTTGAATTATTTTAAAAATATTATATATTAATTATTCAACTCTATTTTTCATAAATAAAGAAATACAAAATATGAATTATTATTAAATAAATAGTAATCGAAAACTATGATGTAGATGCCATTTGACTATTCAATTAATTTAATTAACAATACAAACCCAAATACAAACTATTCCAAATCAATTACAGTTTCAAAATACCGACTGAACCACTCTGTACTTGATCACTTTTACAATACATACAAATGAATGCTTTATATAATATATACCACATTATTAATAGAAATAGTGTGCATTATTATATCAATAATCTAATAGTAAATATTAAATTAGAAAATATAATATAATTTACCTTTCTGAATCCGAAAAGTCTTCACGTGTAGATAAGTAGTATGCATCTTTGACATTAAATTTAGATTTGTAGAAACCTTCTCTAGGTACATCAGATATAAAGTGCATTTCTTTTCTAAAATTTTCTAATGAAGACTTATTTATTTGTTCATTGTATGAATTTAGATACAAGCAATCACTATTATAGGACTTTACTTTTCCAGAAATTGAATCATATTTTTTCAATGTTTTCCTGATGCGTTCATGAAAATCATTTTTTTTTAACTCAGCGCTACTTGTTGAAATATGTGAACTATTAAGTATGCTATTGCTACGAGTAACATTTTCACCAGATACCATTGTATTGTTGGCTTCTTCATCATTTAAATTATGTCGAGGTATCAAATCTTGAACCTTACTTTCTTTAATATTCATTTGAACTACATTTTCTTTATTCATATTCTCATTGTCATATGTAATTTCTTGTTTTTGTTTAGACGGTTTACAAAAATCAAGAATATATTCTTGCTTTTTTTTAATGACATTTTCACGTGAACTATTCCCAATTGGTTTAATAGTTCCAGGTTTAGATGCGTAATTACTCGATCTATGTAATCCGATGAAACTAGTAGACGAATACGTTTTTTTAAATTTGTTCTTAGAATTACTATTTGAATTGTTAACGTTATTGTTTTCAATGTTATCATTCAACTTAGAAATGTTGTTCAAAGGCTTGCGAATATTTTGTTTAATTGAACCACAAATAATGTTATTAGATACAGGGATATAAACATCGTTTTGAAGAAGATGTCCAATGGATATCTCTGATAAATCAAAATCGTAGGATATTTTTGGCATTAATTTTTTTAGTGGCGTTGATCCAAAACTGTTATTTTCAAATTTCTCAAACATTTCTATAAATGATTTCTGTTGATTCACAGGTTTTATCTGAGAAAACTTTGTATAGTTAAATTTAACATCATCAGTAGCATTATTCGTAAAATGATTTTTGTTAGAATTTGGTAATGTCATTTTTTTATTTAAACTATTATCTTCAAAAGCATTAGACAAATTCTGATCTTTAATTTTCTTTTCTATATTTACTCTAGTTATAGGAAGAGAAGTTGAATACATTCTTCTTGCTGGTGACCGAGGGGGTTTTTCTGGTCTAAATTCATTTGAATTAATATTCACATCAGCTCGATTAATTAATTTATCTTTTTGGTTATAGTTCATACTACTTAATTCGTCTATATTGGATGATGTTTCCAAACATACATCTTCATGTATAACATCTAAATTATTTAGATAATTTTTACCTGTTTTTGAACTAGGTGATTGGAATGGATCATCTGATAATATTGACACATGAGGATTTCCGCAGCGTTCACTTGAATGTTCAGCTAGGGAAAACATTGAAGGCTTGCATTTCATAGATTGTTTATAAATATTCTTTTTTATAGATAGGGTGTGTCTAGAATCAATACACATGTATGGCCGTGAACATAAAGAAAAATTCTTTCTGAAAGAGTTTGAAATTGACTCATTCTTGAAATCCACTGAATTTGATTTGAGCTTATAATTAATAGGATGGATGTCCATATTGATAGAATATGCATCATATGTTTCATCATTGATTAATTGTTCAACTTGATTAACATTATTAAACCTGTTTTGTTTGACATATTTATATATATATATATATCTATATCATATATAATCATACTTATAATTGATATTTATTCTTGATTAATTTTAACAATTTTAATGATATTAGTTAAATTTAAATATCAGATTTGTTCATTCTGAAGTAAATATTTGTAATGAGCAATCAATTGATTTTAAATAGTATATACTAACATTTTTTTCCAACAATCTTTTTTATGAATCTGTAAATTTACATTTAAGTTAATACAATGAATTAATTTGATCATAAAATGAATGCATATAATATTTAATAATAGTAATTTATCATGTTACAACATAGGAAAATAAATTGAGAATATTAATACCTTAGATAAGTTGAATTTAACATAACTATAATATAATCTAATATATTTTCATATGCACAATATGAGTGATGTGAATATAAAATACTAATTAGATGTCAATACTATTATTTCAATATATTAATTTGTAGAAATATAAATTTAACATTAGCTGAAAATATATAATTACTAGTTTAAATTTAAACAAAATTTTTAAGTTGTAATTAAAATATATTAATTACAAAATTCATCTTTCAATAAAACATATTAAAAGAAATTATATTTTCAAATTGATATTAAATGAATAATAATAATATAGAGTATCTAAGATTTTAAGGACAAAGTATTGGCAAGTATTATTATAATTTGTAATACATTTTATTAATATATACTATAGAGTATCAATGGTTTTAAGGACAAAATATTAGCAAGTATTATTATAATTTCTAATACATTTGATTAATTTCAAATTCATAACAACTTGAAATTAATATATGTATATGTATCTAATTTAATATTACTCTTAATAAAATTTTATATTTAAATATTAAAAATCTGCTAGTATATCAGTAAATGTATATACAAATTAACATCAATTAATCATATATATCAAAACCATTTACTATTTTATTAAAATTTTTAAATTATAAAACTTGTAATTACATTATAAACTTTTTTTATACAATTAGAATATAACTTAATGACTTTTAATCATACTTTTGATCAATGAGTATAAAATAGATCAAATTTAGATTACTATACACAGCGCATTATTATTTGTTGAATATTATCTATATCACCAAATTATGATATTTACTATAACCATTCTTTTGATTAATATTTGTAATTAAATTTATCAAATTAAATTTATACTAGTAAATATTTATTTTTTGATTTTATTTATGATTATTAAATTAATTAATTGTTTTACAATATTAGATATATTATACATTATAATACAAATTCTATTAATCATCATAAAGATCAATTAAATATATCTATTTATCTTCTTATGACCATGGTTGTATAATATACAATGTATATAATATACAATGTATATGCATATAAGCAGATTTATAAAAAATGTTTTTATATAAAATACTTTTAACATATTCATGTCATATTCTCAAACAATGTTAGAGTAATTCATATTTACATAAATAACCTTCATATTTCCTGCTGCAACATCCTTGAATGTAAGACCTCTATATACAAAATAAATTGAGATTAATGACAATAAAATATAGATTAAATATAATATTCATTACCTTAAAATTTAAACTATTATAACAATAGTTTTATTAATTTAATATATATTGGTTTTTTCTAAAAATGTAATTATTATTTGTTATGCGAAATATATTATTATAAATTTAATCAATAATATTTATTAATAATTAAAATTAGACATTACTATTGTATAACCTTTCAATATTATTTTTTCTATCATTTGCCGGATAAGAAATATCTGATAACATTGAATTATCTGTGATAAACTTTTTCTGTATATGATTTAATTTATTAATATATTATATTATATACATATAATATTGTTAGTTGATATATTAGTATTTTATCAAGAATAATTTAATAAAAAAAATCATATTTGCTATTATATTATGTAATTCTTAACATTTATTAAAAGTTTTTCTAAATTTATAATAAAAAATCAGCTAGTAAATGAAAAAATATCTAGTTTCCTAACATTTTTTTTAGATATATCATTTCCCGATGAACATTTATAAGCATATCTTTTTTTCATATTTTCTATTGTAAGAAATTTCAAACAAATTATATATAATTATATATACATATAGTTCAACAATAGTTCAGTATAATAAATAAGTAAAGCTTGTCAAACTAGAATGCCTAAATTTGAAAATAATTTGAATATTGATATTAATAATATAAAATTGTTGTATACTATTTTCCTTTTATGAATATTATATACATACTTTAGATACATAATAATGTAAATATTGTTGACACATAATGTACAGATTTTAAATTAATAAAATTAATAAATTAAATTAATGTATAAATATATCTTATTTTATAATAATTATATTATTCAAATTGTACTGCAATAAAGTTATTTTACTTTATCACTATAAATAATAATTATACCTAATATATAATTGAAATTGTTCTATAATTATAAAATGTGGTTCATATATATTAATATTTTAGCTTTTAAAAATAGAATCTTTAATCATTAATCATGAATAATGCTAACAAATAAATGTTATATCAACCTTTAAAATATAATACATATTAATAAACATTTATGATAATTCAATTTATATTATATGTATATATACATACATATTTATTTTATATTATATTCATACACAAAATATTGAATATATATTAATTTTTATAAATAATTTAATGTTGCATATATATATTATAAATAATATATATATACATATATACTATATATTCAGAATAATTAAATACCTATACTAATATATTAATTTATAAGGAATGTATCTAATATTATATTACAATGTATTTCTTAAATTATCTGATTCACTTGTCACTTTATTAGAAAATTAAATCTATTACATAATCAAACTATTAAGGCATTTGTTGAACCTTAATTATTCGCTGTGTGTTTCTTAACTATACTAGATTACGTTCAAACTTCATAATATAACATATTGTTAAGTTACTAATATGAATAAAATGGTATATATTATAATAATTTAAAAAATATAATATCATATGTGAACATAATGATGAAAATAAGATATATATTTGTAACTACTTCTACTGGTAATACTAAACAACTATAGTGACTAGGATTATTAAATTAATAGTAAATATGCTAATAATTACCAGTAATTAATAGTAATTGTTAATTTTAATAAGTAATATTAAATAATAATAGATTGCTATTGAATTTAAATGATATAATTTAACAAGTATTTATTATAATAATAATTGTTATAATATATTAGATTATTTATTACAAATAATTAATTTTATGAAATCACTAATAATTATATATACACTTTTATATAACTATTTATCCATAAAATTAAGCATTACATATAGTTATAATCATCACATACCAATAAAGAGAAGTCTGAAATTTAAAATAAATAAATACAGTTAAATAAATTAACATTCGAATGCGCAGGATTCGTCATATATTCAATTATAATAACATTGGTGATTGAAATAAATAGAAATTGAATTATTATAATTATAGATTCAAATTTTTTATATATTGTATTTTTGTCTTTAAAATATTGTATTTTTTTGATAAGAATAGTTTATATATATTTTAAAAAGATGTGATTTACGAAATATAATAATAATTTATTAAGTAATTAGTTTTATTATAGTCGCTAACAATTCATAGAATAACTCTATGATTGACAAAGATATTTTTTTTAATTATATGGTGTATTTATAAGATTTTATAATACTCTTGTATTATTTAGTAACTTCATACATACATTATATATATACGTTAATTACGAAATATCTTCTATATTATATATTCAATTAGAAAAAAATGTCTTATAAATTGCAATATTCTCCCTATCAATGTATCAATGTATCAGTGGCAAGGTATACCTTGCTATTTGTGATTATATATAATCACAAATGATATACCACAATTTACTCCTCATCAAGAAAGGTTATCATTTCGTAGCTGGTTAAAGATTAACAATTGCCTACTAAATAAAGCTTTATATGGGTAGACTTATAAACCATATTGTTGATGAACCAATTTAGATACATCTGGACGAAATGTGTAATACAAATTAAGCATATATATATTATGTATCAAATATATATATAAACAAATTTAAATTAAAGTGTTAAACAAGAACATAATAGTTTACGGTGTTAATTCCAATATTAATAATATGTTTCTAAATCTACTTCTAGATATAGAAATTTATAAAGAGGACAATACAATAATAATACTTTAGGCTACTTTTAATAGAACACTGAAAAGTATGAAGTTTATGGTTAAATTTATTATAATTATATATTGGTTTATGGTCAAATAATAAATTTAAAGACTCTTTGTAGATAAAAATTAAACTGAAATAAATATTTCAGTCTAATTAGTATATACTAATGATGAACCTCAACTGAATTGACCTCAACTGATATATATATATATATATATATATATATATTACGACTTAATTCTATATACCTCTTATATCAGTATATATCTACTAAAACTTATATTAATTATATATTAAAAAAAACTCAACTATTTTTCCGAGGTCATAGTTTTTAAGAATTTACTAGGGATCATCATAGGATAATTTTAGCTAGGATTATCCTAGAATAAGTCCTTTAGTATATAACATATTAAATTGTTCAGACAATTACAAAAATATCCTAGCATGGATTATTATATGAAACATTATCCTTATAACCACAACTGTATTAATTATAAATATTTATTTATATATAACCTTGGAATGCTACTTCTCACCATTTGCATTAAATTATACTCGTTACAATTCTAAAATAATCTGCAGGAAATATTTTTGAATCTAGTTAGTAGAATTACTATATTATTGATATATCTTCAAATTGATTAATACTATATTATATATTAGGATTGATTTTTAATTATATATATTGATTGATCACAATAGATTATCATGAAAATCAAATTCTTTGTAAGATTTGATTTTTTTATAACTCTTGCTTTGAATGTATATATACCATTCAGATACCTCTACTGGATTCATTAATAAATAACTTTAAACCTAAGTCTCATATATGAGAGTATACTCTCTAATTATTCTATATTCAATATTATATACAACTATACTACATATATTAAATTTGACATCGTATTTTCAAGTAAATATATTTTAATATATTGTTGTTTCATTAAATAGTTTACTAAATCTTATGCAAATAAATTACTATATCAAACATAATTTATACACATTTAATTGAATTCTGCATTAATGCAGAATTAATGATTAATTATCTGTTCTAATTAGAACAGATAGTTAATCACATGAATTATTAGTCTAAATTAATCAAAACAAAATATATATTATTTCATAATAAATTAAAATATTTCATGAATCTAAAATGTCAAAATGATCTTATCATGATTTATATATTTATGTAAAAATGTGAAATATTTAATACCCGGCTTAATTAATAATTATGTATAGGCTAAAAATAAGTCGTTGTACATTAGTTGTGCACTGCACATTGTGCACGTTGTAAGATTATGCTGATAACCCGATAAGCAAAAAAAAAAATAGAATCACAAATTTCATTAGACATACTTGATTATAAATACAATACTTTAAAAATAAATCGGTGTATCTCATGAGCGTATTTATAAGAACGTCAATTTTAATTTGTAATAATACTTAAATAAATTATATATGATCATCAATTACATATTTTTTTGAATATTATTACATTTGATTGTTTAATCATTTAAAATTATTAAATTAATAATTTATAATAAAAGAAATGTTTTATTATTTCCATCATATTATCTAATAATGTTATTAATAATGTTACTAAGAACTTTTATTATTTAAAAATTATAGTATTTATAATTAAACATTAATATATTCAATAATGGATATTATATATATTATTATTTAATTAATTATTAATATAATTAATTATAAATATAATTAATAATAAACATAATTAATTATAAATATAATTAATCATAGTAGATAGTGTATATTTGTACACAATAATTGATACACAATAACATAACTGTTGAACTTTCTTAGATATAGAATATGTTGCCAACTAAAAGATTATATTGTAACACTGTAGTATATATACACAGTATACACACTCGTTATCATTTTATTAATGATAACAAATAACTATATGATTGATACCTTTTTATTTTTTTAAAATTATTGTGAAATAAGTTTTAAACTTAAAAAGATAAATCATATAGTATCATTAGTTTATATTTGATCCATCTGAAATAAGAAGCTTCTTTTCATATTAATATCCTAATTGTTAATTTATTATTAAATCTATAAAATAATTATCTATACATTTTCCTTACAAAATAGGTATTAAACTTATTAATTCTCTATTTTGATAAATATTTTATTGATAACAATTGAAAATTAGTAAGTTAACGTTTCTGTTATAAGAACAATTAATAGATGGATTAATAAAATGAAGAAAATAGTATATTATTTTATTTATAAAACCATTGAAGCAATTATATATATATATATATAAACTATATATGTAATTTACTTTATATATAAGTATATATTTCACTCAACTACACCACTCTTTAATTTCATTAGGAGGTATAACAATATATAATAAACATTGGAAATTATTAATATTGAACCATACTATTTGATAAATAAACTATTATAAATCTATGTATTATACTTTATTTATTTGAATGTTCATGTTATATGCTTTATCTAGTATAAATATCAAAAGATTATCCAGTTATAATCTAAAAACATTGATTAATTTTATTAATTACATTTAATATTAGGTATTATATGTATTATTATTTAATTAATTATTAATATAATTAATTATTAATATAATTAATTATTACTATAATTAATTATTAATAAAATTAATTATTAATATAATTAATTATTACTATAATTAATTATTAATATAATTAATTATTAATATAATTCAATATTAATATAATTAATTATTAATATCATTAATTATTAATATCATTAATTATTAATATAATTAATTATTAATATAATTAATTATTAATATAATTAATTATTAATATAATTAATTATTAATATAATTAATTATTAATATAATGAATTATTAATATAATTAATTATTAATATAATTAATTATTAATATAATTAATTATTAATATAAATAATTATTAATATAATTAATTATTAATATAATTAATTATTAATAAAATTAATTATTAATATAATTCATTATTAATATAATTAATTATTAATATAATTCAATATTAATATAATTAATTATTAATATCATTAATTATTAATATCATTAATTATTAATATCATTAATTATTAATATAATTAATTATTAATATAATTAATTATTAATATAATTAATTATTAATATAATTAATTATTAATATAATTAATTATTAATATAATTAATTATTAATATAATTAATTATTAATATAATTAATTATTAATATAATTAATTATTAATATAATTAATTATTAATATAAATAATTATTAATATAATTAATTATTAATATAATTAATTATTAATAAAATTCATTATTAATATAATTCATTAATTAATATAATTCATTATTAATATAATTCATTATTAATATAATTCATTATTAATATCATTAATTATTAATATAATTAATATATAATTAATCAAGTGGTAAACATATTTATTAAATTAAAATAAGTATTGTTATGAATTATATATTGAATTGGACGAATCAATCAAAATTACACGTGAACATTAAATTCGACTATTATAATTTCTTATTGCATATTTCTATTTATTTTCTTTTCAATATGTTTAATAAAAAATATTTGCTGACTTATTTTACTATTCTCTTTTTTCTCTATTTTATTCTTTAACGAAGTATCACTATTTTAAAATAGTTATTTGTAAATGATAGATATTTATTGAACATAATATAATAATAATGAATTAATTAATAATACAGATAATTTAATATATAATTTTTATGACATATGTTATTAATGAATATTATATATTAATATGTTTAATTTATGTTTTATAAAAATAGATTTAACTTACATTTTTTCCTCAATTAATCTAATTGGTGAATCAGTTATTAATGGTGTGACGTAAATTCTGTAAATTTTATTTAAATTATTAATTATTTATATTACTAATTAAAACACTCACCATATCACTCACTCACTTATTAACTCATTTACTCACTCACTCATTCACTATTCACTCACTTACCCAATAATAAATCTACATATAATACTGACATTTATATATTTACTTATGAATACACTTAATACAATAGGTATAAACTTTATTGACAATATGAAATATTAAAAATATTAAACTCAAAATC
>OZ038315.1:17563733-17623653 GCA_964035775.1 Osedax frankpressi | reverse complement strand
TATCGCAGTTGAAGTATTTAGGATACCGGCGACACCACTTATGAGAAGATTATATAAACTTAAGATAAACAAACTCAATTATTATTTATAAATTTGTATAACAAAATATAGAAATACCAAATTTAAAGTATTTTATTATTACTGATATACTATTGGTAATTATGAAATGTTATTTTGTTTTATTAATAATACTAATATAGTATACTCTTGATAATAATGAAATGCTATTTTATTTCATTAACATTATATTTTTTAAATAATAATTATATAATTAATATTAATATAGTATCTTATTTAAATTATATTTTTATGGAATTTGTTTACGTAAATCAGATAAGTTTTGCCTTTCACTTAAAATTACAGTAATAATTATATTTCTAATTTGTAGTTTTATACAATAAGTGGAATATATAGATATTGATTTCAAATATAAGTAATTCACTTACTCTACATGCCGGAATATTGTGCCCTATATACTACGTAGATAGAACATTATCAATAAGACTGGATATGCGAGATGCAACTGAGCGGATTTAGGTTCTCTTAAGCTGTTTGTCATGTCGAAATTGTAGTTGCAATTAGTATGGTCAAATGACCTAACATCAAGTAACCAGGTTTAATATATTCTACTCACATGCCATTATAAAATATGTATTTATTCATATATTATCAATTATATCTGCAATGTGCATATAACAACTATAGTTCATTATCAATAATTTCTAATATATGGATTTAATTTAGTTTGAAATAGGTTTTACATTGTGTAAATATTTAAATAAATGTACAAAATAAAATATGATATGTATAAAAAGTTTAAGTATTTAAACATCATTAAACATCATTAACTATAGATAATATATATTTTATATCTTATCTAATAAACTATAATACAGACCAGTATATCCTACAGGTCTTCTACGTATACTTTGCATGCCATTTATCTAATTATTATCTATAGATAAGAATATATGCTTATCTATGATTATTTACTACAGTATAAAGAAACATGTTTATGTTTGTTGTCAGTTGTTAATACAAATTTTAAGTAATGGTCAATTAGTTGAATACTATACACGCATTTTGCTATCTAATTGGTATATCATATAACCATAATTAACTATAAATAATTAAACAATAATTTTAAACAATGGTATTTGGTAATAAAATACCATTTCACATATATTCAATGTATCCAATTTATTTTAACACAAATACACAAACATACACACACACACACACACATATATATATATATATATATATATATATATATATATATATGTATGTATATATATATATATATATATAACATAGATGTTATTATAATATTTATAAGTAGTTCAATAGTTTTTTTAACACATAAATAGTTACCTTAGTGTCGTTATAAACCAGTTCTAGTTCGTATCCCTCGATTATATTAGCTTGATTGACGTGTCTCAATGCCAGAAGTGTAGCCTCCAGTTCGTTGTAAAGATTCGTGGAGTGCTGACCGGAAGTTAGTTCGAACAGTCCTCCTATATAGATTTTCTTGAGTCTAACGGTGCCAGCGCACGCCACACTAATCCAGAGCGCTAGCAGGAGGCTGCCGTAATACGTGGGTAGCGGTCCGAGACCAAGTACCACCATTTGACCAAGTACTTCTCGTTTTCCGTTTGGGCCCGAGTACCGGGAGCCTAACAGAATCTAAGGAGTAATCCGTCGTCGCTTATTATATGACTTCCTCTCTGACCTGCCCCGCCTGCTCTCTTGCTCTACGTCTTTTTGTAGCGAGTTAAGATAACCATCATCGAATCGTTTACCGGGATCCACGGAATCGGAGTCGAAGGGTGGAAAAACATCGTGAGTTATCAATGAAATAGTACATCTTTTATACTATATATGATGTGAACTATACGATGTTTACTTTTTATAAAATACATATATAATTTTGAATATTAATTAGTAAATATATATAACAATTATAAAATTCAATTTAATATACTATTCGTAATGTATTTGGCGAATTATAACAAATGCTATATATTTGTTGATATCGTTAGTATATGTACTTCATTATAAATAGACTGTATATAATGTAGTTGTCTAATAACTAATAAACTGGCTGAATTCTATCGAAGATTATAACATACATCAAACAAATATAATCTACAACTATCAAATACATATATGATTTTACTGTTATATCCCTATGTATTGAAAATATATTTTGACTAATTACATCAAATTAACTCCCTATAAGTATATGTGTATATAGTTTTCAGTTGTTTACATAATATCAAAAAAATACAAATTATTTGTTGAACAAATTTAAAATATTCAATAATATTTTTAAATATTTCGTCAAATAATTAAATTTCGATTACAAAATTGATAACATAATTATGTATTATTAATATTGAATCAAAGTCGGTATTGTAGTTATTATGATTAGATAACGTATCTCCTATTAATTTATTATATAATCAGATCTGCATCAAAATATATAGTAAAAAGTATTCAAACAAAATATATAAGACTATATTTCTCAATTATTTCTAATACATATACTTCATCAAATTACACTTATCTCGAACAGTTACGTTCCAACAGTAGTCGCAATGGTAGTTCCAATAGTAGTGTAGGTTTAATTTCAACATTAGGTATCGTACTTACGAAATTTAACTTTATATTATTCTATTGGGCTATAATATAATATGTGTATATGCAATATTATTAGAGTAATGAAAACATTATATAACATCAATAAAATATACTCGCATATTGGATAATACATATATATCATAGGAGCGTTTTATTATTTTATTATTTTATAATTTATTCTTTAGTTCCTTTGTTGTTGTTACTATGCTCGGTTTTGTTATGATTATCTTTGTTTTCTTCTCTTTCAGCGCGACATATATTCTCATCCTTATTAAATTTTTGAAATGGCGCAATTCTTATAAATCTAACTATCTCATCACCTTTGAAACATCAATCGATTGATATTAATTATAATAATTGTTCTAATAAAATATATATATATATAGATATATATATATATATATATATATATATATATATATATATATATATATACACGTATACACAAAAATGTACAAACACATACACGAACACACACACACACACACACACATATATATATATATATATATATATATATATATATATATATATATATATATATGTATATATGTGTGTGTGTGGATTAACTTGTGTATACTATATATTTAAAATAATCAATTTTTATATTTAAAAATTTATTTATGATATGAATTTATAGATTAGTGAACATTTAGATTATTCTAATATAATAAACATAAAACTTAAACTAGTTTTATAATTATAATGCTAAATATTAAATTATGTTTAATTACTATATTAAACACCGAGAAATTATAACCCCTTGTTGAAACGTTGAGTCTATTGTATGTAGACCAGCCCAATACAGTAAATGATATTCCCATAACCATTGCAGCTAAAACGGGCAACGGGGACATACAATAGTGTATCCTGATAGCCTACAGGATTACAAATTATATTATTTACTATATCGTATATATTAAATCGTATTTATTATATTATATATATATATATATATATATATATATAATAATTTATATACAAATAGTTTATTTGAATTATGCATTTGTAATCTATATATGGCCATTTGTAATATATGCTATAAATTTATGGCCAATATATATCAACCTTTTTTAAATATCTAATTCGATTTTGTCGGACTACATATTTAGTCTTAAAATAAAATATGTAGACTATAGTCTACATATAGGTGAAATAATTTACAATCTCTTCTTTAAACTAGAACGTTTTAACCATGGAGTCACTTCGAAGGGATATTATGCCATCTGTCTATAAATATATAAGTTTACTTCACCATATTTCTAGTACCGGACGAAAGGACTTAAACGACGTTACAATACAATAAACAACTAAATATAATTCATATATGATTTGATAACATTATTTTATAAATTGATTACCTTCTTTCTCAGGTTATTCGCTTTATTAATTAAATCATAAGGTAATTTATTCATGTTGCATACAAGAGATTGTAAGTTTGTGTTATAGAAGTGTTATTGTTACGAAGTTTTGTTTGGAATGAGTAAGTTTGTTTTTATTAAATTAATTACGAAGTTAATTATTTAATTTAATTAATATTTTATAATATTAAACCATAATATTTATATATATAAAATTTATATATTCATTTACATAATTCGTATATTTTCAATTTATAAAATATAAATGTGTATGTAATATTATAGTATTGTATATTACTAATAGTATTAATACTATAATTATACTATGAGTATACTATTATCAATACTGTTATTATACTCGCAGTATATTACTATTTCAGTATACTAAATATTATAATAGCTAATTATTTATTTATTCCCAGAGATTATAATTATTAATTAAATAACCAATTTATGAAAATGTAGGTTATTCCTAAGATGAATATGACATTTTTCTTTAATATTACGTTTATAGATTAAAATTAAGTTATACTGTTAAATATTATTAAAAACGTAAACCAAATATCTGTATATATATACATATATATATATATATATATATATATATATATATATATATATATTTTTCGGTATTTATTTTGATTTATTTTTTGGTATTTATTCTTTTATTTATGATGTATCCTTACTTCTGGTTGTGTGGTCCAATTTTCGCATAAGGTTCTATGACTTCATTTATTTCAGTGTGTTATTTTATCTATATAATATTGTATTTTTGTCCAGACTACTAAATTCCAGTTCTACTAAATTCGGCTACTTCTTTACCTGCCAAAAGTCAATATATAATTCAACTTTCTTTTCGATATAGATTTGTCTAACATCATCAAAAGTGATATATATATATATATATATATATATATATATATATATATATATATATATATATATGTGTGTGTATTGTTAATTGTTAATAATAGCATTGATTTGATTAATTTAATAATTAGTAATATATAATTCCATGATCCGTTATAAATATATAATTATTAGTAAAATAAGTAAAATAAATACTATTTTAATATAAAAATTAAATAATATCTATCCTAACATTAAAACATCAGGTCTGTTATATGAAACTAACCAATTACACCAATTGAAGATCACCTAGCTATCGTAGCTATAACGGTCAGCTGGACCAATGCATATATGCAATCTCTATACATATTCTTGAAAGACAGTTTTATTTATACTATACATACTAGAGAACTTAATAATATAATAATTATTGATTATATCATTATTTTTAATTAATTTTGTTATGCTAAAATTATCATTAATACCTATATAATAATAATACCTCTACATTTCAATATTATTAATAGATATATTTATTAAAATAATACATTTCATTCCCCATGCAGTAGATATACCAACGACATCCTTTGGACTTTGCTCATTGTTGTTCGAAAATTAATTGTATTTAAAAGATGTTTATGAAAATATTTAAATATTATAAATAATAGAATTGAAATATTTTAATTTGCAAATAGTATTTTATTGAAGTAAATTCTGAGTAGGATATTTAAAATTTCGCTTATACATTATATATTTATTAATTAACTAATTAACAAATATAAAAATATAATGTTCGTTGTTCAGAATATATAAAACAAATTTAATATAAAATTTTAGATATTAAAGTTACTGATAACATTTTAAAGAGAATATAAATTTAATATGATAAATTAAATACATAGAATTTCATAATTGTTCTCATTAATATCATATTCCATATTTAGATAATAGCGAATACTTATTATATCTGGAAGTAATTCAAAATCACCAACACGACTATTTATCAATGTACAATCATAAATTTAATAATAACATCATCTAGTATTTTCTATAATAATATATGTATATATTTCATCATATTTATATACATATAAACCAATACACGTAATGTTAATTTATTCTTAACTACTGAGATTAAATATCACTACTATTTAATATCTCTCGGAAAAATATAGCGAGGTTTATTTAAGAAATATATTCTATGACTTGAATAGATTTTATAAAACATTAAGTTAATAATTCAATATAAAATGTATATCAATTACTTACTAACCAATTAATTTATTAATTACTTTAATTAATTAATTTAATTAATTACTTTAATTAATTAATTTAATTAATTACTTTAATTAATTACTTTAATTACTTAATTTAATTACTTACTTTAATTACTTACTTTAATTAATTACTTTAATTAATTACTTTAATTAATTACTTTAATTAGTTACTTTAATTAATTACTTTATTAATTACTTTAATGAATTACTTTAATGAATTACTTTAATGAATTACTTTAATGAATTACTTTAATGAATTACTTTAATGAATTACTTTAATGAATTACTTTAATGAATTACTTTAATGAATTACTTTAATGAATTACTTTAATGAATTACTTTAATGAATTACTTTAATGAATTACGTTAATGAATTACTTTAATGAATTACTTTAATGAATTACTTTAATGAATTACTTTAATGAATTACTTTAATGAATTACTTTAATGAATTACTTTAATGAATTACTTTAATGAATTACTTTAATGAATTACTTTAATGAATTACTTTAATGAATTACTTTAATGAATTACTTTAATGAATTACTTTAATGAATTACTTTAATGAATTACTTTAATGAATTACTTTAATGAATTACTTTAATGAATTACTTTAATGAATTACTTTAATTAATTAATTAATTACTAACTTATATTTAAAAATATTAATAATAGATATTTAGATACCGATATTGGGTAATTTTGTTTGTCTGAGAATATGGTAATGGTTATTTTTCCTTAGTTATTTAGACGAACGATGTAGTCTTTTTAATTCATGGTGTTAAGTAGTTTTTTCTGGGGTTAATAACCATTTTATAATTTATGGTCATATTAGATGGTGTATTAGATTCTCATAATATTTATATCATATTAATATCGATTACAATATATAGACAGTTATATATTCGCAATAGTGAATACAAGATTGTTATAATTAAAAAAATATATATTTAAATGTATTTTTAGTTTAATAATTTGTTATATATATACATTGTATATTATACCTATATACATATCGTATCATAAACATATAATATTGGCAGTTTATTTTTAAAAAATTGCAAATAGTCAAATTGGTAATTTATCGATTCACTTTCATTACGCAGTATAGGTTGGACATTGTTTTTTCCGCTTTGCGATATGTTGCGGTATAACAGGTACATCGGTTGCACTTCCGGTTTCATTGACTTAGTAGTACGGCAGGCAGTCTCGTTCAAGAGTCCAGTAGGACGCGGCTACGATGACCTTGAATGGTTCGAAAACGAATATGTCCTGCAAGAGCACAATCAGAACATTCATGAACCAGTTGAGTGCCTTGTCGGCTCGCAAACCCATTCCGCCCACAACGGCTATCATCAGTGCCAACATCAGCGCCGCCTACAATTGGAGTACGTATCAGTATTTGAAGAGGAAAAACTTTACAAAGCGAATTATTTCTTCGGCAAACTATATTTAGTTTGTGTTTATATTTATAGGCATACTATTTACTAAATCTAACTGTAATCTATACTTTATTAAATATATTTGTATATAAACCTATAGGTTTTTCTTCGTATATATGTATATAAATATATAAATATGTAATAACCACTAGTATCCCCATAACAGCCATATTCACCGGATAAGGGATAACCCTACTTCCATTTCCGGTGGTGTATTCTGTGATTTTGTTCATTAGCGCAGATTGAGCTGCCAAGGCAGATGGTTTATTTAAATCCATGGGCCTGTATGGAAAAATAATAAATTTATAATACAATTTATAAATTTAATGTAATTACTATATAATGTATAATACATATTGAGTTAGGGACGCCATAAATTCAATAAATTGGGGTGGAAATTTCAAAATGTACTAATAAATCAATTTATTTATAATCCTTATTATTTATATTCTAATATTGATTAATAGAACTATTAGTTTATAAATTATTTCATTTGATATATGTACTTGAATATGAATATATAATTATATATATGAATATATAAGTCTTTCAAACATGTATTAGTTATGATTGACGTAGCTTCGAGTTATAAGTATGTTGTTATATGATCAGTTATATACAATTATATTATTTTCTCAGGAAAAGTTATACGCAAAAATTGAAGATCCTTAATTATTTCTTTTTTGAAAAATGTCAGAAAACTAAATGTATATTAATCTTTGTCTCGATGATATATTTTTAAATTCATTAAATGAGTTTATTAAAGTACAATAATTTAACAAAATATTATAAATGTTATCCTTCTTTAGTTTTCATCTAATTTGTTAAAGTGATATTTATGTATTTTTAAATATTGCGAATGTACATTTCTAAATTCTATAGCATTGTTACATAACTCCTATTTCATTAATTAATGTTAGTTTATCTCTAATTGTATTTGATGTTTATGCGTTTTGCGTAAGTTAATAGCTGACATCATTAAATTATAATGTTAAAAGCACACATAGAATACATATAACGTATAATTGGATGCCAAATAATTCTTGTGAATTATGGTATTGGATATTATCTTGTAAATATAAACAAAAATCTCCCCCTGTATTATTATTATGCAATATCTAACGAAATGATTTTATTCAACGTAATATGAAAGAAAATCCTATAGAAGAATATATTGTCATATTTGCATCTAACCTATATTCTAATGCATTGTATTGCCTCAGATGATAGATTCCAACAGGCTAAGTATCATAGTGATGTTAATATAATTTGTAATACAATTATAAGCCTATTTTTAATTTGTAATATTAGAGATATTTATTTTGTAATAGTTTGCAAATCAATATTAGAAATTTGTTGATCAGTTTTTTTAAAATCTTGTTTTAATAAAAGCTAATAAAAGTTAAATACTGTTAATTAAAATTTAGAATATTTCTGAACAATATTATTAATATCTACTAAAATAATACATAATTATTAACACACATTTGATAAATTATTTGATTAATTATTTTTAGTTACTTAAAAAATAGTATTACATTATTATTTTAACCTCATACTATTTTAAATGAACACATTTTGATACTAATAATATGATTCTGGTACTTATAATACTGCTAATATTGATAATAATATTGGAACCAGAGAATACTTAACTAATAAGATAATATTTATATCCAGAAATTGGGGAGATAATTGATGTCTCCCTACCACCCTATTAGCAAATACACACACATACATACACACACACACATACACACACACACACACACACACACACACACACACATATATATATATATATATATATATATATATATATATATATATATATAGAGTTATACCTATAAAAAGGGCGGGCTTTTTTCTTCGACTTTAACATTTTATCTTTCACTACATTATCCTGAGCAGTTCCGAATTTCACGAATTTATCAAATTTACTATACCTATTCTTCTACAAATTGTATAACAATATTAAAATATCGTTGATAGATAAATTATATAGATAATTATATAGATAAATATGTATTTTATTATTATTGTAATATTAACCTTTTCGTCGTCTGTTTTAATAAATTCATCCTAATTAAATAAGCGAGTTAAACACTAATGTTTCAACAACGAAATTCAATATAAATATATATATATTAATTGTATATAAGAACCTCGTGATCAAATGACGATCTCCTTCTTTTACGTTTACTCTGTATTAAGTATTCAGTATATCGTTAAATGTGATCATTAAAATATGATATCCTATTATGTATACCTTTTTCGGCAATTTGCTATCAGTAACAGAAGCAGCGGATGTGCTATATTCTGGTGTCTTTGACTTGATGATACCATCTTTACGTCGAGTTTGTTTACTCGGAAGGTCGCGACTTGTTTCACCGAATTTTGAGGGGTATCCCGGCAATTTCTGATTAGATGCGTCGTCGTTCTCCGTGTCCTTTGGACTCACGAGCCTATGGGCATTAGCTGACGTACCCGGAGAACTTGTGGGATCGTATAGCGAACCCGTCGGACGCGGTGCCAGTGGAGCCTCGGATGTCAAGAGATGACTCAAATCGTCCTTATTCGCGATACTACTCGATAGTAGTACTTCGTCCGTGAGCGACAAGTCATCTCCGACGGGCGTAAGTCTGTCTGTGGCTCGGGGTTGATCGGACGACGTTTTTGATGTTTTATCATTCGGATGATAGGACGATTTACCGCCCGATGTGCCTTTATTAGGAGTTAATTGCGCCGCTTGACCTAGTGTCTTAACGGCATTTACCGTTGGTTTTACGATATCTTTACCTTTTGCCGAAGTTTTAGTATTTTTTTTCTTTTGACCAGCCTTCAAATCGCTTTGACTGGTATCGGTCACAGAGCCGTTCTTCGTAGAATCCCCTTTTAATTGTTTATTTCCAGATTTAGATGATTTTCCAGTGGTTTTTTTATCAGCTTTCGATTTTTTTGATTTTGCTTTCAATTTAGTTGTGGATCCTGCGTTCGAAATGCTTTTTGTAGTAGAAGACTTTTTACCAACTTTGTTTTTTGAAACTTTCGCCCCTGCTTTTGATTTTGGTGATTTAGTAGCTGCTTTAGTTACGGAACCTTCATTTGATATGCTCTTTTTAGTCGATGCTTTTTTTCCTGCCTTGGTTGTTGAAGACTTCTTTCCAACCTGTGAAGTTGCTTTCTTTGGAGTTTTTTTAGAGTTTGCCTTTGGTACATTGCTTGTATTAGATTTTTTGCTAATATTTGAAGTAGAACTTATAATAGAAGCTGTTTTAGCTAGTTTCTTAAATTTCTTTTTCTTATTTGATGTATCATTGATATCTGATTGTATACTTGTGGATTTTTTTATGGATTTTTTTGTAGATTCCTAGAAATATTATATAAATTCATTAATTTATTTATAAGATACATTAGAATGTGTATAAATATTATTTATACTTATTATTAGTGTCTAATGAATTATGAATAGTTACATATAGTTAGATAGGCTATTGGGAATACCTTTGCGGGTTTTTTCTCGACCTTAGCATTCTGATTTGTGTTGGTTTTAAATTCGGACTCTATCGCTACTATCTCGATATAGCTCTCCTCGGAGCTGGAGTCCAATAAAGCATTGTTGTTATTTGTAGAATTAGCAGTCGGCTTGCGGCATACTCGCTTACTTATCTACAACGTTAAATATATGCATTATTTATATGTGAAGTTTTCATAATATAATGCGATATTATCAATATTGGAAATATGATGAAGAATTAAGGGATGCGATATAATAAAGTTTATGGTAATCCCAATATATTGATATATGATCCTACACGAATTTATAATATATATATATATATATATATATATATATATATATATATATATATATATATATATATATATATATATATATATATATATAATCACATGTACCTGATTATCTTCGCTGTCAGATGAAATGTTCATCATAGTATTTCCGCTGTAGGTGCGAGAAAGTAGGTCAGTACAGTTGCCTGGCAAGTTTCCCGCTCTACTACTCTTGCCGACTAACGGATGTTCCAAGTCATAACCAGGTACCGACTGTTTGACTATTTTCGTTGTAACGGGAATACCTCGATTTATAGAACAACTCGACTCTTCCCATAAAGAGTTATCGGTTATCTCCGAGTGTTCGAGATTCACGGACATCGAGAGTGGGCTCGCCGAACCAATTAGGTTAATCGAGTCGGAGGTTACGAATTCCGACTCCGAGATATAGTCATCGAGTGACGGAGTAACGAAGTCGGAATTGTCGATCTCAGCGAGGTTAGCGCTACCCTCGCGGTCATCTAATTCGTTAACGCGTAACCGAGACTCGCTATTTCTAATATTAGCTGCGATATCAGCAAACGACGTGTGTAGCATAGGAGCCCTACGAATGGGCATAGCTAGCGGAGACAGCAATCCAGGCGATATCGGTATCGTCAGAGTTGCACGACTGGATACGTCTCGCTCGGACTGCATACACGATGCCGTACTATCCGGGTGCCTGGACGAGTCATCGTCGCTAAGCAACACCGACGCGTGAGATCGCGACCTATAGCCGATACGGTGTATTCGTCGCGTATCCGAAACATAGATTTGCGATGGAGTCGCGGCTTCTCGTTCCCGCCTCGCTTGGGATTGAAGTCTTAGCTTCTGCATGACTGAACGCACGCTGTATACTTGGTCGGCTTCCTGCGCGTCGCTGGAAGCGGCACCTGCAACCGCAACGTTACCGGATGCGCCGTGGATCGTGCCTGCCGAGTCCCCCGTTGCTATGCTGGTTTCACTTACTCCGGCGGTGGTTAAGACGGCGTGAGTTCGCTTACTCGTGCCGTCGTTTTTTAATGAGTCGCTAGGCGTGGCTTTACTAGAACTCGAGTCTGTGGTATCTACGTCTTCCATTATTTCTTTGATGACCTTGAAATCTACATGATAGTTGAATTTATCGAGACCATTTTATGTTAAGTAATTAGCTTTATGAACTTAAGATTTTACTATAATTATAATTTATTGTTGATTAAAAATCGATTTATATGATATGTCGATATTTCATTACCGATATATTGAATTTATCTTGTTTACTTGTTTGCTCGTATCTTGAAATGAAAATACGAACCTTCGACTAAACATTTGATGATATGTTCAACAGTAAATGCAAGCGGTTTCACGTTTTCATTCCTGTACACGTCATTAGTGCTAAAACTCGTCTTGAAGTTACTCTGTAATGGGGGGATTGAGCGTATTTCCTATAAAAGTGTTATGCTTTCTCTCTTCCTTATTCTATATATGTTTATTTTTCATTGTTATCTTAATTTAAGAACACCATTTATATTAAAATAATAAAACTTAAGTTTTTAAGTTACAATTCATGTATTCTTTATATATATAATCTAACTACTGTTCTATTACCAATCAAACATCGCCTTTACAAAATTATATCCAGAAGTTTTAAATATAATAATACTATACATTAACATTATCACTAACAATAACATATTCTCTAACCGTAACGAGCTGCGAAAATGTTCTGGTGATTATGACGTTAGACTTTGTAGTTAGTAGACTGGGAGTGGACAATGTGAGTTTAGGTTGTAACATTATGTCCTTTGAAAGCCAATCATAGAGATCGGAGATCAAACTATGCATGTCTTGTTTCTGTAGTAACCTATTGTGTGTATATCGTAATGGCGGAATTGCTTTATTAATTGTTATACTATATTATACACTATAAATCAGTTCTATACTATATAATATAAAGCAGTTCTTGATTTTATAATATATTATAAAGTAGTTCTATATTTTATAATATATTTCATGTATGAATCTAATTATATATATATATATATATAAATCATAAATTTCAATTTCAATTTATATCTATTAGGAATCCAAGATCTATAAACAATATTAATACATAACCATTGACATAAACATATGTACTTCCATTAGTAAATATTCTATTGACACAAGTGATAAGGTTCTAATTATTTTAATGAACTCAACTATCTGAATTTACTAGTCCAGCATATCTCAGATTCTAATTTAGATACGGCTTCAGAAGATTCAGTAAATATTTTATATATGGAATAGTCTATTATATCGAATCTATAATATCAACTCGTATAGTTACAATAGTACAGTCATGTTATATATATAGTGTACGTGTATAATGTACGTGTATAATGTACGTTAAAGTACACGGCGTACACTAACCCTTTGATTTCATTCGCTACCTTTACGCAAGCGTCGTTTATCTCGGAGTTGTGTTCGAGGTTGGAGAATATGCTTGGACACTTCGTGCAGGAGTAATCGCCGGGTGATAGTTGCGTAGAAGAACCGCACAGGTCAAGAAGCATGCTGCACACCTCTCGAACATTTGTGCTGTTATCATCTGACATATGTTTATATATATTCATGTTGTGATGTCTTCGTTAAATCAAATAGGATAAAAAGGAAGTACTGAGTATTTCGTAAATCTATAGAAGTAATTTGAGATGGTGTATTATGCACTAGCAATGATATAAGGAATAATACAATTGAAATAATGCATAATTAATAAAGATTATATGTAACGGATATAATGCATTAGCCTATAATTATTTGTCAAACTATAAAGTAACGGGTATCGAATCTTTGTATGTAACAATATATTATAATAATCTAATAACTAGAAAACTATGAATAATTGGGAAAATTCTAAATTTATAGTAATTAATAACACGTCTATTTCGCCTATCATGTAATTGACATTAACACTAATCATTATGATCTATATGCATGTTTAATAGATATATAGAATATGTGTAATACCTTGATGTATTTCTCGTGTATACTTTAACACCCAGACGAACACATAAGGACATAGTTTCATGCGAAGAAGTATTTGGGTAATCTCGTCAATTTCAGCGATCTGCCAATCAAGTAAAACTCGATTCTCCTCAGTGGGAGATATATAATTATCTATCACCAAATTGGTCACCTGAGGAAGAGTAAGCAGGGGATTAGTGGGACTCGTTATTAGGAATATGTTTGTTTAAGTAATGAACAAATCTATGAATCACTACATTTTTTATTATAAATGATTATCTTATGACATCGCTATTGATCACTCCTGCTATAATACTGACCACTATGGCCATAATACCATCAAGTTCATTTGCGAATTGCTCGGATATGTACCTCCTCACATTGCTATTGTTTGTCCAGTTACCACGAAATTCATCAGAATTGTAATTCTCAGACGATCGCTATAAAAATAACCAGCGATGAGATTCACAATAATATTATGTCAATGAGTTTAAACTAGTTGCAATTGGTTAGCATGATATATATATATATATATATATATATGTATATATATATATATATACATATATATATATATAACATTAAATAAGTTTTTCTATGTCGATAAGATTTGTAGAAGATATTATTAGATTTTCTTTTAAATTTCTAATTTGATTTAATAATGAGCTATATTATCTAATATTAAATTTGAATATTTACCAAACATATGTCATGTTATATGGTTATACATATAACATCCCGTATAATTTATATTACCGAGTTTTACTGTGTGAATACAAATATTTTAGGATTAATTTGATATATTTTAAGTAATTATTTTATCTTTAGATGGTCTAAATTACAATTGCGTAGTCATTAATTATTTGTATTTAATTACGTTACTAGTAATTACTTAACACGAACCTCTGTATCCGATTCATCATTATCATTAGTCTTCACGAAAGCGTTAGTTACAATGTTGCTAAGGAGGTCATCTCCCGTTGCAACCATTGTCATATCTATTCCGATTTCATCTAATTGATTGGTAGTTCAATGATACCGAGTAAACAAATTAAACCCTAGGTTTGAATTATAATTAAAATACACATAAATACATCTAAATTAATTAATAATATAATAGTTACAATATTATAAATCAATTATATTTGTAATCGTAATAATACCAATTATATAACCAATACTATAATAACTATTAATATATAAAAACCAGAACAAAAATATAGTTTTTTAAATAAGCAATTATATATATTCCAAACCTATCGGAATATTTTTATCGTTCAACAGTTCAACTAGATAATTTTTCAAATTTGGGATTAGTGTATTATCTGCCTCCTTATCCGCTTCTGCCAAAATCCTTAAGTTTTTACCATATTCTTCATCGGAGAGTTTATTATTCGTATCCAGAGCTCTCTGAATAGCTCTCTCATGAAGAATTGCTTCCATCCTAAGGCTGACAGCCTATATGCCGAGTTTAAATATGTTAGGTTCCATGTATTAACTTATAATATTAATATTAACATATTTACTATATTTTACATTTGCAAAAACTCTTCACACTCGCCAAATTTACTATTATTATTAAATATTCCATTCCCCTACGAATAATATAATCCGTATGCAATTATTTATTTGTTTATTTTATATAATATAATATATGAAGTTTTTGTTTTATAGTCATTAAATTATATAATAGTCCGATCAAATAAACTAAACCATTATAGTATAGCGATAGATTGTATTTTCATTATAAAATTATTTTTAAACCGTGTGCATTTCTGAAAGAATGTATCCCGCTGCTCTATTAATGTTCTTCTTTTTTTTATCAGGCGATTCGGATAGTTTCTTCTGAAGGATTTCGTTTACATGAAAGGCAAGTTCTGGTTCCATACTTACTCTTGCAATTGTTTGGTTCTGATTTTTAGGTGCAGACGTTCTGTGATTTAAATTCGATTAATTAATTATAAACATGGTATTAATATATATATATATATATATATATATATATATATATATATATATATATATATATATATATATAGGGTGGAAGATGTACATTAGTTAGCGATGAATGTTGACAGCTATTGGGATAGAAGGTTGTCATCATTTAGGAGAGAAATTGCAGCCGTTGGGAAGATGTTTATTCACTAACGTCGAAGTCAGCTCGTAGTTAGCTTTCGATGCAATTGTCGAAGTTTTGCTGGTCTGAGCAAATGCCTCGTTGATCTGCTCTTTACCAGCTTTTGAGTTGGTATCTCTCTTCCGACCTCGTTCCGACATCGTTTCCACAGTGAACTCGCTAGCAACTTCGCTATCGGAGTGGTATATATGCGAAAGTTTTCGAGTACATATGCTATGCTTATCGTTCATCCCAGAAGTGATTAGAGGTGATCTAGAGACGACAGTGTCTGTAATGTCGATAGGCTTTTCAATGTTCGGAATGGGGTTGGCAGGTCTTGGACAGAAAGTAGAGGCCTGAGACGGAGTGCTTGGGCGTATATTGACGAGTTCTCCAGGATTGTTGAAAACTACACTCTTCAGCTGGGATCTAGAGAATATTTTAATATATTCGTATTTATTATTGTAATCCTGACTCTAAGATCGTGGATATAACTTATTAAGTATTATAATATACTTATTATGATGTTAAAGAAAATCATAGTACTATCCAAGTTATACAAATTAAGTATTTGATTTAAATAATGTATTTAACCTTTCTTCGGACGTTGGTCCTGTAAACATATTTGAAACTCCGGATACGATTTTTTCAAACTGGATTACATAAAAATGTAATATATTTAAAGTGTAATATGGAATTGTCGAGGTAAACTAAACATATGTAATACAATATAGTTATAAATATATAAATTCATTTTATAATAAAATAATAAATATTCTATTATGTATACCTTTATTGCATATATTATAATTATAAGAATATATATATATATTATAAGGAAAAGCGATGTATATGAAATTATGCACCGTTGTGTACTAATTATGTATATTTACTGATATTCATTTCATATTATCTTATCACACTGACCCTAACCACATTGTTAGAAGGTTCGGCGATGGTTATTTTCCCCGTTTGTAGACTATTCCTCTGTGCGATAAGAAGGTTCTCGTCCCGGATGTAGTCTAAAGTGTCCATCGAAGTATTATTCGGCCTATCATCAGCATATACGATCTCGTCTACCTAAGATAATCACGTGATATACTCGATAATAACTATTACTATTACTATGATAATGAAGTATGTACACGCGTTACTTATTAATATTTTAATTTCACTTATTAATACAATTATTTTAAATGTGAAGTTAGAAATATTCTAATAAAAATGATTGTTTCAAAGAATAGTAGTCTTAAATGAGATGTCCTCCTTTTGTCCCATCTTTATAATATTGACTTAGTTAGTAATCATGATGATTCATTTAAATAACACAACTATAACGAATTGCTATATCGTATCGATCACTTAGTTATATTAGTAACAATTTTATTTAAATGGGTATATATTGCAATTTCTAATATCATTTATTCAAAAAAAGACAAGCAAATCTGTTAGCAAATCGTAAGATTTAAAAATTCTAGATCTAAACAATGTAATAGAATATTTGATTTTCTTAATAATTCTTAATAACTATGATTCACTCAATGAACTATATAATATATCTTACTTAGAATATTTTAGAAAATATATACTATCTAGCTAAAATAATAAAAACAGATAATAAACATAGGAGAGAATATAATAAACTTATGGTTATAAAAATAATAATATTATTTTAATATAATAATTTGTATAAACTAATAATCAAAAACAAAAATTATAGCAGAACAAACTTAAGCATTTAAAAATAATAATATTATTCTGAAATAATAATTCTAATAAAATAATAAACAACATATGGAGCAATAATAACTCGTAGAAGTTTTTAGTGAAAGAAATATGTAGAATACAAGCAATTTATTTAGGTGTACTCCAACATTAATTATTCTAATGATTCACTTAGACTAAAAGATCATATCGACTACACTATGAATTGAATTTCTGAGACTAATCCATATTTACATATAGCATAGTTACAACTTTTAATATATCTACACATATATCCAGGAACATATTATTCTATAAACTAAATACCATAAATAAATCATCGAATACATATAACATACAATATTTACATTTAAATTAAAAGATGAATGATTAATACTAATGAAAGCGATACTTTGAAGCTTTTAATATACTTAGATTCACCATATTATCTAAAGGAAATATGACCAATCATAAAGGATATACAATAAAGAACCTACCGATATTACTTCAAACTTTTTTCAATTAGCAGTCTATAAGTAAAATAACAGTTAATAGTTGTAATATCTAAAAACAAAAACGTTTTTCTTGTTATGTTTTTATCGGTATTTATGAATATATCAATGTCTTAGAAACTTATAATTAAGGAATCGAAAAGAAAAACTAGATTTATTTATTATAATAAAATTACTTTTTAAATTAAAATAAAGCAACGAATTTACTTAAATTCCATATAGTAAATTTGTATCAGCTATTTGATAGTTTATATATGCTAACGAATACTAATTGAACACATACTTAAAATGTATTATTTAGAACTCATTCTTAATATTTCTAGAATATTATAACATACAGGGGGATTGTTTCTTTCTTATCATTATTAAATTTGAATAGTTCATAATGGGATTAATTAATTAAGTAGTCAAAAATCCATACAAAATAGTGAATGATTCTACCATCTTTTTATGTCTCAAGTTGATATGTCTAATTACAAATTATTATCCGTAGAGTTTATAAGTAATCTCTTTTAGAGTTAAATAAATGTACAAACAATTTTGTCATATCGTGAAAAATAGGATAAGTCATTTCTTGCAACCAAAGGTATACTATTCGTAGATCAATTAAATAAGAATGCATATATTTTTTACAATAACACAGATACTATTATCTACGTATCTAGAAATCGCTAGTATGTTTTGTAATACAATTTGAATAATGAGATTATCCACTCCGACTTATCCTCCGTACAGTTTTAGAATAGTCATTTATATACATGGCTTTCAAAGAATCCTCACTTTCTTTTAAATCATGGCAATCCAGGTACATGTCTAGAATACAAGTTATGTTATTAAAGCTATTACTTGCAGTAATCGACATCATTTATTACATATGCTTCAAGTCGAATGAGACCAATACCCATTTACTAAATTGTTATATTTCTATGCTGTAGAAGATTGGTTTAAGTCAAAGTAAAAATATTATTTCTTTAGTATTAAATGATCTATCATTCGTATTTACGGAATTATTTTAGTTTGGAAGTTAACAATCTGACATATTAAATAAATACGCAGGTATACCTATATCAATGATATAATTATTATATTCTATTCGGTGATGGAGAAAATTTTAATAATGCTAGAATTAGGACTCCAGAAGTATGATAACTCAGATTATCGTTATAGGCTCATTTGATTCGTTTTGACCTATACACATCACTCGGAATAATGAACCAAGATGTTATGATGTGTTAGGAGAAATTTAAAATAGATTGCACCAAATAAACTATCGAAGACTTATTATATAAAATGTTAAACTCTTTTTTATATGTTAGTATTTTCTTTTATCCATTTTATTACATGTAATCATATAATAAGTAATCATATTTTTTTCACGCTCACAGTTACGATGCAGAAATGATCATAATTGAATAAATATACATGTTAAATATATGTTAAATAACAGTATTCTGAACAATATATATATATATATATATATATATATATATATATATCTATTTATATATTTATATGTTTATATTAAAATAATATATAAAAAGTCGAATTAAGAATAAAAGAATTCAAACAATATAAACGATAGAGTATACACCACGTGCAACGTAAACTACGAACAGCTTTCAACTGTGTATTTCCAATGGTGAACTCGGCGATATCGTCCATTGTACTCCTCTCGGTTTCGCTGGGTAGATCTCTGCGATCTTTTGAGTCGAGCATCTCTTCAATGTCTCTATTTTCGAAAGCTCCGCCCCCAGATTCGCTGGTTAACGAGAACGACCCTGTAGAGGTACCGTGAGTTGTATGAACCGAAGGCTTTGCATTTATATAACATTTCATACAGATAGTGAAAATAACGAAAATAAGAAAAATAATGATACAATAAAATGATAGTAAATAATAATTGAATCATACCAATAATTATTCTATAGAGAAAATATAAAGTATCGTATTTCAATCTAATATAATAATATTAGTAGAACATTATAATTATATATATATATATATATATGTATATATATATATATATATATATATAAATGCCAAAAATATTTATTATTTATAAATTTATGTACGTATTTCTTATATCCTAGTACAAATTCATACAAACCTGACTCTTCATATTTGTTCGGTGACTCATTATTCACGAAATTCTTTTTTTGCATTTCTTCAATATTTACGGATTCTTTTATATTTTTTTTATCCTTAAGAACTTGTTTGACTCGTAATAAAGTAATTTCACTAGTTTCACTCGGGTAGTTGTAACTAGGAATTACTTTTGTAGGATAACCTGGTTTGTATTCAATTGCAGATTAATTATACATCAATTATATATATATTCATTCAAATAAAATATATTATATCTATTAAGAACAAATTATGAATATAACTAATAAGAATTATATGAGAATTATTATAACTAATACATTTGATATATAATACATTTGATATATAATACACTTGATATATAATACATTTGATATATAATACATTTGATATATAATATATTTGATATATAATACATTTGATATATAATACATTTGATATATAATACATTTGATATATAATATATTTGATATATAATACAATTGATATATAATACATTTGATATATAATATCAATTGGTATATAATACATTTGATATATAATACATTTGATATATAATACATTTCATATATAATACATTTCATATATAATACATTTCATATATAATACATTTGATATATAATATATTTGATATATAATACATTTGATATATAATACATTTGATATATAATACATTCGATATATTATACATTCGATATATAATACATTTGATATATAATATCAATTGATATATAATACATTTGATATATAATACATTTGATATATAATACATTTGATATATAATATATTTGATATATAATACATTTGATATATAATACATTTGATATATAATACATTCGATATATTATACATTCGATATATAATACATTTGATATATAATATCAATTGATATATAATACATTTGATATATAATACATTTGATATATAATACATTTGATATATAATATATTTGATATATAATACATTCGATATATAATACATTTCATATATAATACATTTGATATATAATACATTTGATATATAATACATTTGATATATAATACATTTCATATATAATACATTTGATATATAATATATTTGATATATAATACATTTGATATATAATACATTTCATATATAATACATTTCATATATAATACATTTCATATATAATACATTTCATATATAATACATTTGATATATAATACATTTGATATATAATACATTTGATATATAATACATTTGATATATAATACATTCGATATATAATACATTTCATATATAATATCAATTGATATATAATACATTTGATATATAATACATTCGATATATAATACATTTGATATATAATATCAATTGATATATAATACATTTGATATATAATACATTTGATATATAATACATTCGATATATAATACATTTGATATATAATATCAATTGATATATTATACATTTGATATATAATACATTTGATATATAATATCAATTGATATATAATACATTTGATATATAATACATTCGATATATAATACATTTGATATATAATACATTTGATATATAATATCAATTGATATATAATACTTTTGATATATAATACATTTGATATATAATACATTTGATATATAATATATTTGATATATAATACATTTGATATATAATACATTTGATATATAATACATTTGATATATAATACATTTGATATATAATACATTTGATATATAATACAATTGATATATAATACATTTGATATATAATATCAATTGATATATAATACATTCAATATATAATACATTTGATATATAATACATTTGATATATAATACATTTGATATATAATATCAATTGATATATAATACATTTGATATATAATACATTTGATATATAATACATTTGATATATAATACATTTGATATATAATACATTTGATATATAATACAATTGATATATAATACATTTGATATATAATACATTTGATATATAATACATTTGATATATAATACATTTGATATATAATACAATTGATATATAATACATTTGATATATAATATATTTGATATATAATACATTTGATATATAATACATTTGATATATAATACATTCAATATATAATACATTTGATATATAATACAATTGATATATAATACATTTGATATATAATATCAATTGATATATAATACATTCAATATATAATACATTTGATATATAATATATTTGATATATAATACATTTGATATATAATACATTTGATATATAATACATTTGATATATAATACATTTGATATATAATACATTTGATATATAATACATTTGATATATAATACAATTGATATATAATACATTTGATATATAATACATTTGATATATAATACATTTCATATATAATCCATTTCATATATAATACATTTCATATATAATACATTATATATATAATACATTCGATATATTATACATTTGATATATAATACATTTGATATATAATACATTTGATATATAATATATTTGATATATAATACATTTGATATATAATACATTTTATATATAATACATTTGATATATAATATCAATTGATATATAATACATTCAATATATAATACATTTGATATATAATACATTTGATATATAATACATTTGATATATAATATCAATTGATATATAATACATTTGATATATAATACATTTGATATATAATACATTTGATATATAATACATTTGATATATAATACATTTGATATATAATACAATTGATATATAATACATTTGATATATAATACATTTGATATATAATACATTTCATATATAATCCATTTCATATATAATACATTTGATATATAATACATTTGATATATTATACATTTGATATATAATACATTTGATATATAATATATTTGATATATAATACATTTGATATATAATATATTTGATATATAATACATTTGATATATAATACATTTGATATATAATATCAATTGGTATATACCTTTACTTGATTGTATTTTATCATTATAAACAGTTTCTGATATCTTTGGAGTGTTCTCTTCTCGTCTCCCTCCAGTATCCAAACTATCGATTTCGATATGAAATTCTCCGGTTCCTTCGGTATCTCTTTGCAAATTTCTCAACTCCGAATATACGCAGTCCTTCTTTATTTCCTCAGCGGTATATGGATTTATTTCAATGGATTCGGTAGTATTTTGATTGTAGAGAAGTGGTCTTTCAACTTTCTCTTTCCCAGAATCTATTTCCAGATTTACCGTTCTCAGAACTCTTCCTTCGTCATGCCGATCAATGCCAGACGTTGTATCGCTACGGTTGCCAGTTAAAAGGATATCGGTATTGGTACGTTTCGGTTTACTAGTAATAATATCCGCAGCTATAGAAACTCCTTTGTTGGTGTGACTCTCCTCGTCGCTAGATGAGAACTGATCAAGAAATATCAAATCGGCGGGTGTGAAGTCGGCCAGAGAACGGCATTCCTCTAGGCGGTATTTGATGAGGCGGCGTCTCTGTTCCCGGGGCAGCTGACCGCTCTTCAACTGAATGACGAGGTAGCGATCACGTCTACTCATCGACGTCGGGAATAATATGCTCCCAACTCCAGTGGGTAAGTCGGCGATGGAAGTATTACTAGTGGATTGGGTAGATGACGAGTGTCGTCCATGTTGATTCGATACGTTTAATAGATCCAAATCATATGATTTACTCAATTCGCCATCGGTTTCTATATTTTGCACTATGGGGTGTGGCAAGGCGACATGTGATACGCTTCCCGACACTCCTCGTTCTAGTGAAGATACACTGTTCCAAGTATAAGTACGATCGTCGGTTTTGCTGAGTGTATTCGGTTGTAACGATGAGGAAGATGTGGAAGAAGGCGTTGCTACAAACAATGGAGGCGTGATGTCGCGAACTTCATTCCCTGAATTCCATTGTCCTTTATTACTTAAGTACACCTGGTTCTCTAATTCCAGTTGATCGGTAATCATCTCCTTTAATAAATGTTATAGTAAATATTTAGAGATACTATCGGTTATTATAAATATGCATTAACACTTCCATTATTATATTTGTTGGATTACTCACAATTCTTTTAGAAAATGAATGTTCCTCATTTGTCAAACGTCTAGATTGACTGGGGCTCTATACATGAAATAATTGTATTAATTAATTAATTATCTAGCAACATTATTAATACTTAATATATATAGTTACATTGTACTTAACGTAGCCAATACTAAATAGTTTCCAAATTAGAATATTAAATAAATAATTATAGTAAATTAATAGTTTTATACAAAATATATTTCGAGTACTTTATATTCTTAGCATTTAGATTTAATATGTATTTATATAATAGATGAAGTTTTAAAGTATACAAAATGAGGGTTAATTCAATGATTGTCGTATGATGCACGACATACGACGTACGTCATACGTAATATAGTATTGATATATATTTATATCTATTAATTGAATAATTTTATAACGATTAAATACAAAATGTTAAGAAATTGGAAAAATACAAAAAACTAATGCAAAATGTTAAGAAATTGGAAATCGCATAATCAACACAATTTTAAAATGATTTTCTATATTGCCTAATATTAATGATATTTAATTAATTAATTATTATTATAGGCCAAAAATATATATTACATGTAAGTAATTGCATATAAATAATTATTACATGTAAGTCGTATAGATTTAGAGAAGTTTTCATATGTATATTAAATTACTTATATTATTATACATTAGTATGAGAGTGTACTAAATGACGTATATGGGAAATACGCTAATGAAAGCTACTATGGTAACTATAGTAACATATAATACTATATATAGTAGATAAAGGCCTATTGATAATAACGTCGTAAACAGAGTATTAAATACGTATCACAATATTTACTAGGATAGATTTACTAATTATTAACACATCATTTTTAGATCTATAAATACCATATCGTTCAAATGTTTATGGCATACAAGTCTATAACTAATCTTACCAACTGTATATTAGAAGTAATAATTAAAACAAATAATAAAAATACTTTTTATACATAATCTATCAAATTCGATCTAATTAAGCATGGACAAAGTTGATTAGTTAAAAAATGACAGTACTCCAAGGAATGATAATAATATTTATTATCCATGCTAAACTTTTAAAACTCTACATTTATTATATAAAGAAGACAAGAAATTGGTCGAGAAATTGATTAAGAAAGATTTAAGAATTTAAGAAAAGTATATATTGTAATAATGTGATATATATAATATTATATATGTATGTGTTGTATATTATATATAACTATATAGAAAACATACATAGCGAATTATATATTATGAATATATATAGTTTATTATATGTTATTTATATGTTATTTATATGTTATTTATATGTTATTTATACGTTAGTTATATGTTATTTATACGTTATTTATATGTTGTTTATACGTTATTTATACGTTAGTTATATGTTATTTATATGTTATTTATATGTTATTTATATGTTATTTATATGTTATTTATATGTTATTTATATGTTATTTATATGTTATTTATATGTTATTTATATGTTATTTATATGTTATTTATATGTTATTTATATGTTATTTATATGTTATTTATATGTTATTTATATGTTATTTATATGTTATTTATATGTTATTTATATGTTATTTATATGTTATTTATATGTTATTTATATGTTATTTATATGTTATTTATATGTTATTTATATGTTATTTATATGTTATTTATATGTTATTTATATGTTATTTATATGTTATTTATATGTTATTTATATGTTATTTATATGTTATTTATATGTTATTTATATGTTATTTATATGTTATTTATATGTTATTTATATGTTATTTATATGTTATTTATATGTTATTTATATGTTATTTATATGTTATTTATATGTTATTTATATGTTATTTATATGTTATTTATATGTTATTTATATGTTATTTATATGTTATTTATATGTTATTTATATGTTATTTATATGTTATTTATATGTTATTTATATGTTATTTATATGTTATTTATATGCTATTTATATGTTATTTATATGTTATTTATATGTTATTTATATGTTATTTATATGTTATTTATATGTTATTTATATGTTATTTATATGTTATTTATATGTTGTTTATATGTTATTTATATGTTGTTTATATGTTGTTTATATGTTATTTATATGTTGTTTATATATTGTTTATATGTTGTTTATATGTTGTTTATATGTTGTTTATATGTTGTTTATATGTTATTTATATGTTGTTTATATGTTGTTTATATGTTGTGTATATGTTGTTTATAAGTTATTTATATGTTGTTTATATGTTGTTTATATGTTATTTATATGTTGTTTATATGTTGTTTATATGTTGTTTATATGTTGTTTATATGTTGTTTATATGTTGTTTATATGTTGTTTATATGTTATTTATATGTTATTTATATGTTATTTATATGTTATTTATATGTTATTTATATGTTATTTATATGTTATTTATATGTTATTTATATGTTATTTATATGTTATTTATATGTTATTTATATGTTATTTATATGTTATTTATATGTCATTTATATGTTATTTATATGTTATTTATATGTTATTTATATGTTATTTATATGTTATTTATATGTTATTTATATGTTATTTATATGTTATTTATATGTTATTTATATGTTATTTATATGTTATTTATATGTTATTTATATGTTATTTATATGTTATTTATATGTTATTTATATGTTATTTATATGTTATTTATATGTTATTTATATGTTATTTATATGTTATTTATATGTTATTTATATGTTATTTATATGTTATTTATATGTTATTTATATGTTATTTATATGTTATTTATATGTTATTTATATGTTATTTATATGTTATTTATATGTTATTTATATGTTATTTATATGTTATTTATATGTTATTTATATGTTATTTATATGTTATTTATATGTTATTTATATGTTATTTATATGTTATTTATATGTTATTTATATGTTATTTATATGTTATTTATATGTTATTTATATGTTATTTATATGTTATTTATATGTTATTTATATGTTATTTATATGTTATTGATATGTTATTTATATGTTATTTATATGTTATTTATATGTTATTGATATGTTATTGATATGTTATTTATATGTTATTTATATGTTATTTATATGTTATTTATATGTTATTTATATGTTATTTATATGTTATTTATATGTTATTTATATGTTATTTATATGTTATTTATATGTTATTTATATGTTATTTATATGTTATTTATATGTTATTTATATGTTATTTATATGTTATTTATATGTTATTTATATGTTATTTATATGTTATTTATATGTTATTTATATGTTATTTATATGTTATTTATATATTATTTATATGTTATTTATATGTTATTTATATGTTATTTATATGTTATTTATATGTTATTTATATGTTATTTATATGTTATTTATATGTTATTTATATGTTATTTATATGTTATTTATATGTTATTTATATGTTATTTATATGTTATTTATATGTTATTTATATGTTATTTATATGTTATTTATATGTTATTTATATGTTATTTATATGTTATTTATATGTTATTTATATGTTATTTATATGTTATTTATATGTTATTTATATGTTATTTATATATTATTTATATGTTATTTATATGTTATTTATATGTTATTTATATGTTATTTATATGTTATTTATATGTTATTTATATGTTATTTATATGTTATTTATATGTTATTTATATGTTATTTATATGTTATTTATATGTTATTTATATGTTATTTATATGTTATTTATATGTTATTTATATGTTATTTATATGTTATTTATATGTTATTTATATGTTATTTATATGTTATTTATATGTTATTTATATGTTATTTATATGTTATTTATATGTTATTTATATGTTATTTATATGTTATTTATATGTTATTTATATGTTATTTATATGTTATTTATATGTTATTTATATGTTATTTATATGTTATTTATATGTTATTTATATGTTATTTATATGTTATTTATATGTTATTTATATGTTATTTATATGTTATTTATATGTTATTTATATGTTATTTATATGTTATTTATATGTTATTTATATGTTATTTATATGTTATTTATATGTTATTTATATGTTATTTATATGTTATTTATATGTTATTTATATGTTATTTATATGTTATTTATATGTTATTTATATGTTATTTATATGTTATTTATATGTTATTTATATGTTATTTATATGTTATTTATATGTTATTTATATGTTATTTATATGTTATTTATATGTTATTTATATGTTATTTATATGTTATTTATATGTTATTTATATGTTATTTATACGTTATTTAGACGTTATTTAGACGTTATTTAGACGTTATTTATATGTTATTTATATTTTATTTATAAAATAATATATGTTAAAACATATAACTTATAGCACTAAATTATTAGTAAATCCATGAATTTATTTTAAATTTAACTTACTAATTATTAGTAAATCCATGAATTTATTTTAAATTTAACTTACTAATTATTAGTTTTGATAATTCATTACAATTCAATTATAACTAATTAATACCGATTTACATATTTTAAATGTGTTGATATTATCTATAAACATTATTTTTAAATATATTGATATTATCTATAAACACCATACAAGCAATAAAGGCTATTATATTAATGAATAGAGAAATTGTTATGCTTTGACACGGACTAGTTGACGAAATGTCAGATATATTTTATACATATTTATTTTCTATAGTCTATTATTCACATATTTGAAAATTTTAATAATTACTTACAACTAATTAAGCCGAAATTCTCTACTAGGTCAAGTTCAATTATAATAATAAGATTAAACAGTTGATAACAAATCTAATGTCAAATAGTGTAGATTAAAGATGATAGATTATAATTTAAGCCACATTATTTTTTAGTAATTCAATGACAGTCGATATATTAACATACAAGATTAGTATTTGTATACAAATAATAATGAATTCCATTCATAATTAATGAATAAGCTACTTTATAATAAAATCATGTAAGTAGCGATGTTGTGTTAATGACCTTAATGTTAATGTTAATACAATGTCAATATGTTCATAATCCACCATTAAATATACCGCTAAAATGATAAAAGTTTTTATTGCGTAGTATTTCAAATCGAATTCATTTACTAACAGATCTTGATGTCTGGAAGCTCTTTAATGTCTTCTCGGCGGGAATCGATGTATCTCTCTTTATAATGTTCTCATCAATCTGGTATTATTGTATTTATATATGTATAGTTATATATATTTAAATTGTAGCATTCAAAATAATGCTAATAAATCAATTTTTCATTTAATTAATTGTTACTTAACCAACTGTTTTATTGCCCTCGACTTCGTCTGCTGAACTGGTTAACTGGGTATTTGAGCTAGGCTTATGCCTCAAAACCACTCCTTTTTTAATATCGTCCATTAGTTGAGATCTGGTATCCGATGGTTGCGAAGTTAAGTCGGTATCAGTCTTATCCGTATCGTTATTATTTGCTATTAGTAACGAAGGTTTTGTCGGCTCAGTGAACTCGGAAAGAGCATAAAGTGGTGGAATAGGTGGATTTAGATCGTATTGTATATTGTTTTTTTGAATGTTATTTGCTTCCTCATGTGATTTTACCGAAGGATTATTTATTTTGTTATGTTTTGTATTTGCATTCGCTTCTTTTGTGTTTCTCATTTGTAATTCATTAGATACATGTTTAACAATGTTTGTATCTTGTTTTTCTATAGAATCATCCGTTATCTTCTTTTTAAAGTATTGTTGTGTTTCCGCTGGTTTAGTTACATATTCTATGGGCGGATTTTCACGTTTGTTGGTTGATTTTAGATTAACATTCTCAATATCCTCTTTATTATTTTTCCCCCCGGCTTTTACTTCTTTTTCTCTTGTATTTTCATTTATATTTTGCATTTTCTTCTTACGTTTTTTTGTTAAATATTTAATATCCATCAAATCATTATGTTTATTATGACCAGTTTCCTCATTCAACCAAGAAGTAGGCTTAGAGATGTTATCCTCGGGTACATTCTCAGGATTAGTAGCTTCGGGTTCACCTAAAATATCAAATTTTGTAACTTTAGTTTCAGTAGCTTCTGGCGCATTTTCCGCTTTCAACGTAGATTGTAATCTCTTATTTAACCTCAATGGAGAATCGTCGGACAAAGATGGTTTATGTTCAACGAACGTTGTTGGGTAGGTAACCCGTTTACTATTCTTATTCTTAGATTTCTTCGGCGGTTCCGCTTTCGATTTATTCGTCACCAACGAGGAACTCGCGTCTACTTTCTTCTGTTTAAGTATCGGATACAGCGATGGTACCACGGGCTTATCGTAGTCAATTTCAGCATCGGTGGTGAAGCTATCGTTCACTTTAACTACTGGTGGAACTGCCAGAGGACGTCGCGGCGAGGCTTTCGCATTGGAGTTCTTCATCGATTCGTCCAACTGTTCGGTCTGCTTCTTGACGTTCGGCCGTACCGGGAGTCCAGAAATCGGTTTACCTACCCTTTGATGTTCGTTGATCCTATCGTACATGTCCTGCTGCATGATTTGGTGTTGATGTTGCATCAACTTAAAGTGTTCCTTCATTTTGTCGAACTCGGCCTTATCCTCAGCCCCCTCGCGTTTGTTCTCGATTTGCTTGAGATAGTCTTTATTCTTCGCAGCATTACTAGCAGTTCCGTTTGTTACAGCCGAGGTATCCGTTTCTGTACCGGACGTTGGTGTCAAATATTTCTTCTTCGCATAAGTTGTTGTAGTTCTAATAAGAATGATTTTAAATTGATATATTATTAATTTAATTTTTAGAATATATACATATTATTATAATATTAAAACTAATATAGTTATAGCATGTTAATACACGGTTATTTAAAATGCATTGTTATTTTTAATATGACAACATTTTAAATGTAGTAAATTATAATTATACGCATGGCTATTGATAATTAATAGTATTTATTTGTATTAAAATTAATTAAAATAATATGAAATTATTGTGTTTAATTTATATGCATGTTAGTGTATATATTATATAGTATACTAAATAATAGTATATGTAATATAGATCAAGAATGTAGTCATAGCTTAATTTAGTATAATTTATTTATGCGATCAATATGATAACTTAAATATATATATAATATATATATATATATATATATATATATATATATATATAATAATAATAATAATATACCTATATGCCATAGATTGATCGAGATCACCTGAACATAGTCTTAAATTAACAAGTATAATTATAATTATAATTATATATATATATATATATATATATATATATATATATATGTAATTATAATTATATAACTAATATTATTGTGCATATAACATACGTATTTGTAAACAGTAAAATGAACTTACATTATTATATATTTTACTATATATATATATATCTATATAAATATATATCTATATATATATATATATATATATATATATATATATATATTCATATGGCATGGATAAATGTAGCTACGGATATGAGAACCTTTATCATCGCCGTGGTATGTAAAGTTGATGTGTCTTGATGTGACTTCTTTATAACAGCCATCTGCGTCTTTCTTGTTGTAGAGAGTATCTCTGAAGTTTGAATTAGTTTCGCGGTGTAGTGTAATACTAGATTATAGTGTGGAAAAACTTACGTGAAATTATTGAAATTTTCACAACTGTCTCCTCTTTCCAAATTCGCAATATTCTTTAATCCCGGAGATCTGTGCTCACGACTGAAATGTATATGCTTATTTTAAAATAACCTTATTAATATTATATAATAATCTAATAATTTAAATTAAATATAACGTTATTAATACTTATTAAAAACTATTAGTGTAATTATAATGCATACTGCCAATTAAGATTTCAATTATACGAAATAAATCATACGAATTCCCATCTCCGTAATATATAACGTAAACATAATACTTATCATACCCCCTTCGACCTGTCATCACAAGATCGATCTAGATCGAATGATTGATGTATAAACATTCTTTGATGTGATTACACAATTGTTTATTAAATTATAACATCTACAGTATAAATATACGGCATACATATATATATATATATATATCAATATTTATATTATACCAATATATATATATATATATATACATATATATATATATATATATATATATATATATATATATATATATTAGTAGACTGTTGCCACTTTTTATTTAAAAAAATAAGAGTTAACACTATGGAAAGTAAAGAAAAAAGTATTTTTCCAAAGATTAACTTGCCAATAATTATTGTAAAATTAGATAATTTAAAAAATAGAATCATATTTTATTCAAAATGTACACATTCATATTTATAAATAGTTACATTTTATAAAATGTTATGAAAATTGTTTTTATAACAGCGTGGCTATATCTAGTTACTTATAATAGTTTAATTTTATAAATTAAATTAATATCCCTGTAAACAGAATGAAATCATTGTTTTGCAAAATCCTTTGATGTACTATAAACCACACATATCATTTTAGGTTTAGTATTTATAAAAATTAATAATATTATAAAATGAATTACTCTATGCAAACATTGAATTTCCAAGCGTTATCATTATTAAGTAATTAATCTAAGTAATAATACCATATATGTAATTTAATCTATTGCCCATCAAACATACCAATGTAATAGTTTTGTAAAATCCTTTGATGTGCCAACAATAATAAAAATTAAATTAAATTAAATTAAAATAAATTAAATATATAAAATAAATTATGCAATGCAAAAAATAAATGACCTAGATTGTTAGCTGGGTACTTTCTTATATATTATTTTAATTTTTGTAGATAAATCGAAGGATTTTTTTCTATTTAAATATATTATATTACTTTGTTTGCTGAGTATTAACTCATATATACTTTTCATACGATAATTTTAGTATCCGATATGTGGTTTGTCTATATAAATATCGAAAATTAAAATCTGACTGAAATCCCTATTATATTAACTTCTAATTTAATTATCTAAGGTAATATATTAAATAGATAATGATATCACATACATAGATGATAAATATAAATTTCTAATAATACTATATATTAGTAATACTATATATTAGTAATACTATATATTAGTAATACTATATATTAGTAATACTATATATTAGAAACACTATATATTAGTAATACTATATATTAGTAATACTATATATTAATAATACTATATATTAGTAATACTATATATTAATAATACTATATATTAATAATACTATATATTAGTAATACTATATATTAATAATACTATATATTAGTAATACTATATATTAGTAATACTATATATTAGTAATACTGTATATTAATAATACTATATATTAGTAATACTATATATTAGTAATACTATATATTAGTAATATTAAATATCTATGAATTTTATTTTTTGTATTATTTATTTCCGATTCGATTATTTTTTATTTCTATTATAATTTTATAGTAATCAAATACTTTTTCAAATAATTAAATTGGCCGGCAATAAATTGATGAAATAGTTTGATAAAATATTTCAAATGTTATAAAAATTAAAAGTTAATAATGATAAATGAAATTGTCTGAATAATATGGGTATAACAATAATTAGTATTTAAAATATATTATATTTATAGTTAAAGCTTTTATTATATTGTTATGTATTATATTTAAGAAATTTATTGACAATACATATATACTACCTTTAAAAATATGTGATTTATCAAGATTTTTTTATATATATATTGTAAAAATGTAATTTATTTATAGTTATATACTTTTAATATATTGATATATTGTATTACATATTATAATATATATTATAAATGCATATACAATTATTTAAAATAATGAATGAATATTATTTTTCATTAATTATTATTCTAAAATTATCTCCATTATATATTTTAAATAATTGTGTACGGATTTAGGATATTTATATCATCTGGTTTCTTGGCCCAGCTAATAAAGTGATTAAATAGTTTTGGAAATCTATTTATGTACTAATAAAAATAAATGAAAAAATTAAAATATCTGGATTGTTTGCTAAATAAAGGGTATACGTTTATTATTTATTATTACAATTATAGTATTTGTAATAAAAAAATAAATAATTAACATAATTAAAAAATTATTAATAATATAGATTTAATATAGTTATACCATATGGTGTATTTACACCACCTCTTTACTTAACTTGATACTTAACTTAACATAATAATTCTATTTATTGACTTAGAAAATAATATTATTTATTTATCACCCAATATTCTTTATTTTAGTGATTTTTTATTATATAAAAGTGAAAATATAAATGTTTTCCGAGTAATTGCTATGTTATGCTCATTGTATATTCATATTGAATATAATTCAACGAAATGTACGGTTTCAACTATAATACCCGGTGTATACTAAGGAAACTTATTGAATAACATATTTACTCTAACGGAAATTATTTCGACACTGTTATATATTGTTTACCTGTAGTTTACCGTATACTGGGCTCTGTAAGGGTTTTCGTGCTTGTAATCAAAATGAATGTTTTGGTAGGGAGGCTTCACCATACCAGGGAAACAATGCTTGTCTATACGTTGACCATTCCTCTGTGTTGGTACAAATGTATGGGGATCGAATAACTATCGCAAGTGTTGCAATCGCTCCGCACTTCCGGTACCGCTTGCCACGCCCACGCCAACTAACCATCTCAATCCTCGCATTACGAATGCAAGCGGTCTCAACGGCAGCCGGTTCCTTGCCGAAGTACTCTACGTAGGTGCGACCGCAGTCTCCTACCCTCAGCCTTCTCTCCATGCCGTAGTTGGCGTCGTGTTGCCGCGAATCCCCGCAACAGCAACGTCTCGACTTACGTTCGGGTCTGTAGTCCGGTGCGTCAAATTCGTCGGCGTAGTCGGTGGTTCGACCCGACTGACCCCGCGAGAACATGGCCCTGTTCAACGTAACGTCGTGTTCCCGACCCCTTCGTCGGGTAGCGGAGATTTCGTAAGGATCCGTGTTGTTAAAGCGATTGAAAGCGGCCGATCGAGGCCAATCGTCGAACTCATCTAAATGTTTACAACGACTCGCCTGTTTAGAGAACGTAATGCGATGCGTATAGGTAGAGCATCGGTAGGGCTGGTGAAGCGATGGGTTTGTTTAACGGGGTGAAAGGTTAGATCACCAGGATAAGCTGCGATGCGACCATAATCAGAAGTTAGGGTATGCTGTCTTGGCAGCAAATACATATTAAGATAATTGAATTCGTGTTTTACTAGTCACTTCGTGGGAATAAAATCAACGGTTTACAGAATAATAATGAGATTACCATCATTACGATAGCAGTACCGAGTACATGACTAGTACAGCATACCCGAGGCAATATACTATCAACTTTGGCAAACAACTAGAGATTTAGTTTTTAAATATGATATCAATAATTTGTTTTGGCTACTATATCGGTTAAAAGATAGGTCATACGAAGGTCAACCGGGGGTTAGGTAGACCTATACAAACAATCAGCCTTCTCAGTAATGTACTGCCCTTTGGTAAGGTCAGACATACCTTATACGGTCATTCAGTTCAGAACATTCTCAGTCAAGTACACCCCCTTAACTATTAACTAATTTATCGCAATCCATCTAATAAATACTAAAATGTAGACAGTATATCATAATAAATACCATAATAAATATAAGCCGTTACTTCTGGTATTCAATAATAGTTATGCGCAATACCCACTTAATACCATAATCTTACTAAAACCCTAACCCCGCGATTGCCATCGTCAACGTATCCTCCAGTTTTCATGCGTGATTCCAAGAGTGCTACAGTCGGAGTACCTTCGTGGAAAGTACCGTACTTGGCTCCGTGCCAATGAGCTTTATCGTCGACGCAACCGTCCCTTTCCCTGTTGAGACGTGGTCTCTCCATTTCACCTTCCTCGGCATTCTGGACGCGGCGGTTGCACCGAGATTACGCGAGGAACGCACAGTAGGAGATTGCAAATGGGTGTTAGGTGGAAATGGAGTAGTATAGGGTAAACCAAATTATAAGGGAAACTAAAGTCAAATGTGATGCATGCCGTATATGTAAAGTTCTAGATCCATCTTACATTAGTGAAATATATATATCAAATCGAAGATGAGGCATACACGACTTGGGATTAGTTTATATAATATTATACAATCTTAGACACAATACTATTATAAGCAACCTGTCTATATCTGTACAGCGCATCTTTTAACTCCGTAAAACTTAAATAGTACCATAACATAGTTCATGTGTTTGGAATATGATTCATTAGAATATAAGATAGGCATTGTCACATGGAATAAGTGAACACCTAGACACCTTTAAGTTAACACCTAGATACCTTTAAGTTAACACCTAGATACCTTTAAGTTAATAAACAACTTCGGTTGCGTAATGGGTAATGTAAAACAGTAGGTTAGTGGTCAGATGTCGTGTCCGGATTAACAAATTCATCTTAAAGTAGTATTTAGAAGTAGTGAATTATTTCACTGTCAGAACACTTCACAAAATACTTCACCAATATCCGATTCTAATCAAACGTTTGACAGTTATAATTTGCACTTCTCCAAATAGCCTAATATCATACGAAAGGCATCTACTGAATATATATATTACAATACAATATAATAAAATAATTGAATTGCATTGTACTTTAATATTATTACTTTTATTACAGTAATTGTAATTTGAGGTGATTAGATAAAATAATGGAGATTTCATATCATTTTACGAGGTGAAATGTTCACGAATAAACAAACAATGCTCACTTTAAATATCAGCTGATAACGAATTGAATTCGATACTCTGAGTCACTATGGTAACCGAAGGAATGTAATTATTATATAATATAATGGTAGATTTTAAGGTCATCGTCTAGCTGCATATTATTTTATAGATAAATGTATATATTGGTCTCTACATATACATTTATTTTCATATTCAATATTGAATGAAATTACCCTGTAAAATGCTACATTGTTAACAGGTATTAGGATCGTAGACCTTACAGTGTACATTAATCTGTATAGTGTACACGTTAGTATACACTCTACACCCACAGTTTACCCTAATATGTACACAATACACCTAAAGTGTACATTAATATGAACACTGTATACCCACAGTGTACACTATGTGTATACTATACACCCACAGTGTACACTATGTGTATACTATACACCCACAGTAGGGTGGATCACTTTGATACTTTTTTCAATATTATTTATTGGCTCATCTATTATATATAGCAAATATATGACTTATAATGAATATATATAAATTTTAATTTTTTTTTTAAATTATGACTGAGCGCCACCCCATTCAAATTTAACATGGGAGAGATACAATATTTAACATGCAAAGCATAGGAGCAATATTAAAATTATAAAATTGAATGGTAATAATGATTTTTTAATAATGAAAAATGACTATGAGCTTTATATGATATATTATTAAATAAAAACATATTTAAATAATTTTTTAAAAAATTGTTACCAAGAAATTCCAGGAAAATAAAAATTTTATAATTTTTTGTATATTTTTGGCATTTTTTTTTCTTAAAATATTGTTAAATTTATAAGCAATTCAACATTAGTTATATTTGATCCCTATGAAATGGATAATGATAAAAAAATATTAAAAATTTTAATTTAATTTGGATTTATAAGTGTTTTTCAGGAAAAAAATTGAAATTTCAAATAATCCAAATATTTTATTTAGAAATAAATTTTTTTTAAAAATATACTTACTATGCGATAAAATAAACTATATGTAATGCCATATTCATCGTTGAAATAAAAAAAAGCAAAACTTATTAAATTATATGCAGAAATGTACGACAATGTAAATTTTTACGAAATATGATTTATTTTTTAATAGTTATAACTATGTAATATTAGCTATCATTGAATATAGTTAATAGTAAATATAAGTTAATTTTGATATCTTATAGTAATATTATTGATAATTTATTAATATTAGAATATTAAAAATATTCCAAGAAATTCTAGAATTTAAAAAATTATAAACATTAATAATTAATATTAAACCTAGAAATAATAGTAAATCAGTAGTTATTATTAATGAGTAATTATTAAGTAAGATGTATACATAAACATATATTACACTTTTTACAATAAAAATTGCAAAATTATAAATTGTATTTGTAGCTATGAAATAACTTAACTATAAGGCAATCTAATTGACAATTACATACAATTTAATTGAGATAGAAAATATATAAAAAGAATATTACTGCATAGTTAAAATGTAAGAGGATTTTGAATCTTTAAATAATTTTATTATAATTACATTGTAAAATTTTGTTTAGAATTAAAATGTTGCATACATTTTCAGAAATGTATTATCATTCGTATTCTCTGGTCACGTTCTTTGGGGTCTGCTAATTTGGTAGCTGTTTCAGAAACCAGTCTTATCGTTCTTTTGACATGCTGGGAATGACACGGTATATCTGGAAAATCAAATATATCAATATTTTCAACTGTGTATGTTCTCAGGTCTTCTGTTGAATAGCTACGAGTTAGAATTGGTTCGAGCCAATCATCAACATATAAAACGAGATTATAATAATGTGTCGCATTAAAATCAATTTTTGGTAAACGGAAATATCGTTTCCATCTTTTTCAGCATTACTCTATTTTGTAAAATACGTTTTACAGCTTCAATCCTTACACTTGGATTGGTATCAGAAAGCATTCCAATTAAAATCGATTCTGTATGTAATAAAAATGAATTGTGTGATATCGTCCGAAAACATTCATCTCTAATTAATTCGCAATCTAACTCGTGTATATTTTCTATAAAATTAAATATATGCTTTGGCGGATTGGTAAATCTTGGTTGATATTTAATCGCGAACCAATTTCGAGCATAAACTTTTATAACAAATCTTACTAAATAAACAAGATTAAGTGTAGGATTATTTTGACTCGTATAATACCGAAGAATCCTATTTGCTGTCGTTAACCAGCATGCATTCCCGAGTTTTCCTGGTGAACGTCTTTTAAGAGAATTATTAACTCCATAATTGATTTATAAGACTATATCTCGAAGATATTGCTGATCAGATCCTAAATCTTGATAATTCTCTAGATATCTTTTGAATATTTGATCAATTTCAATTGGAATAAATCCAGCAACATCTGCTTCTTCACATTTAGAAAGATTTAAACCAATCGGACCATTATGTAAATCAGGGCCTTTTGTTTCTCCATCCAGCATTGCGAATATCTTTCTAAGAGGCAGCTCATTCATATGAAGTAAACAAATCAACCAAATATAATATTGTATATTAAAAAATATGTTAATAAACATCTGTCTATTATTTCTCTTATCTATTAAAAAAATTCTTTCACATCGAGGTACCTGTCGTTCTCAAGAACAAAGGCAATCATGTTTGCATTTACATGTACATATTTCAAATAATATTTTATACTTTTTAATATGTTCATTTACAGATTTGGAAAAATACAATTTGTGCTCTGACTTCTTTAATTTTGAAATTATCATAATGTATTTATCTAGTTTGTTAGATATTGATTTCAATGATATCACTGGGATCGATGCTGAAATCCAGATTTCTATTATTTTTTCAATCGTCTGCATTTTTGCGTCTCTTTGTTGTACTAAATTGTCCGATATATATGTATAATGTCTAAATATGTTGGAAGCTGATGATTACTCATCATTCTTGGTGTAAATAAAGTATAAAATGGAGATTTATTGCGTAAATTCATTGTGAAAAATAAAAATATTTTAAATATATAGCATAAACAAAGAATAATAAAATGGTGGAAATAATAGGGAAAACAAGTATTTATTTATTTTGAATGGGAAATTTTTCTTAAAAATACTTATAATTTTGAAAAAGTCGATAAATTCAGACTTCTGGCGATAACTTAATATTGCAAATAATTTTTTTTTAATTATATGATTAATTTTTATATGCCTTAAAGTTTATATGCTGAGTGAGCCAGTTAATTCTGAAAAAAGTGATCCACCCTAACCCACAGTGTACATTAATATGAACAGTGTATACCCACAGTGTACATTAATATGAACACTGTATACCCACAGTGTACACTAATGTACACTAATGTACGCACTGTACACCCACAGTGTACAGTGTACACTAATATGTACTCTGTACACCCACAGTGTACACTAATGTACACACTGTACACCCACACTGTACACTAATATGTACTCTGTACACCCACAGTGTACACATATGTGTATACTATACACCCACAGTGTACACTAATATGTACACTCTACACCTACACTTTACATCTTACACTAGACTATATTATAATATAGTAAGGTCTTCTAGTGAAAATGTAATCACTCTAATCATATAATACTATGCAGTGTATAATAATCATAAACAATAGATAAGTATCTATTGTTACTACTGTTTAGTTTAAACTAAAGAATATACAACATATAATGTGAACCCATATACTATACGGCTATAGTACGGGGTACATTGTACGGGGTACAGTGTACGGGGTACAGTGTACGGGGTACAGTGTACGGTGTACGGGGTACAGTGTACGTGGTACATTGTACGGGGTACAGTGTGCGGGGTACAGTGTACGGGGTACAGTGTACGGGGTACAGTGTACGGGGTACAATGTACGGGGTACAGTGTACGGGGTACAGTGTACGGGGTACAGTGTACGGGGTACAGTGTACGGGGTACAGTGTACGGGGTACAGTGTACGGGGTACATTGTACGGGGTACAGTGTACGGGGTACAGTGTACGGGGTACAGTGTACGGGGTACAGTGTACGGGGTACAGTGTACGGGGTACAGTGTACGGGGTACAGTGTACGGGGTACAGTGTACGGGGTACAGTGTACGGGGTACAGTGTACGGGGTACAGTGTACGGGGTACAGTGTACGGGGTACAGTGTACGGGGTACAGTGTACGGGGTACAGTGTACGGGGTACAGTGTACGGGGTACAGTGTACGGGGTACAGTGTACGGGGTACAGTGTACGGGGTACAGTGTACGGGGTACAGTGTACGGGGTACAGTGTACGGGGTACAGTGTACGGGGTAGAGTGTACGGGGTACAGTGTACGGGGTACAGTGTACGGGGTACAGTGTACGGGGTACAGTGTACGGGGTAGAGTGTACGGGGTACAGTGTACGGGGTACAGTGTGCGGGGTACAGTGTACGGGGTACAGTGTACGGGGTACAGTGTACGGGGTACAGTGTACGGGGTACAGTGTGCGGGGTACAGTGTACGGGGTACAGTGTACGGGGTACAGTGTACGGGGTACAGTGTGCGGGGTACAGTGTACGGGGTACAGTGTACGGGGTACAGTGTGCGGGGTACAGTGTACGGGGTACAGTGTACGGGGTACAGTGTACGGGGTACAGTGTACGGGGTACAGTGTGCGGGGTACAGTGTACGGGGTACAGTGTACGGGGTACAGTGTACGGGGTACAGTGTACGGGGTACAGTGTACGGGTACAATGTGCGGGAACAATGTGCGGGTACAGTGCGCTGTGTGTGAAGTACAGATGCGTCTGGTGAAATACATGGAGTACTGTTTTAAGCTGTACAATGTACACTATACAGCTCACAACGGTACTCAGTACACTGTACTGCGTAGAGTGTACGGATATAAATGTACGAGCTAAACTTCACAAATAATAACTAAAACAATTTAATGAGATAAAAGTAATTAACGTAATTGTATAGATATAATTATACTGATTAGTGTATGTCAATGTGTAATATGTATTCACATTAACATCATTATGCCATCAATATTCGCTTAGCACCATTGTGTCACACGTATTTGAATTACCGTCATGACGTCATAATATCCGCTTAACTCATTACGTCATACCGACCCTGCGACAACAACTGTCGTAGTCGTCTTCGTAATAGTATTTTCTGGAGTTCCTGCCCCACCTGCCGCCCGCTCGCCCTCTGATATTGGGAACTATGGGGTACGGCGAGATCAGCTCTATGCACGAACGGCCCGTGCTGTTGTATACTCGTGTCATGGCCAGTATGATCTGCGTGTGCGTGTGCATTTGAGTTGGCGCCGGCATTTGTTTACGCGACGCTGATTGGCCGTCGGCGACCAATGGCCGGCGACCTAAAACATTTCGCTTTGTGATCTAGTATACCATATGATATGGTAATAAAGTAATAAGTGTTGTATCTTAATTTATATGGGTGGTTATGTTGATATGAGATAATATCGTGCGAATTACCGAGGGACATTATATATCGCTGAATTTAACCCCGCGGAATTTAACCACTATTATATCTCTCTGTTATTTATAAAAACAATAATATTAAGATTAATTATATTAATATTTCATTTGTCTCAATGGCTGGTTAATGGGTTTGACATGTGACATTTGTGATAAAGAGAGAAAGGTAGCGAGGTAGAATACTTAGAGTATAGAACTCATAAAGTACAAAACGTAGTTACTAAGGTACGTTATGAAATACCTCGGCACAATACCTGTAGTAAGTAGATCATACCCATCACGATCACAGTAAATATTATGTTGATGCCACTGTAGTTGAAGATTATGTAACCATGGATCTGTTACGAGATAGCAAATGATACGAGCATTATATGTAAAGCTATATATAATCACAAATACAATTCATTTTTATTAAAAAGCCATATTATTTACGATGTTTTGACATATATCAGATTATCATATTAATATCGATGCCTAGGTAGATAGAATGGTATTCAAGTGGAGTGTATATTGGCTGAGTAACTATACCAGCAAATATAATATTATTAAATCTTATTTAAAATATATATACTTGTTACTTATCATTTTATCATTGCTATAAATAAGTTAATGTAAACACGGTGTAGAATAATTTATCAGTTTGATAAATTACTAAAATTATCTATAAAAATATACGTATTGTATTAACGCGATGCCTATTAATTACTTATAGATGTTTTATACACTTGTACATACGTGCCCTACATCATAAAGTTAAAGGACTATAATTACCTGCACTAGAAATAAAGTGAATTGCAGAACTCGGTCCAGAATCGATGGATAGAATCGGAAATTGGTCATCGAAAACCAAAGATGCCAGACCATGAAACATCGTCTAAAATTCTCTTGGAAAAGTCTGTAATGACGTAATGACGTTATGTGTATCGGGTTAAATACTGTGCTAGTATTTAATGATGTTTGATGATGTATTACCTCTTATAACTTATGTAATATAATGGTATATTAAATTGGGAATATATTTAGTTATATGTATTATTCTTGTCTTTAGTATGGGGATAGGATACACGGTAAATCGTTTTTGTTCTCATCATTTTACAATAAAATACTCAATAATTCAATTTTATATTTAATAGTAACAATACTTATTAAAATTCTTAATAATTTTTATCAATTTATGATGTATTGATATTCAATGATTTAACAAATTGCAGTAATTAAAACCATTAAAATATAATTATTAAAAAATAATTGTCAAAGCAAAAAAAAAGGATCGTCGAAAAATTACATTAATAATTTTAAATATTAATAATAACCCTAATTGGCAGTTATAATTCATATAACAAACATACATATACACTAATATATGTATGAATGCAATGGAATTACGATGGTACAGAACTGCACGACAATGTCAATATGTCCTATAGCGTATATGTTTGTAATCTATATGATAGCATGTTATAAAAAGCTACAATTCCCACAGTATTATTTTTAGACGAAATAAAATTAATAAACTTCTCACCATTGAATACATTTTATGAACGGGTGAGAAAATATGATATTGGTAATATTTATAGATATTAATTTTCTTCTGTGGTAATATTATATTATATTTACTCATTATAATATATGCTCCATCCTACATATACTTGCGTATGTATAATGTATTATACATATGTAAATTAATTACATATAATATTATAAATAGTCACAAAGTGTTACATTCCCGAGATAGACATATATTGAATTATTTAATTTGATATCCGATATACAGGATTAGGTTTTTTAAATATTCATTCTGCGATAACATTAATTATTTATGAGCTAGGTTAATTTTCTCTCTTTAGTTTAGAGCCGATATGCGAGTAGCCATGCAATTATTGCATGAGATAACTGCAAGTTAGAATAACAGTTTTAAATGAGCAGTTATGTGTCTAGCCTGATAGTGTACGTTATATAAAGTTCTGAGCGAGTTATGTAATTGAGAATCTTGTAAACAACTTCCTAAAGCTGAGAATAATTAATTAATGTTTGTTCAAGTATTAACTAGTTGACTACATGTTTTGCTGAGGACTTAGAGGGCAGATGTTACGTAACTAAGTCATTTAAAGGAGTATTCACTAAGTACTTAAACAAAATAAATACATATATAGTAAATAATTACATAACTACACTCAATAATTACATATATATAAGATATAATTATGTTCCTACCCTAAATAATTACATAACTAAACTTAATAACTACATATATATAGAAAATAATTACATATATAATATCAATAACTATATATATTATAAATAACTATGCACATATACTTAATAACTACTTATAAATACGTTATTAATGCAAAAACTAGACAAATCAATAATTCAAAGAATACTTTCAATAAAGCAAAGCGTATAATTAATAACTACAGTAAATAAATGTTTAAAAGCGGTACGTAAACAAAAACTAACGTGAACTAGAAATACTCCCAGTATAACTGTATATAATGTATACAGTAATATAATAATAGCTTACGCTATTGCGTCATGTTTTCCATCCAGTACCACTGCATTCCTCTTCTCCTGGTCAGTCTCCAGCATCACATCTCCACCCTCGAAGTACCAGCCGGTGTTGGTGACTATATCCGCAATCTCAAAATATCGAATAGTCCTGGTGTGGGTAAATGGGGGGGAGTATTAGGGGGAAAGTACTTATGGTGTTAGGCGAGAAGTTTGTAAAGTAAATACAGTGGGGGTAATAAAGGGGATTTGTATAGGGTATGGGTAAAATAAGGTATTTATAATGGGGAGTTAGTATATGGGTTATTGAAAGAGGATTAGTAAAGGATATTGATAAAGATTGGTTGGTAAATGGTATTAGTAAAGTAGGTGTGAATAAAGAGATTTAATAAAGGTTTTCGTAATAGTAAATTTTATTATACAAGTATAGTTAATAAAGGGGTATTTAAAGGGGGTAGTAAATAAGGGTTAGCAATGTGGAGTTAGTAAAGTAAAGGAACGTTTAATATATTATATATTAATGCGCACAAAAAAGTAGTCTGCAAATATTATTATTTTATATATTATTGTATTACAAATAATTGTATTATAAATCAGTAAATATAATTAAAATATTATTTTTAGCAATTGTGACGTTTTGGTTTTTCTTTGAAATGTATTTTTGTATTACTATTCTATCATTAGCTTATTATCAAACTCCCTAATAAACAATACTGGGATTCAGCAATATAAATGCTTATACTTTTATATACATATACCCATATATACATATAAATATACATATACATATATATATATATATATATATATATACATATAAATTTGTTTACTCATATTCTATTTGGCTTCTAGATTAATTGCTTCATTTATATGAATGTGTTATTTTAATATTATATTAAAATATTATTAAGTAATCGAATGCATTGTTCCCCGAGGATTGGTATTCCCATTTTTTACGTGCGTCTTGTAACTAGAGTACTCTTTAAAATATACTAATATAACCCGGTATTTGTATAGCTATCTCTAATGTAACTACTGTTATATTTTAACCTAAGATTACATGACTTTACATTCGGGCTATTAAATGTAAAACAGTTATTATCGTTATCCGCTGATAGCATTGTTTGCGGCATTACGATAAGCATCGCGTAATTCCCACGACAGGAGTCACTGATTCTACCCACGTGACAACATCACGTGATCACCATTCTCAAACACCCCGCTTGATAAACACACGTGAGAATCGTTAGAATAAAACGCACTAGTAAACCGGTTAAGCAATGTACTACACGTTAATACCGGTTTATCCGGGTCATGATAGAGGTCATGATAGAGGTCAACAATTCAATGTAAATATAAGCAATTACGTGATGGATAATAATAAACGTTCTAATTTTACTTTACTAAAATGAATTAAAAACATACGTTGTTAAATAAGTGTTAATTAAAGAACTTTAAATATCTCTAAAGTACGTGTTTTAGTTTGAAAATCATCTTTAGTTATAATAGTTATAAGATTTTTAATTATTAAAATTTATAATTTCAAATTTTTTAAGTTAAATAATTATTTTGGTTAATTTTTTTAAAATTTAAGAATTGATAACAAATTTCAAATTTATATAGTTGTTATGATTTCTAAATCTAATATAAGTAAATTGCGATGGGGCATGCACCACGGGTATGTTTTTTATGGGAATTTAAAATGACATATCAATATAAATCTACTATTTTTGAATACCTTTAATCATTAATTATATGTTCACCGATATGTATACTCCATTGATAGCTTTTAAAAGAGGACACTATTAGTAGGTGGAGTATTCATTGAATATAATATATATATATATATATATATATATATATATATATATATATACATAACTTAATATATATTACAATATAACAGTATTAAAACCATTTCTCGTCAAATCCTTCTTCAGAATCGAGTAGCAAGTGAACATATTCGATATTGCCCAGACAACCTAGTGAGTATATAGTTAAGTATCATATTACACATGTAACGCAGCGTGTGGGTAGTATACTAAAGTAGGTGTAATATACATATGTTAGTTACGATGTGGTTTGTATATTTTGGTTAGTATGCATATGCCGGTATAATATGTCTATGTCGGAGTAGTAAGTATATGTCGGTTAAATATTCCTATATCGGAGTGCAAATATCGTATGCATGCAATTCCCGATGTAATATGGATATGACGGTACAGTATGCCTATATCGGAGTAGTAAGTCCATACCGGTACAGTATGACTATGTCGGTGCAGTAATCCTATGTAGATGTATAATAACTATATTTAGGGTTGTATTTACAGAATTGCCTACGATTATTATTACTGTCACCATGATGCATTACATAAATATATTTTAAATATAGTTTACCATCGGTAAGCATTAGGTAACTGCATCGCTTGTTACGACCAGCAGCGTCCAGTCTCATCGCATCTATCTTATGTTCATCTTTGTGCCATGTTCCGTCTATTTTTAACCTCATGCTGCTGCCTCCGCTCCTGTCTGTCGCACCAGGGTCAAAGGTTAGATTGATCGCATTCGACATGCTAATTCATAAAAAGGATATCAATGCCCTTCTATCGATATCGAAATCGGCATACACCCGGTAGTATGTAATAACTAATAACCAGAAATACATTTCGAGTGCAGAGTAATGATGTACGGGTAATATCCTTTTGGGTTTCGGTTCTCCATATTAAAGAGGCGCCTCTGCGTGACATAGGATGTGTGACCGTACGAATGTGTGTAATTCATTGAGTTGATCCAGGGAGTCCGGTGTGAATGTGTTACTGTTGTTACACACTGCATACACACAAACCACCGAGCACGTATAAAGTGGATATTCTACATATGATATATTAAGTATATTCGTCAAAATGGCATCGGTTTTATAAACATATGCATTGGTATACCTTCTATAGCCAGGGAGTAACGATTGAGGTGTAAAACTATATTATTTTACTATTTATTCTATTGTTTACTATAGAAATAAATATTGCATGGATAAGATTATGCGGTCTGATACAATGAACAAGTAAATAAAGGATAATACTAGTTATTTATGCCTGTATCACTCTTTCTAAATGGGAGTATAGCTACATTTCTATAGTATAGCTAAGTATACTATAGAGTATAGCTAAGTTCACGCGTACTTAAAGTCTGTCCGGGTGCACGCGTACGCAAAGCTTGCCCGAGAGCTGGCGTACCTTTCTCCATGTGCACGGAGCCCAGATCACCAACAGGATGCCCAGGATGATGTACATCAGCGATATCGCCACGACGACCACCATCATCCAGTAGATGCTGGTCAAGGTCGACTGGTCCATACTCTTACCGTCCCATATCGTGAAGTCGCTTAACTTCTGCATCAGGGACGCGTCGTGATCTCGATCGGTCGTTGGGTCTACCGATGAGTTAATGTGGGTCCGTAGGTAATTAGGGGGTCGATAGATTTCACTGGGGTCGATAGATTTCACTGGGGTCGACAAATGTAAACAGTGATCGCGGTACGGGAAAAGTATGTTTGTTATATCGAATTAACGGCAGAAGATTGAAGCCCATATGTTGTGTAATGTTAAAGAATGGTTACAAATTATACTATAGAATCTAAATATATAGTATACCTAAGTATAGAGTTATGATTATTAGTATTAATATGATTATATTATAAATTTAAAGAATATAATTAGAATAATCGTATTCTTTTTAATAAAGTCATAGCGAGAAAACTTTAAGAATATGCTCGAAATAGAAATACTCTAAACATTCTGGAACATACCTACACATAATTTATATAAACAAAATCACATTTGGTTCTCATTTAATTACAGGAAATAAGATATGTATACCGGTGTACCGAGTTTCAGTTGATTATATAATCATTATACACCGTAATGTCAACATCACGTCTACAACATTTTATTAATATTTATATTAAACTTATAAATTAGATTAATAAAAACTAAAAATTTCTATACTTAGTTTCTTGATATAGTATTAATTAGATATTCAATATATATGTTATGAAATGGTAAATTTATATAATAATCATTATTAATTTGTTACTTACTATTATATAAATACATAATATCTATATAACTTTGTCATGTAGTATAGATATAATATAAACTATACTATCCTAATAGCTATCATATTTACAATTATTGTTTTATATATATATTGGTAAATATATATATTATAAATATATGTCTTTATTTATACACGAATTGATATTTTGAAAATTAAAAAAAAATAATTTGATATGTTATTTAAAATTAGTTAAAGCTAGCCATAATGTTATATAATTTGTACTACTAACATTGAATGATGTTATTATTTATGTAGTTATATGGATGCGACATTCGTTTACTTCTAGATATATTCATATTACTAGATACTAAGGTATGTGTTTGTATAATATTAGTATAATACATATGCCGTATAAGATATTAAATATCTAACTTATAAATGAATGTGATTGTATTGAAAAATGAAGATTTAATACATAATGTATACAATAAGTAATGCATTAACATATTAATTGTATACATGCTATTTTTAATAATATACCAACTTAAGCATATATATATATAACTTACTATATAGTAAGTTCAAAACATATTTATAAATAAATTGATAGAATAAATACTATATACTTAGTTTCATAAGTAGATATACGAATTTACATTTTACATGATAATACATAATATAACACATATCTTAACACATGTTGTACCACTGTACTAGACATCCTATATCGTTTAGATATCACTATACATGTATTCTTCAACAGTAGCAATATGCGATGTCCATTGGATAACAAATCTATTGTTGATGTTAATAAATGTTTAAGGAAACACGAACTGAGACAGCTACATTGCAACAAGTTATTCTCAAAAGCAATACTTTTTATAAGAAATATTGACTATGACTGTTATAATGTATACTACACCTGTAAATTACCTGATTATTATTATAATTATAATATTTAATTGTTAACAGTATTTATTAAAATGTGTACTCACTAAATATAGATTATAATATATTATGAGTGTTATAGTTATATAAATATTTCTAAATAATAGATATTTGTTTAAGAATAATCGATTATTTTTATTTCGACTACTGCTAGAAATATCAACATTTGTGACTGTCGTGTAGATAAATTTGCTTGCATTTGTTATAATATAAAATATAATATATTATAAAGAATATTTTACATACATATATATATATATATATATATATATATATATATATATATATATATATATATATATTTGGTTTAGATATATTTAATTTAGCATAATATATTGATATTTTTATTTTAACATTTTTAAAATATTGTTCTTTAGGTTATTCTTTTTTTAATTAAAATAAACTAAAATATAATCCATTCATGATTGAATTGTCCTTCAGTAAGACGTACTACTTTTATTATATAAATTAACAGTATGCATATATAGTTTAAAAAAATAATAAACATATACGTAATATTTCTACTTTGATTAATCAGTCTTTCATTTAGGACATTGTTTATACGTAAAAACAGAATATTAATATAATAAGATTTCTACTATGTTATTAGTAACTGAGTCTGAACAGTAGTGAGATATTGCGCAACATATTTTCATTCACTTACTAAGATCAATAACGATAAATAGAAAGTGATATTTAATAAGGTACAAGCTACGCCGACGTTACTCTGCAGAATTCTGTCGGCCTACATCTTTGAATTATGATATTAATGTATCGATATATACCTGTATTCATACACGCGTATAAGTAGTATTAATTGAGTAATTAGAATGTTATCTTACTGTTTACTTACATTCCTAAGTAATATAGCCGTGCCAAGACGCAGTTGAATTGTTGTCGCAATGCTACGGAATAGCAATACCATGTTACTGAGATCATATCCGCCCCGATTTCTATACAGCTGGCGGATGTATACGAAGCTACGCTTTTATGTACAAATAACCGGGCAGCTATATAAACACACCACTGTATAAATATACATAACAACCTTGGCGATTACGTATACACCTCACACGTATGATTCATATGGTAAACCGAGCGACGTTTGTGCAAACCATAGGACTTATATTTGACCACCCATTGAGATTTGATATAACAATGTATGCGGTAATATCAGTTTGAAATGCAAACAAATGCGTTTACAAATACATTTATAACTAAGATATATTTTACTTAAGTAAATGTGTTGATAAAGCTAATAATAATAACTGTTTTATTACTTTCACGTATTTCAATAAGTACCGCGATTAAGATTATTTATAAAATATATTAAACTATGGAATTATATTAATATATAGATTATAAATAGTATATTTATATACTAAATATATTTGTATCACATACCTGATTTCAATATAGGTAGTAATGTAAATATAAATAGACTCATATTTAGTTTATGTAACAAGGACAATTACTATATTAGGTCAATTAATATATCATTTGAAAGTGTTTACTTAAAAATCTATTATAAATAATTTTATTTTAAAATTTATCAATAAATTTTATTTCTTAAATCCCAAATACTTAAAATATGTATAACAAATACTGACACTTATATGCATAGTGATATATATCTCAAATAATAAATATCTCAACATATGTAAATGTAATCAATATTTTTATAGAACCATTCATTATAAAATATTTATACACTGAACAACTTAATTTAGAAATATATTTTATAAGTCAACATAATAATGAATTATTATAATTATATTATTACTGTTTATTAAAATTAATAATTAAGCAGGTTTGTCAATATGTATGAATTAAAATAATTTATTAATCAAAATAACACATTTATCAAGTGTCTGTATCAAAACATATTAGCAAATATTGATATCAAATAGCCGTAGTAACACTAATTACACTTCATAGCATTGAATCCATAGCCTAAGCTTCGGCAGTCTGCATTTTCATCTGCAGAACGTCAATGAGAGCCTGTTTCTGCGCATACTTCTCTTGGTAGACGGGTTGCACCTGTTCCATCTCCTTCTGTAGCAAGTCGATTTTACGCTGAAAGAATTCCTCTGCGTCCTTCGTACTCTTCTCGGCATAATACCCGGTACCGATATCCACCATGACCTTGTCCGTAGGGTCGATGATGCCTGGAACGTACATCTGCTCAGTTAAGGATCTACCAATGCAACTCATATCCGACATGAATAAACTATAGGTATTAAATCATAGTAATCTAGAATATATGAATATTGAAAGTATAGTAAAGTATTATTTTAAAAATTTTATAATATTAAATCAAAGATTTCTTTTATATTAATGTATTATTAATTTAATATAGCACACAAATTAAATATGTAAAATAGCACTATAATGTGTCTAATACATGAAGACCCTATATATATATCACCATAATAATTATAAAATAGAAAAATATGCACAACAACATTTTACATAAAAGCAAATTTACAATAATTGTTATGTAAAGGATACAGATCCAGTCAATGGAACAAGCATTTTCAAAGGTTCAGTATTTTTTGCTACTTGCGAAACAGATTCAAGTGAACAAGAAAATTTATCCTGAATTGTTTTCAGTTGAGTCATCGAATTCTGCATAAACATAATCTCCTGAATTGGGAATAAAAATGTAATTAAAATATCAATTCAATATCAATATTAAATGAATATACATATATTAAATAACTAAATAATGTAAATTTACTGTTTTTAGAAAAATAATTTGATTACATCAGTTAACTTATAAAATATAATATGTTCACTCCTCCGGTTTATTTCTTAATTAAAAATTACAAAATTTAAAATATGAAATTCTATTGCCTGAGTGTTTTTATAATACTATTGAAAAAATATGATAAAAATATACAAATCTATTAATATTGATTATTAATCTTAGATGAAACTTACATATGAAACGACATAAGATTTCAATTATATTATCATAATAGAAAATAAATAGATTGTAAATTTAAAATATCCTAAGAATATTTGAGAGGATTTATTATTTATATGAAGTAATTTTTAAAATAGGTCTTTTAAAAAAAAAAGTATTTATATGTGATTCCAATGAATCTGTTATTTATAAATATAATAAAATAGAAAAATATGTTAAGAAGTTATAGCTTTTTTAGATTTCAATGCACTAAACCGAGAATTATTTTATATTTCTATAAATTATATGTACCTTATTACATAATATTTATATTGTATAAAAACCATCTAGAAATAAATATTTAAATTTTCAATCTATTATAAATTTCTTTGTTTTGAGATGTCATGTTTAACTAGATATATATATATATATATATAAATATTATTATATATTAACCCTTATTGCGTTAAAAGCAAGGTAAGGATCGTTGATAAAAATACCCAAGGCTCGTAACGGATCGTAAATCAATTAAATACAATATTTAAATTACATTAACCCTTTTACCCACGATGTCTTACTTCGTCTTATCGCAAAGTAACTACGTCTAGGATCTTCTCGCAAATTAATGAAATATATAATTACTTATAAAACTATTTTAAGCATATTTATGTTGAGTTTCAAAATATACATTTAATAAATATCATTTTAATGTTTCATATTATAGATTAACACATATATGTTTATATACAATATTATTTATATAATTAACATTATATACAAAAAAATATTACAAATTATCCAGTCTATTTTTAATAGTTTACGTATTATAAAAACAACTATTTAGTATAAATATATAATAAATTTATTTAAAATTTGCAGTAATATGTTTGTTTATTTACATATACAAATTATTTAATGTTCGATGTAAGTATAAAAAATAGTCCCTATATTCGTTAAAGTATGTTTAGTAAGTAAAAATTATAAAAATCTTTTAAAATTTACCGTATAATTTTAGCAATATTTTTCTACATATGAAATAATAAAAATAATTACATATAATAACATAAAACTTATTTTATAAATTGAGAGTTAAATATATTGCTTAAAACCCATTAATACATAAGAAAATAGTTCGTATATGTCTATATAAAGCAGCTACAAAAAAAGGCGACCTTTTCGATTATTAATTTTTAAAATGGATGATTTTTCAGATTTATTAGATCCTAATAATGATTTGTCATCAGATGACTCATTATATGATATTGTGGTTGATAACTTTTAATTGATATATATATTCCCAATTTATATATTTAACTTGGTAAAATAGCAATACATTACTTTCTTATATTATATTGAAAAATATTCTTTAAAGAATAGTTTACATGAATATATTAAATTAGTATTTTATTTAGAAATTAAATAGATTTTATACTATTGTGTAGTAGTTAGATATCTTTAATGTGAGTTGGTTTTATATAGGAAATGTTAATGTTTTATAAGTTATGAGAAATTAAATAATCCATGCGATAATAAATTTATAAAGTAATATTTTTACAAATTTAATCGGACGTAATATACGGTGCCGTTTATAACATAACTTTTACTATATTAATTATTTTAATAAAATTTAAAAACTACTGCAAAGATTATTATTATATTATCTATTACTTTTACGAGATATGTATATACTTTAATTGAATATAAATATTAGTAAAATAATATTATGTAAATTTAACCAGATAATTAATTTTTTTTTTTACATACTTATGATATACCTGAAATGTATTGTTTTTAATTATAAAATATACTATGATATGTTTTTTATTTATGTTTTATTTAATATTCTTGATACTTATATTCATTATATTAATATTTACCGAGTTATGAGCTATTTTATTGACCGTAGTAAATAAAATTAAAAACACGTAAATCTAGTGATTCCTACCAGCGTGATGCAAAAAACTACAGCTGGAAAAAGGGTTAATACAATTCCAAAATATATATTTTATAAATAACAGTCTATTGTATCATATTATATAAAAATATCAAATAGTATATGTTACTTTACTTAGATATATAACCATATATTATAAAAATAATAATACATTAAGCATAATAATGTTATTCAATTGTAAAGTATACAATATATATAAATATAAATTTCGTTCTAAGTTTGGTTATTAATACATAGAAGTTATATAATCACAAGAAACATATAACAAAAAAGTGATATTTAAAATGTAAAAATAATAAAATAATTTGAACCGTAAAATTTGATAAATTTATTTCTATGTGATATAAAAAAAATTGCATAACATTACAAAACTAATTTAATAAATTAGAAGAGTAAAATAAAACCTTTATAACTCATTAATACCTAAGAAAATAGCCAGGGATAATTATATATAGCAGTTATAAACCAAGGAGCTATTTAAAAAATTTTTAAATTGGTCTTATTCAAATTCAATATAATATATATCTCCCGATACATTATTAGATGTTATTCTTGAACAGGTTATTATTTAGTATACATACTTTATTATATATACTTAGCATACATCATATTAATATACAATTATAGGTAACATTTGAGATATATCATAGCAAATGTAATGTTTATTATAATTTCAAAATATGTATTTTCTAATTTTTATTTTATTATCACCGTAATATGTTTACTTATTTTATATTACTATTAGGTAGAACTTGATCAGATTCCTAATTTCTTCCCAGTTCAAATGAAGTTCCTCAACTATAAGATACTTTATACATTTATAACGTATGAATAACATGAATTATCATCATTATCTTACATATTTTTAAAATTTTAGAATAGCAATGATTTACTAGTCGACGGCTTCCGTCTTCATCTGAAAACTGTAAACTGTACTTGATACACTGTGTGAGTTGATATATTCGTGATGTTGGAGTCATTCTAATAGACGAGGGTGAAGTACTTCTGTATAGATCTAGTTTTGAAGAATTTCCATCATAAGGAAATACTTTAGCTATATCTTCTTTTGTTGATTATACATTCCAAAGATCTTGACATAATTATCAACCCAATGCCAGATATGCCATTATTTGTCTAACAACATAATGCCACATCTCCTACATGTCAAAATATCATGCATTTACATCATAAATCAGAAAACGTTGAAGTAGATTGAATCACTGAATAAGCTATTATATTTATATTGTTATTATATTTTATGAAACCATATTGTTTTTTAAACTTACATACTGTTTATAATATGTATTATAAAATCCCTTATATATATTTAATTATGAATAAAGTATATATTTATAACAACTTATTTTCTTTAATCGATTACAAATGTATATAATTAATAAATCATCATAACTTTTGTTAGATTTAATCAATTTTATTATTTCAAAAACAAATTATAGATATCTGTATTGTTGGAAACTTTCTATAACTATTTATAATTATAAATTACATATTTAACTTGTTAAAACATCATTAAATTAAATTCTTTCAGTATTTTTTTTAAAAATAATCTTTAAAAAATATATTGCATATTTTTCATCCTAAATTCCTATTTTATTTTTTTTATCAAATCAATAACACTTTATTGTGTAGTAGTTAGTTATGTTTAATTTGATTTTTAGTTTTATGTAAAAATATTTATAGTTCACGAGTTATGAGAAATTAAATAAGTCAAATGATAATAAATCAAGAAATTATTATTTTTACACATAACTTTTGCTATATTAATTATTTGAATTAACTTTAAAAACTATTGTAAAGAATATTATATTATCTATTACTTTTACGATATGTAAATACTTTAATTGAATATAAATATTAGTAAAACAATAATAACAAAATTTAACCAGATAATTAAAAAAAAATAGTACATACTTTTTTTTGACATATTCAAAATGTATTGTTTTAATTATAAATATACTATGATATGTATATTTATGTTTTATTTAATATTCTAGATACTTTTATATACATTATATTAATATTTAATTAGTTATGAACTATTTTATTGACCATAGTAAAAAAAATGAAAAACACGTAAAATAATTCCGATCAGCTATTGACGCAAAAAAGGTTAAATACTAACTATTAACTGTTTAAATCTATACTCTTTTCCATTATTAAACAATGCCTGTTTATTAAATTATTTTAAAATAAAATCTGAATTTTAAATTATCAAATGTATGTAATATATTTATAATTATCATATGCTTATAATTTTATAAATTATAATAAATAAATATTGATTTGGATAATAATAATATAATTTGATTTACAATTATATACTTTTTAATGTTATAAAAATTAAAATATAATACATTTATAAATAATAGATAATATGTGTACATTTTATAGAACGTATTACAATATTAAACAGAAATATATTAACAAAACGCTTTTAAGAATCTAATAACTATATAAAAATTTTAAATAGTTATAGTACAGCTTATAATTAAAGTTTCTTAATTAGCTATATTTGTAATTGAACTTAATCTTATTATATATAATATAAAATAATAAAATTAATTTTAAAGTGTGTTCATTGTTTAAGTTATTTTGAATCCTATCTCATATATACAAATATAATATATATCATCATACACGTATGTGATATATTTATATTAAATATGTGCATATCATTTAAAGATATATATACATATACATATATATATATATATATATATATATAATTATAATATAATATATGTTGCGATTATTGTACGATAGTTTCATGTTTAAAATAACTACTTAATATTATATATTTTCAGTATATATAAGAGAATATGTATTATTTATTTGTAATGCATAATTTGATACAATTATATACTAAATACACTATACTTGCAGTATAGTTTACAAATAAGCATTGTACATTATGTAGTTGAATATATTATTAAACTTTAAAAAATGATCTAGTAAGTTCCAAACTATCATATACATTAAGTATATTATTTATTTATATAAATATTAATAATGAGTGATATTATTATAATAATACATATTTTATCAATATATTGATTTATTAAAAAATATCCAAATACTAAAAGAAATGTTCTAATAGGAATTAAATAATAATTAAAATAATTATTATTTTTAAAATTTTCTAAAATTATATAAATACAACTATTTTATTGCAGAATAAAGATATTCAAATAACTTGCCTGTTCTAATTGTTTACAAAATTGTTGTAATTGAGGAACATTTAATTCAGAAATAGGTGTTCCATTTTCTATATCCATTTTTATTATATTTTTTATATAAAAATAATTAAAATTCTAGATTTTGTTTACACATGTGTTTATTAAATATTCTCAAAGACTTCTAAAAAATAATATTAATTATAGATAAATTATTTTATTTTGAGTTTTTAATGAGTATATTTTTTATGAGTATATTTAAAAAATCTAAATTCTAAATCCATAATTTGTATCCTATAAAATATATCCGAGTCATGCCATATAAATTAATGAAATAATTATTAATTTAAAACATCCTTGCATAGTCATAAAAAGGTTAATTCATAATTACGTAACACCATTTCTCAATATTATAGAACTCAAAGTTGATTATTTCCAAAAATTAATAAATGTAATAATCTATATTCGTTAATAAATTTAATAAACTAAGTCATTTGATTAATAAATGGTTTATGATATATTGATTTATATATGTACTTATATTGCTAAATGACTTTTAACAAAGAACATAATATTTGTTAATTATATGTGATTAGTAATTACCACCGATATCATATAAGTTAAATAAATTTATAGTATTATTAGATACGATCTATATAAATAATGGATATAACTATAGACACATATTATATATTTAGGATTTTAAGAAAAATGAATCATATGCTAATTATTTGACTAAAATATAGTCAATTTAGGAAACTATATATCTTATTATTTATATGTCGTATTTTACATTACTTTAATATGATATTTTACAATGAATTATTTTATATTTTATATATTTTTGGATTTATTTATAAACAAATTTATAAACAAACCTAGATTAATCGTTCCTATTTTATAGAGCGTAGTTTACATTTTATGTGCCCATACATCTATATATATATATAAGATTTGATATTAACTGAGATGTTCCAGACATATTAGTAAATATAACGTAGATAATTAATAATAAGAAATATCAATATAAAATGATAACACATATTTTTGTTAATAATATTTTAGTTTCTCTCTCTCTCTCCCTTTCTCTCTCTATCTCTCTCTCTCTCTCTCTCTCTCTCTCTCTCTCTCTCTCTCTCT
>OZ038315.1:17535241-17563533 GCA_964035775.1 Osedax frankpressi | reverse complement strand
AAGGAATGATGAAGATAGAAGGTAGAGGGGGGTCTTAATATAATGGTCTTGGTGCGTAGTGAAGCAGGTCTGTAGTACAGCTAGGTAGTTGTGGGGCAGTGTGTGTTGATGGAGCATTGGGTGATGGAGTAGTGGATGGGGGGTCAGTGAGTGGGGGCATCTCTCTCTCTAAACAACTGTCACCTGTTAATCAGTAAATATGTGTTCACTTCGGCTATAAATAACACGCGGTGCAATAATCTTTTTGCTTTCAATCTGCGACCTTGAGATCGGCTCGGATAAGTAAAGTGATTTATTGTATACCGCTGTTTACATACATACAAACGAATCTCGGTCGTAAATTAGAAACACGCGCAAACACAATAGGTAGGCCTATCTATGAGATGCACTGTCTATTGTACTCTATCGAGGCAGTTTCTAAATATAAATGTTAGTAAACGAATTTTCAATAAACGTAGAATTTAATTCAAACAAGAAAATTGAACTAAATATTTGTAAAACATGCGATCACCAATTTATTTAACGGTTCTTACGATGAGTATATAGGGAAGGTGTGAGTATATTTAATGAACTACTCACCTACTCCCAGAGTATTTCGCTTTACGTCCATGTAGATACTGCTGTAAACTTGTCTCAACGAAAGGCAGATGTCTTTCCATAGTGTCTCTCGAATCTGCGGGACGGGCGAAAATATGTAGATTAGTTAAGTTGAATAGTATTTCGTGGTGATAACTCAATGTATTAATAGGTTAAATCCGACAAGTAACTGTATAATAAAATCAGGCATATTACATTTATTAGAAATTTATCATAAAGTTTATTACACCATAAAAATTATCATTTAAAAACTAAAAGCAATTTTATAATCTATTTTTCTTGTGTTAATTTGATTAAAAAATAATTAGAATAAGTGATTTAAATATGTTGACTTGAAAAAACAATCATGAAACACGATTTAGGCAATAGATTTAATAAATAGATTTGAATTTATAGTAATCATTCGGAGAACATTTCTAGCAATTACCTAAATGTTCTCACAAAATAATCTAACACGTCGTCTTCAATACCTTTGGAGATGAAGGCAAACGATTGCAATCTAACCACGTTCGTAGAACTCCAATGGCTATTACGCAACAGAGTTTTGATGTTCTTCCTGTTGGTCGAGCGCAGAGTGTCGGCGACCTCGGATGCCGACGGCAGTAATGTCTGACGAGTGAACGGGGTTCCGACGCGACCCCTGCGAGCCTCGTCCAATCGAGGGTCGACGAATCGGGTGTACGGCTTTTCGGCGGTGGGCGCCACGTAGACGGCGGAGTCGCCGGCGCCCGAGTACGCGGCGGTAGGGGCGTGGTCGCCGGCGGTAGGGGCGTGGTCGCCGCTGGTAGGGGCGTGGCTAGCCGTCGTTGCCATTTCGCCGTCGGAGCTAGTCGAACAGAGACTGCCGGCTGATTGTTTCATAGACTCCGGATTCGAAAATTGGCAGATGATCGTTGGCGGCGATGAACTCCTGTTTCACGGAGACATGATTAGAGTTATGAGTAGAGGAGGGTAGTTGCGGTTACGTGTAGCACTTGGGATTGTTTAGATTTAGGTAGGGCGACGTAGAGTTTACGTAGGAGCTAGGTATTTTATGGAGGATTAGTATGGGATTAATCATAAGTAGGTAAGGTTAATTATTTTGGGTGTAGTGTGATGAATAAATGCTCACCGCAGAGTTAAGTAAATGTGAGATGGGGTTTGGGGTTTGGGCTTGGTATGTAAAGTATGAGGTTAATGTAGTGAGATGATGATGGGGTGAGAGAGCGAAGAGGTCAAATATAAATAGGTGAGAGCATGAGGGGTGATATGGTGAGAAGTGATATAATGTATGAAAGTGTGAGGTGATATGGTGAGAAGTGAGATGATGTGATGAGATGATGAGGAGGTGAAGTGATGAGTAGTGAGATGATGTGATGAGAGGATGAGAGGTGATATGGTGAGAAGTGTGATGATGTGATGAGAGGATGAGGAGGTGAAGTGATGAGAAGTGAGATGAAGTAATGAGAGGATGAGGAGATGAGTAATGAGATGAAGTGATGAGAGGATGAGGAGGTAAAGTGGTGAGAAGTGAGGTGAGAAATATTTGGAAATATAAAACTGAGATTACAATATATTTACTACAAGAGAATAATGTTTATAATTAGTATTGTTAATGGTAGGTGACAGATAAGATGTGATCTACTCATATTTCTTTGTCTATTCTAATCCAATATAGAATTATAGGCATTTATCATACATTATTAAATAATAATAGGATAAGTGTAATGAATATATTTAGTACATTACACAAATAAAAAATTTTGAGGAAAAATAAAATTTACAATAATTTAAAAATATTATATATTACTATTATTAATTTTAAGTATTATATAATATATCAATAAATACATACATATGAATTCCTGATTTCCTTAATGTTATAAATGAATCAGGCGTTATGCAATTAATACAAATTAGATATAAGTATTCTATAATAGAATAAATAAAAATAAAACAGTGTAATGAGCTATTTTAATACATAAGAAATTACCAAAGATGAAATCACATATTTCATGATCACGATTGATTAATAAATAGACAATTAATTACCACAGATATTAATACATTTTAACTGATTAGCAGTAATAAAATATTGTAATCATTTTAGTTTGATATTCAATATTATTAAATATAATTTCAGTTATTTGATGATATATTTATATCAATATAAGTTAGATCACATAAATCTATAAATCTCTATATATATATATATATAAATCTATATATATATATATATATATATATATATATATATATATATATGTGTGTGTGTGTGTGTATATATATGTGAAGAGTTATGTGTTACTTTACCAATATACAATTAATTGAACACACTCCGATTTCATTAAAACGTGTATAATATTAATAGAGGCCAAAATAGATTTCTAGTGGATTGGACTCTCTCATGATGTAGTTAATGGGATTATGGCAGAACATTAGTTGGACGATTTGTAGAGAATGTACCGAGGGAATATGTACCAGACGGCTTATGGTAGCTTTCTAGGGTTATAGGTCACCAAGCCATCTGGTCCACCGTATGTGAGTTGGCTTGTGGTAAGGGGATTAGAATTGCAGGTGCGCATTGTTGCCTAAACGCTGAACTCTGACCTCTGCAAAACTAAAAGGGAATTACGGTATCTGTGCATAAATTAAGGGACGAGGACTTCCGGTGGATAGGCGAGATTTAGACATATATGTATATATCATGTATATACCATGTATATATCATGAATATACCATGTATATGTCATGTATATGTCATGTATATGTCATGTATATGTCATGTATATGTCATGTATATGTTATGTATATACCATGTATAATATATATATATACATTATATATACGTCTGGATTTAGGCTTGACTTACGTAATCCTCAATGTGAGGTAGCTATGATATAATTAGTATAGCATATTATATAAGGACGAATACCGTAAAGTGTAATACGTACACTTTACATTTCTTAATACGAAAATCTATAACGTATATTGGCAGTACTTTACTTATAATATATGTTATATAATGGACATTTACAACGTGAATTTTACATTGGCCTATTGTATACATAGAATGTACATTTCACTTGTACAATAATCCAACTAATACTCTACAAATATACACCTAGCTTTTGACTCCAACAATGTCATACTTATTCATGTTATGCATAAGGCAATATTAAAGGTATAAAAAGTATTTAAAGATATACGCCTTTACATACAACTTACTTCAGAAAGTAATCTATTATTAGTTTCATTAGCTTATGTTTAGCTATACAGTAGCGTATACCTAACTATACAGTAGCGTATACCTAACTATATAGTAGCGTATACCTAACTATACAGTAGCGTATACGTAAAGAAATACGAGCGTACGAATAATGTACCATAGCGTAAAATAACGTACCATAGCGTAATATGCCACAGAGTACCATAAAGTAACGATACTACAAGACTTACGCTGTACTCGTAGACTTCCAGTTTTTTCCCAATTGCTTGCAGTCGTGACTGCTGGTCTGGATAAGGAATGCGAACACCTTCATGGCGTGGAGTATGCGTGCGTCGGTGCGTGCGTCGTCGGGAACTGGTGGGCGTAGCGGACCGCAACACAATGGCGTGTAGAGGATCGTAGAGATAAGAACGCGTAATGTACGGGATGAGATGGGGTGTAGGATGGTTCTGCAGCGTCGTAGAAGACGATTGTAGAGGTGAATTGTGTGTTTAACGCGGTAGTAATGAAACCGCGAGACAGTCCTGTGTTTTTATACGCGAGAGTCGGGGTGTGTTCACCCAAGCGCGACGGAAGCGTAAAAAAATAGTTGAATGCACGTAGATTAGACGTAATCGCCGTTCGGAAAGAGATACGTTCATTAAATATGATTTATATAGATGTCATCCGATGACCACATTACTGAGTAATAAAGATACATTATCCAGATCATTCCAGGTCTTACATTTAGGTGTAATCCGTAATGGTTTGCATAAGTTGTCTAATGAAACGTTATGAGAAAAGCATTATTCAACAACGATTATCACATCTTATATAATCAGTGATTATTAATCACACTCTGGTCAGTGATGGCATTCTCAAAACGATCAGAATTGCATAATTGGTATTCTCTGGCAGGTTATGCATTGCATAATGTGCAACAATGCAAAGCGACGAGTTATATTTGTAGAGACAGGTGTGAAATAAATGTAGAAACTCGTACTTTCATAGTTTGCAATAAATACTACCTAATCTAAAATATAAATATATATATGCTGAGGTAGTAATGTTTAATGCGAGCTGTTGAGTGTATATTATGCACTGTATAACATAATATACACCGTATACATATATATGATGTATAAACAATAATGTATAACTTCAAAATGTTAAATACTAATAACTTATTATAAACAAATGTTTGATAATGAAAATCCTGGACTAAATCCTAATGGCTGAACATTATAAATAGATTACGTTATATGAATTAATATTTAGGTCGTAATTTTTTCTAGGCCGAATATTATATTTTAAGATATTTAACTTAATTTGTTTAATATTACTACTTAATTTCTATATATATATATTAAACGAAATTATTTCTATTTTGCTGTTGGTTGGTATATAATTGGGTGCATTATTAATTAAACTACGTACATTTGTATATTACATTTAATTACGACTTACATTTCGTCTTTAGTGACGAAATATGAGAAGATTCTCGTAACCGTGAATTTAGTCTAATTTATTTATAGATCATTTATCGATATATACTTAGATCTACTTAGTTCTACTTAACTATAATTAGATCTACTTAGCTGTACTTAACTATACTTAGTTCTACTTAGCTGTACTTAACTCTACTCGCCTCTACTTATCTCTACACGCCTCCACTTAACTATACTTAGCTGTACTTCACTGTACTTAGCTCTACTCACCTCTAATTAGCTTACCTAGCATTACTCACCTCTACTTAGTTCTACTTAGACCTAATTAGTTATTCACTGTACTCACCTCTAATTGCCTCTACTCAGCTGTATTCTGTTCTACTCAGCGCAACTCAGCAATGCTAAGCTATACTCTACAATATGCAGCTCTAATAACACTAATTATCAAACGAAAACGATAAATTAAACTTCAAATAACTCCTAAACTTGAGATATGTGTAATACGTATATTATACGTATACGTAATACTTATATAATACGTATACGTAATACGTATATAATACGTATACGTAATACGTGTATTCCGATATCGTACAATACTTTAAAAACTAGATGTTTATGGTTCAACTTGTGTTGGACAGACTTCTAATTTAGTTAAGGTACGAATTACAAAACTAATTAATTTATGTTAGATGTTGTGTATAGTGTGTGTGATAAAGTGAGGTGCGGTAAAGTGAGGTGCGGTAAAGTGAGGTGCGAGTGAGGTGGAGTGTGGAGTTTGTGATATGATGTTCTTGTATATCACTTATTTATACATTGTGGACTATATGATGGGGTAAATGATGTAGGTGATGGCGTAGGACCTACGATGTAGGTTTATATTGTTATTATTCATATATATATATGTATATATATATATATATATATATATATATATATATATATATGTATATATATATATATATATGTGTGTGTATATATTATCAAACAGGTTAATGAGGATTGCAACCATAAAAACTCGATATCATATGAAGAAAAGGTGTTCTTACCTTTTCTAAGGTGTGTATCCCCAATATTTTTAAAAATTAATTAATTATTCCTAATTAATTATTAGAAAAGCTAAAGAACAGCGTACATTACCACTTATGAAGATGATTCGAGATCATTCTCGGAGATGAATACCATTATAGTAATCAAAAGGTACAATATGGGTTTACAGTTTAACCAACATAAATGCTCCAGGATATCATTCTGCAAGATTATAATAGAAGAGAGAATATTCATGATAGAATAACAATCGATGAATTACTCGCTCGAATGTGAAAAGAAACGATTATTAGGAATTCAGATTGGTTCAAAGTTTCTATTTAATAATACCTCGGATTTTCCTATTATTTTACAACAATTAGCAGTCCCTGGTTTAGCACAATGGCGAAGTTCTGCAAATTCGTGTACTCCCTTGACTTCTGATGACCTCCCTCCAGGTACGGAATTAAAAGAAAGCCTATTCGATTTGGATACATTAGTTACAATATTTCTGAGGCATACATAAATACTTCTGAAAACTTTACAACTCCATTTTGTATGCAGGTAGAACTATTGGTGGTCTAGGGAATGGAAAATTGAGTGAGGACGAGGATGCATAGAAAATCGGCCCATCTTCTGGAGATGAATCGATAGCCATAATAACGAAGCTATCAACTAAACCTCGCTATCAACTAAAAGAAACGTAAAAAATACCTAATTTGTATCGGGTAGTAAAACGTATAGAGTATATGTTTAAATATTTTAAAGAATGTTGCACTCCTTTGGACACGAACTCGACATGCAACAAATCACTAGGAAGCACGCATTGATATCAGATGTCCAAATTAGAACAATATTCGTCTGTGATATCTGTATAACTCTTTAAAGAGGTTACAGCTTATGTCTAAATTTACGGCAACAATGTAAACTCAATTCTATTGTCTCACAGCTACAAGGGTGCGCAGATATGTGCATATTAATTGACCAAAATATAATGATCCGACCCAAGTCTATTCATCGCAGTACTCGACATTGTCATTCTAGACAATGACATAGGTCACGAACTATGACTCTCACATTAAAATCCTACTCCGACTCAGCTAATACGAAATGCAGATAATGTTTTACCGCAGAAGAAATGTCGGTGAATGTATTAAACACGAATATATCTGTATGACATGATGACAATGGAACATGAAAACATTCACCACATTGCTAGAATTATCATCTATTAATTACAATACTAATTATACTTCAGAGGACAAATTAAAGCAAAATATTATCAATAATCATAATAGCTATATACATATATATATATAAATATTACAGTACCCTTCGACTCATTTTCGAACATAGAATAAACAGAAAAAATAAAATTGAGAAATACGCATACATTGTTTAAAAATACCCCTTTACAGACTAATTAGGTTTATTGTATCCTAAATATAGAAAACAATACAGAACAATACCATAAAGGCAGCTATTTATTTGGAAATCTTCCTTACAAATTCTTCAGCTGTTTTTAATTTCTAGATATATATATTTGTTATATGTTTCCACAATGATTTTAACTATCTTACATTATTACCTGTATTTATATAAAGGCTCACTAACTATGATGAAAAGGTCAATACTCAATTAACATATAACATGATTAATTGATTTTTCAAAAACACCATTCCGAATTATATATATATATATCATCTAATATATACCAACAAACTAAAACAATGTGGTTTGTTAAAATGACGATATCATGGGGAGTATATGTATTCAAATAATGGTAACCACGGTACATTATTTCCATAGGGAACTCCATCGGCTAGGCTCTACTATAACTATCCGAAAATAACCGACATTATAAACCAGTGCCTAGTTTAAGTGATAGGTATGACGAATATTATAAGTACGTGACGATTGTATGACGATGGTATGACAATTACGTGAAACACACAAATATAGAGTGTTATGAAGGACGTTGACGAGAATACTCGCACTTAAGTGAAGTAGAAGTGACATCATGAATAAGGAGATTTATTTATGAGGAATACGATGAGGGGATATTTGTGACGATTGGTTGACGTTTATATGAATTAGAAGTGACGTACATAAATATATTAACTTTTTAAATCTAAACTATAACTGTATTAAATAACATATATATATATATATATATATATATATATATATATATATATATATATATATATATATATATATATATATATGAATACATTATTTGATATAGATACGATGCAAACCATATGTTAGATATTACGAACTATATAAGTTCGTCTTACACACTTTATTACGGTGAATTCAATAAACAATATATGTTATATATATATATATATATATATATATATATATATATATATATATCATTATAATGATATATCTATACATGTTATTATCGTAGGATGGAGTTATATCTAATGTGGGTTTAGATATGTTAAAGTCTCCGTATCAGTTTGTATAAAAACTTGGGCTTGCTGAGGCTCGTTAGTGTTAGATCTTACGCGAACAATATCATTATGATTATATAATATCGCGGTGAAATACTTAATGACGAGGTTTATTATATGTTATGTAATGTAATTGTACTGTATATATTATTTGTGTCCGTCGTATTATTATTTATATCGTGGTAGTGGAGATGTTATATGAAGGAAGACTTAATAATATATGTTTACTGATGTACTCCCTATACATATAAATACATTAGACTGGTGTCGCATAGTAGATATGGACATGAACTTCGTTATACGTTATACTATAACCTGGATAATGGAAAATGTTTAATTGACGTACTCGATTTGGATGATAATTGGAACTACAAATTTGATTGGATGGACAACGTAAAGTACATAAAAATAAGTACTTCCGTAGTAATGAATGTGTCCGATTACAATGAAATAGATAATAGAATACTATAATAATATCATCTCATAACGTATACCATCGGCCCTCGGAAAGTGAGTGCATATATGCAAGGGTTATAGCCCGGGTAGATTTATTGCGACATTAAATGACGTCATGTATTCTCAACAACAATGTTATGATATTTTTTAATGAATTTTTAGCGAAAAGTTGAGTAATTATGAAATATAAATGTTTTTTTTAAAAATAAATTGCCTATAAAATATACTTCAACTACTAATTGGAGTTAAAATACATCTAACATATATTCTCAATGTATAATTTAATTTTCAATCCGGAGAGTTTTATTAAAAACTCAATGAGTATCATATGCATGGTAATTATCATATATATATATATATATATATATATATATATATATATATATATATATAACAAAGGAAGGAATTAAAAGGAAATATAATTTGTTATCAATTTTATACTTTTATTCTATATTATTTGTATTCAATTATCTTTAAATACCAAATTTGTTTAGATACATTCTGTCTGTTAAATATAACAATATTTTATAAATATAATATATCATGATTAAATATAATTAAAATAGTTATACATAATTATATTTATATTGAAAAAGATTACAATATTATGAAAAGTATAGCATTAGCAGAATACCCGTTATTGTTACAAGTTATCATAAGTGTAGAGATATTTCTATAGAGGATGTGAATTTATCAACGTATTGTACAGGACGTTATTTGGTATCGTTAGTGAATCTTATGGTAGTTTATTTTCCATCTATTATGGAAATATATAAACTAATATATAATATGAGAAATAGACTAACCTCTGAGTCCTAGATATTTAGATATTGTATTAATTAACAATGAGAAATTAAGATATATTTTCGAATAAAAGTATATATATGTATATATATATATATATATACTTTGGTTACATTATTATAAGTATTACTTAATTAAATTAAGTAAACGAAGAAATTCAACAAAATAATTGGTATATTATTGTGACTTATTTAATTAGCATTACAAAGTAAATATCAACTCTATACCGTTATCTAAGAGCAGATATGTAGATAGCGCATAAAAAGTGAAATCGAATACAAAACAAACGTTGCGAAAGTTATTAATTGTCTCGGGTTCATCTTCGCCAGCTAACCGCAGTTATTATTTACGACTGCTAACCGAATTAAACCGGTTCTTATCATGTACGAAACGTGTACGGTAATACACTCGAAAACACCGAAATCACTTCGCAGATTAATCCGATAGCAATAGTAAAATGGCAATGAAAATAAGAGTTTCGTGACGTCATGGTGTCATTTGTTATGATTTGCCCGTTCAACAAAAAGTTGCTTGAAATTAGTGTAATAACGGAAACGAGTTGTAAAGATAGTTTGGTCTATATACGTATAGAGGAATGTATAGGAATGTATGGGCTCCTACATGGATAAACGGGTTCTTATAAGGGCAAAGTAATAATATATAGATAAAGGGGCTCCTAGAGTTATCCCTACAGGCCTACGTGCCTAACAATTTGGGTAAAGTATATAGAAAAAAGAATTCCTATATGGATTAAGGAGTTAATATATAGATAAAGTGGATCCTAAAGGTATTTATATAGATAAAGTTGTTCCAATACAAATTAAGGAATTAATATATAGATAAAGTGGTTACTATAGGGCTCTTATAGGTGTTTAGTCTGGTGGTGTTTAATCAGGCGCTGTTATAGAGTTGGTACCGAACTAAATATGCACTTCATGCACTTCATAACTGAAGATTATAAATATTGTTAGTTCCGTTACCAAACCAGTCAGTCGGCGAGGCTGATATCCTGGCAAATGTAATTCTGACTTCACATATATTTAACTTTAAAGTTTATAAAAAGTACTTAACTAAATCATAACAAGTTTCCTATTTTCAGTCATATAGTTTTACCGTATACTGTACAACTTACATATTTTACACTATCCATTGTACAATATGTACAATATAGCTTAGTGTATTGAATACTAAATTACCTGCTCCGTACACCAGATGTTCCATACACCAGATATAGTTAATGCATTTCAGATATATTTCATATATATATTATAGGGATTTAAAGTAGACATTTCAGATATATTTCACGATTGTAGTATTCAGATATCGTAAGAGATTGATTATAAATAATAGATAGTAATCAAGTTTAGTATATAATATACTCTAGAGTATGGTATTCTAGACTATAGTAATTGAATCGTATTAAAATGACTGGCACACTGTTCTCTCTAGCTATGGTGTATGACGTCACGACAGTATATAATCTATATATATACGCCGTATACGGTATAGTGGAGTACACCCAACTGAAGACGAAGCGTGTTAGGCATTTATATTGCAGACAAGCGTTAATATTGAAAAATCGAAACCAGACATATCTATAAATAGAACAGTAGAAGTTGACACCTATTATTTTTTGTTTGTTTATAATTTCTAGGAAGAGTATTGCAATATATTATAATAAATCATTATTTGTGAGCGTTTCATTGGATTTTTATGTATATCAAAAGTAGATTTAGATATATTTTAAATGTGAAATTTTTATCACAATTTTATTAATTGTAGTGTAGAATTAATTAACAGAATAAATTAACAGTGTCCGTAATAAAATTGTCGAATTAATTCTACCTAAAGTAAATATACTAATAATATATTTATGAAACTATATATGTATCATGTTATATACCATATGTTTATTATAATACGATGTATACCGTATTATAATAAACATATTATATATGTATATGTAATATAACAAGCAATCAATTAATCAAGACGGTTATTAAACAATTCTGAATAGGCAATTACTAACCAAGTAACTATGGGGCTATTTTAGGATTCCGTTATATAATAAAAGAGAAAACATAATTTATTTGTGTTTAAATTATATTATAATTATATATTATTTAAAATAATTACATAAGAAGTTATAATAGTTACATCATTCATTTACTTGGGAAGTTGGCCTGGCAAATGTATGAGAAATATGTAAAATAGAGTTGTTCAGGTTACCAGCACTTTGTTCTTGTTTAGCCTATATCAAACAATGTATTATCCTAATTGAATCTCTCAATGATGATCACATCGCCGTTCTTTGTAAATAATCAAGTAATAAATGGTTCCCCTGCAAACCTATGAAATACGTTGTATATCTAAAATACTCATTTCGAAATAATATCGTGGTTGGTGCAAGGCTAACAAAATATAGGTTCACTATAATGAACTATAGAACTAGAGAATTAGAGTTCTAAATCTTTAAATATTACTTTTAGAATGTTTCGTTAGTCCATATTTGGATAATACATTGTAGTAAAGCGTAGTCATTAAAGTGTATACACATTGTTATACACATATCTATACACTAACATAGACACTTATCTTTACATGAGTATATACACACATACACACGTGTGTGTGTGTGTGTGTGTGTGTGTGTGTATGTGTGTGTGTGTGTGTGTGTGTGTGTGTGTGTGTGTGTATGTGTGTGTGTGTGTGTGTGTGCTTAGTTGAATTTCTATATAAGTGTGTATAAACCAAATTTCTATATATATTTTAAGGTAAATATAACGGTTATTGCAAACCATGGCATACCCTAATAAGAGATAATCCAATTACAAGCTAACTTATACCATACCGAGAACTGTGGGTCTACGTAATTATTTCAACTTATTGTATTTCGTACACTAAATATTATAGATAATAACGTAGATCTGAGGTCAGAATGATCCGGGCCAACTGAAGCAATGTAAAAGTGTTCCCAGGAATGTTACCAGTAAGCAGAATTTATTACCACTTCTGTTAACGACAATATTTTATTATTTTATTGTAGGTCGCTCTCCTGGCGGACGTAACATTGGATAATAATAACCAACTCTGTCACCCATTCGTAATTTAAGTACCATGTAATTTACAACTTGGCATAATATTCCGTTTTAGGTTCAATAAGAGAATTGCGAACTTTAGAAACAAGTTCCTAGCAAACTTCTGAACTAGTTAAAGGCTAACGACATTCATAACAATAGAGATGCGGAGGTGATAACAAGATAATACAATAGGAAGGTGATCTGGCAATGACAGTGCGACGCACGTAGCTGATTGCACTTCGTAAGTGAAATTAAACCTAAAATAGCGGGTAGTTAAAATGATAGTTTTGTTTCAGAGGAATGTATTGGATATTTCACACTCCCGGAAGGTAACAAATCTCCATATCACTTTATTTTGTATGTATACCGGCATAACAAATAAACTCTATATCAAAATACGAAATGTAGCATAAATAATGATAAACATACACCTAATAATATATATTAATATAATCTATAAGTTCATATTTGATGAATACAGTTATCTCTATGTAACACTATATATAGTGTTGTACATATGTTTACATATACATATTATTTAGTGTTTACATAATGATATATTTTCATAATATTGATTGTCGTTAATAATTAGTATTTTCACATTGTTTGCTCTTCTGACCTAGTTATATATTTAATCACGAGTTATATCGAGGTAGAAATAGCCAACTCGTCTAGTGCTGAATTCATTAAAGTGTTATAAATACTAAAATATTATTCAAATTAATTAAGTACAAATAATATTGATTTGTGATTATAATAATATAACCGATATACATCAAATATAGGCTAGTATATAATATGGGCTATATTTGTTTATTAAAACTGAGAATAGAGTTGACGACTCGCGACTTTTTGATCGTTTTCACGTAACACGAGTCTCGTAATACGAATTACGTAATGAGAGTATCGCAATGAGAGTTGCGTAACACGTGTTGCGTAACATGAGTTACGACGAAAAGTCACGCGATTTATTGCATTGTCGAAATCGATAATACGTTGATCGATACCATGGTTGGTTCTATGTGGGGTCAGAGGTGGGTCAGAGGTGGTTAGTTCAACAGAGGGTATTAGTTCTAGAGTACGCGTGAACTGCAAGTAGGAAATATTCAGTATCCGAACACTTGCTAATATAACGGAAGGTAACGATTCATCGGTCTTTAACGTAGAAGTTAACAATGGAATTTAATTATGTTAACGTATTATGATACTGGATTATACAAGATATGGGATTTACTGAGATGTAGGTTTTTACAGCCAGATTGTATATGCATAGTTTTATCATAAATATTGTAATAATCAATTATTTAATTGCTTTTATTTGCTAATCCTGTAGTAGAATTCAATTAATTCGCTGGTTAAAACATCTATATAAATTATTCATGTATATTCCATAATATCTTATAGTCAGTGATAAATAAATAAAAAAATAAATTGTTTTTCCATTAGGGAAATGGCATCAAAAAAAAACTCATTCATATTTATGTTGTCAATAATATTGCAATTATTTACAACACATTATATTTCTAAGATTACTTTGATCAATTTTAGTTTACAAATCTTTAGTTATTAATCCTTGTCATTTCTGGTATAAGATAACCTAGAAAACAAAGACATTCTATATTCATGCAATTATTTACATTTTATAATTGATGTACTTCCTTCAATTTATAACATAAAACAAATGATATGAATAAAGAATATAATGGTTTCATTAAGAAATTACACGTAATAGTAGATATCTTTAAATCTTTTTGAACCAATTTTAGTTTTAAATGTAATGTTTTTAACAAGATCTTATGAATTAATAAAACATGTAATAATAACATCGATTGAGAATTGAACCATGATTACTACTCACTAGTATTAGCCACGTATTGAGGTACTTTAATATGATCTACTTAGTTAATAAATATATTTATAATATTTTAACTATTTACTAAGTTAAAAATAATTAAATTGACAACAAATTCACCATGCGAGATTTCATTGCTAATAATATTTAAATGCTTCACAAAGGTTACTTAAAATATATATCTAAGAATTATTTTCAAATGTTGAAAAAATTATAAAATAATATTTAAATTAAAAAATATAATTAATTTTTATTTATTATAAATATATCATAAATAATCTGTCATTTATATAAATAATACTTTAAAATATCTAACAATAATCACATATAAATATCACAATAAAATCAATTTATTTTCATTTAGAAACAATTCGTGAATATTTATTTGAATATTAATCATATATTGAGATTTCATTTAAATTCATTTAAAGATGTATTATTATTAGTTTTTCACTGTATTTATATCACCATTATAGAATATAATAAATGCATACTTATTATTCGATATTGTGTTGTAATTTATAATTTATGATTTATGATATACAAGAGTATTTCCTAATTATTGGTAATTACACTTATAAATGTTAATATATATAAAAACAAGAGTAAGGTATATTTATTTATAAAACCATCAATAAACTGTATTTATAATTTTCTGGAGAATTTTAATTTGATTATGATGATAATTCTACACAATATTGAATTTATAACATATATTAAATATTGTTGAAAATAGTCATAATTTTAATGAGATATTAAGTTTAATTTATCAATCAGTATCAACTTTTAACTTTAGACTATAGTATAGCCACTTTATTAGAAAGTTTTACAAACTTTTACAGACAAATAATTAATAATTAAAGATAAAATGGACATAGTCGACAAATTTATCAGTTAATTGGTTGTCTATTTCATCTATATTTGATGTTTATATATCATAAAAAAATACTTGCTTTATTACTTTTGTAAATAATTTGTAATAATTAAAATTAAATTAGGTAAATCATCATATTTCATATTTTCATTTTATGATGAATGATATGATTTATGATGAAATATTACTAATTACCAAATTAAATACTCAAAGTAGTTGAATACTTTTAAAATAAATATACAGAATTAAATAAAAAATTAACATATAGAGAATATATGTTATATATATATAGATATATATATATATATATATATCTATATATATATATGTATATATGTATATATATATAATATATATATATACATATAAATTATAAATACATATAAATAATTAAAATTAAATTAGGTAAATCATCATATTTCATATTTTCATTTTATGATGAATGATATGATTTATGATGAAATATTACTAATTACCAAATTAAATACTCAAAGTAGTTGAATACTTTTAAAATAAATATACAGAATTAAATAAAAAATTAACATATAGAGAATATATGTTATATATATATAGATATATATATATATATATATATATATATATATATATATGTATATATATATATATATATATATATATATATATGTATACGTATATCCTTATTTAGAGTATTGATATTTTGAATACAATAAATAATCTTTATTAACTCGATAAGTTATCAATTTACTTCCTTCCTCAATAAATATATTAAATGTTTTTGAGATTCACTCATATTATTTATATTGATTCACATTCTGGGTATCCGGTATAATATCCACATAAATTGCTTTAAACTCTTGTTTTATGATGTAGTCATCATTAAAATGATTGTACAATTGTATATTCCCAATAGTATAGTGATGAAATATCTAATATATATATAAATATATATATATATATAAATATATATATATAAATATAAATATATATATATATATATATATATATATATGCATACATATATATGAGGTTATTTTACACTGATTTTCCAATTATTTAATGTTGGTGAACGTCAATAAATAATATGTAGTTATAATAAACATATAAATAATTTCGATGTAAAAATATGTTATATTAATATGTTAGATAATATATCAAAATACAGTGAATGAACTATAAAATGATATTTCATATGATACTTATATTAGATATGCATAACATATCCAGTATATGTTGTTTTATATATTAGAAGTATAGGAGCATATTTACATTATATATTATTGAAGGAACGAGTATCTTTTATTATTAATTATTTTACTACTTAATATAAATTCAATGAAGATATAAATAATTCGTGAAATCATTTGTAATCTGTAAAGATAATGAATTCGTATTTAAAAAGTTATTTTAAGGTTCAAAGAGTATTTAACTTTTATTCGGTTGAATGGGCAAATAGAGGAAATCAATATAAAATGATTTGAAAATGATAAAATATCAACTGATTTACTGTCATTTAATTATTCCTATTATTTATACTTGGTGAATACATCCTTGAATGCAATGGAATGTAATTGATATATCACAAAATGATAAGTAATAATAAACAAAATCTAATCGAAGTATTTCAAATATCAATGCTTAAATCAAATTATTGTTATTCTGAAATTAAATTATCAAGGCAAAACAATTTGGTACAAAACATTATTTTAAAATCAATTTAAAAAAAAATAATAATAAAAACTTTAAAGAAAATTTACCCATAAATGTTTAATTATTGGCATTAACTCATGAATTAATTAATAATATAATTAAACTGTAAAAAATACAAAACGGTAACTAGATTCAATAACATGTGGAATAATATGATATAAAGTTGCAATAAAAATGTATCTATTATAAATAGCAATTTAGATGAATATTACATCTATCATCTTATGAAATAGAGACATCCATTACTATATTTTGATCAAATAATAATTGAGCTTCGTGTAGTGAATTAATAATGATTATATATTATAACTATATAATTATATTATAACTACTCGATATACAAAATAAATTTTTTAGTGATCATTAAATAATAAATGACAATTTAAATGCAAAACTAATATTTTCTTAGAAAACAAACATCACAAATTTGCAAAAAGAGTAAATGTTTTTAGTTATTTAATTGTTAACTTATTCAGATGCTCATTGAAATTCTACAGAAAGAATTGTTTCGACTTTTTTCTGCATTTTATTGGGAACCAAAAATTGCATGAGAAACAATCAGACTGTTAAACTAGTTAGGAAATTTTTCAAAATTGTTGAGTATTTTATAAAAAATATCTGTAAAAGTATAATGTACAAAGATAACCAATTATGGTAAGATTCACAAAGATTGTTAAGTTCTTCGTGGGTAAATCGTAGTTTTAATATATAATTTTATATAAACATTTATAATATTAGTAAATAAATCATACATTTCAATAAATAAGAAGTTTATAAATAAAATTTAAAAATATAATTGATTTTGAGATTCGCAATACAAACTTTTTCGCATTGCTCATCAAATATATCTCTCTCATAAATAATAGAAATTATATTATATACAAATAAAACAATTAACTTTAATCAGTCTTGAATAAACAATTAATCAGTCCTGAATAAATTATAATGATGCATAATAGATTACCATCTTAATATACTATATGTACCATGATACAAATGCAGATAGATAAATATATTATTCTAAAATCATTGCTGTAAAAATTTATATAAGTAAAAATATTTCTATATATACGATATATATCATTATTCTAATGCAGATATATAAATATATTATTCTAATGCAGATATATAAATATATTATTCTAATGCAGATATATAAATATATTATTCTCTATAAAAATTCAATCTATAAAATTGTTATATATTGTAAAATAATTTTACTGGTAAAATTCAGAAGTAATCCATTATAAAATTATATTTTAGAATTATAATTATGATTATTTTTATTAAATATTTACTAAATATTAATTATAACTACTAAATATTAATTATTACTAAATATATAAATCATTGATGAAAATCATTTTATTAAAATCTAATTATCAATATTTAAAAAAATTATTAAAAAATATAATAATACATTTTTTACATTAACAATTTTTAACTAATATATCAATTATATCAATAACTAGTAATAATTTTAATTAAGGTATTATAATATAAATAAATATATTAGTAAGTTATATAAATCATATTGATTAATGTGAACTAAGTGCTCTACAGAACCTATAGAACAATATATCTAAAACATAATATTAATATAAATGATTTAAAATGCCATTTAAAATATTTAAAATATATTAAATATTATAATGTGAATGTATTATCTGAATGTTAACGAATATTTAAAATTAATAATATATAATGAAAGTATACGTAATATTGTTATTTTATATATATATATATATATAATAATATAATAAAACCTCGAATAAAAGCATTACTTCAATAAAAACTTAAGATAATATAAATAATTTTAGAATAAAAAATATTCAAATATTCTTATTTACTTTCCATAAACTGTTGCGACATCTATAAAATATGTCAATATCACATAAAAGACTAGTAGTATATTCTCAATATATATGTTTAATACTATTCATAGATGCATTCTAAAAATAATATTATATATATCAAACAAATATGACATTGATATATATATATATATATTATATTTATTATCTATAAAAACATACCTAAAATAATCTTAGAATTGCTGTATATCTTAACTACTTTATTGGTATTATTTGAAATTATACCGAATAATAATTTAAATCATATATGTCATAACCAAGATTACCTGATTAATAAGTAATGTGATAATAAATATTACCTTATATAATTACCCTAAGATAGCCACAAATTTATAATTTTCGTGATAATTTTTAGTGATAATTTTTCATAAATAACGTTTAGGAAAAATGATAATTATAATTAAAAGATATTATATATTTATGTATCTTATAAATATATATAATGAATGAAATTAACAATATTTTTATAGATTACAGATCTTATTGTTAACCCTTTACCTCCCAACGGATTATAATATATGGTGGGATTAGAGAACATATTTGAATGTGTCGTTTAATGTGCATGCAATTTATGGTGGTCTGTAATATGGCGTAAGTTATTTCATAATAATATCTGAAATATTAATATTAGAAATAATATCTTACTACATTAATTCATTTGTATCAGTTCAGCTTTGTATTCGTAAACGTTTGTTAAGTTCTATGTAATATTAATTTAAGTATTTTTGTTTGTTTTATAAGCTTTAGAAAAGTCTCAAATTCTGTTATGGAAATTTTAATTCGAATAATTCTTTAATTAATAATTAGGTAACTATAATTATAATCAATAGAAAGAGTATAATCGTCTGATTGTTAGCAAATTTGACATTTTTATTTTATGATATAATAACGTCATGTGATAATGAGACATTATTTATATTATTTATTACTGAATTAAATGTCAAATTAATGTATGCACACTACAAAGTATTTGTCATAATATGAGCCAGAAGAACATAAATATCTTATATTAAAGTACATTATTGTATAAATTTCTATTTTATTTATAAAATAAGGGTACGCAAATAATGGGTACCCATTTCAAAATTAACAATGATATGAAAAATGAATACACTTTTATGTTGGTGTTATCGTCTTTAAATAATGCTGTTAATATCATAGTAGATTTAATTATCTGCCGTATATATTAATAAGCGTTTATATGATATATTTTTTATTCATAGATATTTTCATACCTTATAAGTTCTCATTATTCTTTTAATGAAAATATGTATGCATAGGAGTTATGTTATACTATTATTTTTTAATTTGTAATATACGTATAGTTGACCATAATATATTAATAACCTAATGCATTATGTTGAATATGAATCAAAGTAGATTTTCGTTAGATAATGAAAGTAATATGTATTAATTAATGTATTAATTAATAATAATTTGGATAATGTGTAATGTGTATTTACTAATCAATACTATATAAATCTATATATAAATGAATATAAATCTGAAAAGTTAAGTAAACCATTATAAAGGTTAGAAATTATTGTAAAAACTTTTGTGTGTTGATATACTTTAAAATTTATAATTTGTATTAGTTTCTGGATATATAGTTTCTACAATATAAATAATAATATATAATATCTACAATTTATAATATGATCCAATATTACCGCTTTGTATATGATTTTAATACTGTTATTATCTATTATCCAGATATAAAAATCTATGTTATTATCACAGGAAGTTTACAATATAAATAATCAAAAATAAACAAGTCTTTAAATAAAATAAATTTATTATTTTGCCATAAACTCTTCATTTATGTACATAGTATATTTGTTTTTAGTATTATAATTGTTTTACTTAGTATTAATTTAATATGAATAATAAATTCGATATTCTTAAGGATGAGGATACATGCGATGAAAGTCTTCCAACCGTAAGTTTATATTATTATAATATTTGTATTATTTCATATTTTTTAAATAAACATAATTAACTAACTATATATAATAATTTCTTTAGATACAAAAATGTTAAACTATTATCTCGATTTCAGATCGAAATGTCTGGTAAAGTACCTTTAGATGGCGAACATCCACTCGAAAATAATTATACAATGTGGTTTTCTAAACACAAAAAAAATATGGTAGTACTGATTTAATTATATAACAAAATATAATTATATCTAAATATGCAATTAACTTATATTACATTTTATTTAGGTTAGTTATGATCAAAAATTGAGACAAGTGACTGTGATATCGTCAATTGAACAATTTTGGTATATGTACTCGCATTTAAGAAGAATTTGTGAACTAGATACGGCACACTCTACGTATCATATGTTTAGAGAAGGCATTCTGCCAATGTGGGAAGATTCTGCTAATATAGTTCGTAATTATTTTCTATTACATGAAGTTTATGATTTATAAATTGAATAACAAATAATAGTATATTTTTTAATAATATAATATAGTCAATTATTATTTTATTATTATAACTATTATATATTATACGGATTTGCTATTCAGGAAGGTGGAAAGTGGATGATTCGTCTTCGCAAAGGTCTTGCAACTAGGTGCTGGGAAAATATACTGATGGCTCTCGTCGGAGAACAGTTTAATGTTTGTATATATTGTGACAATTCAAATTATAATTGATATATTATCTCTCATCAAATCTTACATCTATCCATTTTTATAAATTACTACACAGGTAGTTACGGATAATCAGACGATATACGATTCTATATTTTGCGGCTAAATAGTAACAAATAGACTACCTAAAAGTATATATTTATATATTATTTGATCTGATAATGATGGAGGCATTTAAACGGAATTTACTCATAGATATCCAATTTGTTCTAGGTGGGTGACGAGATCACGGGCATTGTAGCTTCGATACGATCAACTGAGGACATCATCTCTGTGTGGAATCGAACAGCCGATGATCATACCGCCACTGGCCGAATCCAAGAAGTTCTCCGCAAGGTCACCAATCTACCAGCCAACACCATCATGGAATACAAGATCCACAAGAACAGCATTACCAAGTGGAACTACCCATACTTCAAGAATACTTAATTTACCTCAGTATAAATAATAAATATTTGCCGTGTTTTTAATTTGATTTAACATATTTTTAACATTTTGTTTCTGAAATGTTAAACTAATAATAATTATTCTTAGTAATTTTAATTAATGTAATGTATATTTCTAATTAGATTCATTATTATTGTAAAATAAGTATATTATTAATTATAAGTTAAATTATAATAATTAATTCAAAATTTTAGATATAAAATTAATACATTAATGATAATATTGATTCTGCATTTACATTTATTTTAACTTCTCATTTTCGCTCTTTTAAATATCTTTGATAGTCTAGTTTCATTAAAGATATCGGAAACATTCTGTTGTATGAAAAGTAGCATTTTATTGCGATTATTCGGAACTTCAGTCACCTCTGTTTCCATTGATGTGCAATCACTAAATGATGTCTGTATAAATTTGCCTGGTGTTTCTATTTTATTCACATTAATACTACAGCAGGATATTGATGGTCCATTATATCTGCTAAGGAATAGATAATAATGATTTTTAATTATTATAAACAAAATAAGTTTATTCAGTAAGTTTTATAAGTGTTAAATTGTATATCAAACAAAAAAGGTATATTACATCAGCTTAAAGTAATATTATATTTGTTGTGTCATGTACAAATATAAATAAATACATTGTACATTATAAGTATATCGTAGAGAATAAAGTTAGTATTAAATAATATATAAATTACATGTTTTATTTACTAAAAAATCTAAAGTAATATTATAATTTTATTAATAGTGTAATATGCTAAAAATATAGAATACTAAATATCTGAAAGTCTCTGTCTGTTAATTTCATTTGTATTTATTGATTACAGTTCTATATATTTATTTATATCTTGAATTTTGTATATTCCGAACGTATTATGTTTGTCATTTCAGAGAGTTATAATTATTACTGATATGAAGTATAACTACTCAACATCTCCGGCTCAGTTGTAACGGTTGTATTCAAAACATCGTAATTTGTGATAGAGAAGTTATAATTTTCGCAATTCGAAAAAGTGGAGATTCTATGTAATGGGTTTCTATTTAAAGTTGTTCTATGTTTTGAATTTCAAGGTCAGGTGGCTGTGCAATGGGTTTCTATGTTTTGAGTTTCTAGGTCAGGTGTCTATGCAATGGGTGTTTGTGCAATGGTTTTCTATGTAATGGGTTTCTATGTTTTGAGTTTCTAGGTATGGTGTATGTGCAATGGATTTCTATTTAACTGGTTTCTATGTTTTGAATTTCAAGGTCAGGTGGCTGTGCAATGGGTGTCTATGCAATGGGTTTCTATTTAATGGGTTTCTATATTGTGAGTTTTTCTGTGATGGATTTCTATATTATAGGTTTCTATATATTGGGTTTCTATGTAAAATGTTTCTAAATTTATATTATGTGCATCAAATGTATAGATTGTTATGTAATGAGTGTTTATGTAATAGGTGTTATGTAATGGTTTAATGTACAATGGTTTAAGTTATGAAGTTGTTTACTCGTTCTGGATTTGTTATATCGATAATTTTATATTACGATTAATTAGTATTTAACAACCCTGATATATATCCCTCGATTTAAATAGAGATATTTACTTCATTTAACAAATTAATAATATAATATTACATAAATATAGTATTATTATAAATATAATTATAATAATTATAATAATATAATACAATTGAAGTGATATAACATAACGATACTCGGGACTTTGAATGCAGTATTGTTTATTTATGACAATTCACTGAAGTACATAAATAAAATATTTATGTTATTTTTCTTATTGTCTACGACAATTCGGTCATGAGCACTTTAATATTGACCACGTTTTTACCACAAAATCAATTGTTGTTATATATATGATAACTATAATAGTATATTATAATGTATGTCATATTTATACAATTAACATAACATTCATTATAGTATTTTAATATATATTATTATAAATTAAAAAAATGTAAACCTTTTGTCGATCACTGATTGTATATATCTATCATAAATAAATATCATTATAAATAATTATTAATTAATTAATATTTATTATATCTTTGAGATTAAAATGTCGCACTTATACGTGTATTGAAAACCATTTATAAATAGATAATTTTGTTAAATGCATAACTGCTGATATAATCAATCACGTGCAAGGCACGTCGTGCATGTATATCACGATTTTAGTCAATAATTTTATAGTTTGTAAATATCAGAATATTGTGCATTTTTGAAAATGATTTTAACATTTATTAAACTTGTATTAATATTGATTCTAAATTCATTAGAAATATAATTATATTAAGTGGTTTTATAATAAAGAATATAGCTATCATAATATATGAGAAATGAAAATACATAACTATATTTTTGATCTATAGATAAAATATAATTTATGTAGTCGTACTCATATTATTAGTTGTTATAGTATAACTTATCAATGGATACATATAAATATAAATATATATATATATATATATATATAAATATATATATATATATATATATATATATATATATATATATATAGTATAGTAAATATGATAACATATAACCTATTGAATAAACTGTATCTCAACGGAGTGCCAGTGGGTGTTAAAAAAAACTGCAGGTTATTAATAGTAATTTAGTAAAATTTTACAAAATTAAAACAATATCTAAATAAAATAAATATATATATATATATATATATATATATATATATATATATATATATTTATATATATATATAAGTTAAAATATTAATTATTATTTTGAGATATTCGTGAATGGTAAAACACTAGTAAATACTAAAAATAGAACTTGTATTTATTATAATATAAAAAGCATTGTATTTATTTCTTTCAAATGTTATTCATTTTTTAATGATTAGTCCAGAATATATCATAATTTATATTATTTATAACAATTAGTTGTATTCCATTTATAAATATATTTGTATTATATATGCATAATCTAAACTTAGTTAAAATTATTTATTTCTATTCTTTCTATGTATCTCCTAAATTAATTATATTTAAACCTATTTATGACTTCTTTATAATATTTAATAAATTAATGAAATCTTCAATAATTGAAAAAACTTATATTATTTTTATTTCAATTGTAATCTCAATATCGATTATATTTAACTATATATAATTTAATAATAATTCAAAGCTACATTATCTTACAACAAGTGGTGCTAATAATGAATTGTATCTGTATATAAAACATGTATGATACTTTATAATGTTGTAGTAATACTGTTTATTAATATATGACACAATAACACGACTAAAAAATAATTGAGTTGAATATTAATAATAAAATCATTATATCTTTATACTAATTATATAATACTACAAATAATCACCGAAAGTATCAATTGCCAATTTACATATGCAATATAATTTCTGCCCGAAACGTTATCAAAATATTCTACTCTTATAATAATACTCTGAAGAGGAAGGTGTATGTAAATAAGTATGTATGTGTATTTAGATAATCGTCATTGTATTCATAACTATAGTTTATGAATTTAATATGTATATTAAATTTGTATTAACACAGTATGATATATTTCTTAATTAATTAAATAAAAGATATATCAGCTTGTCTTTATATATTCAATAATTTATTTAATTATAAACGAATCTTTTGACGTACAACTTTTATATTATTTATATGCTGTAATACCTAATGATACAGTAACATACTAAAATAGTATATACAAATTTAATAATTATAAGTACTAATCTCTGTAAACCAATTGTATATACACAGTATGTGCCGGACAAAGACGTTACAATTTTCAGTCTATATATTAGAATATACGACACCTAATACGTATTTATATTCTTATTATAATGATCTATTATATTTACCGTATTGAATATCAATATGAGAACAATCACGATTACAAATGAGTAGAACATCATCAACATGTAATCGTTTTCTATATCTATTTCCATTAATAAAGTATATTTGTATTATATTCTAAATCAAAACGTATAGTAATATTAATCATTGCTTAGTACTGTTGTACTATATATATATATATATATATATATATATATATATATATATATAACCATTAGCATCACCTAACTTCCCGTACCACCCGTAGGGACATCTGGTCAATATATCGCATCTCGGCATATCCAATGCCGCTCCTTTGCTGTCATATAAACACCATTCACACCCGCTGACTGCTACGCAATTCCTGGTGGACAAGACAATCTTGTACACAATAACACACTTTGTACAGTTAGTTATCCATCCGATAGTCGAATTAATTCTCTCAAAGTGCATTGTTTCACTTAAAAGAACTTATTATCTCATACATTATATAAATAATAACGAGGCTGTTATTTAGAAAAATATTCAGGTAATTTCTTATTTCATAATTGGTAATACTTTTCAAAATACATTATATTTTGTATTATAAAGTAGTAGAATTTATTTATACTTAAACATTTTGTATAATTAGATTAAAACTCGGATTTACGTATATTATAAATGCATATTTAAATATATATAAAATGCTTTATAATATTATAATATGTAATTAAGGTAAACTTGTTTTAAAATATATTGCTTTATTAAGTAAATACCAAAAGTACTGAAAACCTAACTATTACAATATAAAGAATATTAAAAACATAAATATATTGCAGAATCATTTAGATTTATGAATTCCCATGTATGGTATTGTACTATATATGGAATAAAATAATAGTACTAACACTGAAATACTCTCAAAACTACAATTTGGCGATGGACAAGTTTCAATGTTTGACAACTGGACTCCATTTGCAAACATTTCCCTTTGTTCTATACTTGTTGTGCATATTGGTTTTCTGAAATAATATTCATATATTTTCATATAATTTATATCATCATTTAATAAAGTCGATATAATGTTAACTACAAATAATAAGATGTACCAATTAGTGATATACAATACAGCGTATAGGCTTTACTTATACATACTACCATTTATGATATATCATCTGAGTTAATCGGGATTATGTAAATGTATTAAATGTTTACTAACATATGCGTACACTTTCATACACAAATACTAAATACACTTTTATAACAATAACGAACCTCAAATAAAATTACGATGGTATTCACTACACCGTTTAATCACAATTAATAATATGAACATTAAAACGATAGCTGTTATAAATGATATCATTGGTATTTTTCATCAATATCCAAAAAAAATAGATAGTTAATAGTTTAATGTAAGATTAATATCAAGCAAAAATAAATGAAACAATAAAATATAAGTTACGTGTAAGAGATCGCGATAAATAGTGATTTATGCATGCCATAAATGATATCGAATCTTATAGGTCTAGTGGACTAACGTCATATATTCCATTTGTTCACCAGTATGATAGCATGGTAAATTAGTAGTATCATCATTACACATATTTTGCTTTGAATTCTATATTAAATATTATGCATAGGTATGAAATAATTCAATAAATATATTCAAATGAAACTTAATTTTAAAATAAATATATATAGTATAATTACAAATGAACGTTAATTAACATTTCAACATTAACATTACAAAGTTGTTGATTTAAGTCATATATATCATTATTGTAACCGTATATGTAATGTTGCATTGTATTTTAGATTTGAATTGATCATTTTTTACAACCAGATATAAATTTGTATATGGTATTTTTTGGAATTGCGATATATATTTATTTTGTAGATCATTGATATTTATATTTTGCTCAAACTGTTATTTTTTAATTTATTGTTAATTATTTGTATTATTTAATTTTAAGAAATAAACTATTAACGAAATTAACGAAATTAACGTTAACTTTTATACAATACTG